>CM036770.1:38676534-39276534 GCA_020796225.1 Arion vulgaris
CATGGAAATGTATCAAACATGTAGAAATGTATCAGACATGAAAATGTAAAAAAAGGGTAAAAATGTATAGACATGAGAAATGTATCAGACATGTAAAATGTATCAGACATGAAAATGTATCAGACATGTGAAATATATCAGACATGTAGAAATGTATCAGACATGTAGAAATGAATCAGACATGTATAAATGTATCAGACAGACATGTAGAAATGTATCAGACATGTAGAAATGTATCAGACATGTGAAATATATTAGACAGACATGTAGAAATGTATTAGACATGTAGAAATGTATCAAACATATAGAAATTTATCAGACATGTAGAAATGTATCAGACATGTAGAAATGTATCAAACATGTAGAAATGTATAAGACATGTAGAAATGTATCAGACATGTAGAAATGTATCAGACAGACATGTAGAATGTATCAAACATGTGAAATGTATCAAACATGTATTCAGTATATATATATGGAACTGCATACCAGTCAGCATAGCACTACTAACTCTGACAGAGTAAAACTTATCTTAACTTACCACCCATAGTTCCCTAGTGAAAAATGTTTTATTCCGTCATCTGTCTCTCCTTAGATCAGATCCTGAGACCCGTTCTGTCTTCTCCAACTATCCTTTGGTGTCTTACAGACAGGACAGAAGTCTTAAGGATATGTTGGTACACAGTCGCTAGAGTCAATATCCAGACTCATTTTGGCACTGTCCAGTGTGGTCGTCGGCGTTGCAACACGTGTGCTTATGTGATACAGACGCGTACTGTATCTTTCCTTTGAGCACGTTTCTTATTGACGATGGGTTCACATGCGAGTCCCGTAATCTTATCTATGCCATATCTGTAAGCGGTGTAACAAGGCTTATATCGGCGAGACAGGCAAGAGGCTCAGTGACCGATTCGCCCAACACTTACGCGACATACGCCAATGCTCTGTGACCCCTGTAGCCACCCATTTCAATGACACTGGCCATTTAGGTGCTCACGATGTCAAGGTCACAGCCATCCGATCATGTTCCTCGGATGATCGCAGTCGATTTGCTCTGGAGAATCGGTTGATTTCTTTGTATGGTACCTTGCGACCACGCAGGCTCAACGTATTACATTCTTATGCTTCTTAGTACTTTCTCTTCCCATGCTTTGTAATCTATATGGGTATATGTTGCATGTATTCATGTTATATTCCATTCTTATGCTTCTTAGTAATTTCTCTTCCCCTGCTTTGTAATCTATATGGGTATATTTGCATGTATTCAAGTTATATATTTACTAGATGTTTCATTGTTTCTTTTCCTTTCTATTTCTAGTTTTTATGTGTGTTTTTTGTGTTACATTTATTTCGTTATTCGTTTTATTCCAGATTTTCCTTAGATACGTTTGTATTTGGTCGTCCATTTGTGTTTCATTTTAATTTGTCACTCCTGTTTGTTCGTTTGCTTGATAAAGGCCTTGTTGGTCGAAACGTTGCTGTATTTTGTCATTGTTTTTGTAATTTGTAAAACTACAGTACTTTGTAATTACGTGTTTGCCAATCAAACATGTAAAATGTATCAAACATGTAAAATCTATAAGACATGTAGAAATATATCAGACAGACATGTAGAAATGTATTAGACATGTAGAAATGTATCAATTATGTAGAAATGTATCAGACATGTAGAAATGTATCAGACATGTAGAAATGTATCAAACATGTAAAAATGTATCAGACATGTAGAAATGTATCAGACATGTAGAAAGACAGACATGTAGAAATGTATCAGACATGTAAAAATGTATCAAACATGTAGAAATGTATCAAACAGACATGTAGAAATGTATCAAACAGACATGTAGAAATGTATCAGACATGTGGAAATGTATCAGACATGTAGAAATTTATCAGACATGTAGAAATGTATCAGACATGTAGAAATGTATCAGACATGTAGAAATGTATCAAGACATGTAGAAATGTATCAAACATGTAGAAATGTATCAGATAGACATGTAGAAATGTAAAAGACATGTAGAAATGTATCAGATAGACATGTAGAAATGTATCAGACATGTAGAAATGTATCAGACATGTAGAAATGTATCAGACATGTAGAAATGTATCAGACATGTAGAAAGACAGACATGTAGAAATGTATCAGAAATGTAGAAATGTATCAGACATGTAGAAAGACAGACATGTAGAAATGTATCAGACATGTAGAAATGTATCAAACATGTAGAAATGTATCAGACATGTAGAAATGTATCAAACATGTAGAAATGTATCAGACATGTAGAAATGTATCAAACATGTAGAAATGTATCAAACAGACATGTAGAAATGTATCAAACAGACATGTAGAAATGTATCAGACACATGTAGAAATGTATCAGACATGTAGAAATGTATCAGACATGTAGAAATGTATCAAACATGTAGAAATGTATCAAACATGTAGAAATGTAACAGACATGTAGAAATGAATCAGACATGTAGAAATGTATCAGACAGACATGTAGAAATGTATCAGACATGGAGAAATGTATCAAACATGTAGAAATGTATCAGACATGTAGAAATGTATCAGACATGTAGAAATGTATCAGACATGTAGAAATGTATCAGACATGTAGAAATGTATCAGACATGTAGAAATGTATCAGACATGTAGAAATATATCAGACATGTAGAAATGTATCAGACATGTAGAAATGAATCAGACATGTAGAAATGTATCAGACATGTAGAAATGTATCAGACATGTAGAAATGTATCAGACATGTAAATATATTAGACAGACATGTAGAAATGTATTAGACATGTAGAAATGTATCAAACATATAGAAATTTATCAGACATGTAGAAATGTATCAGACATGTAGAAATGTATCAAACATGTAAATGTATAAGACATGTAGAAATGTATCAGACATGTAGAAATGTATCAAACAGACATGTAGAAATGTATCAAACATGTAGAAATGTATCAAACATGTATTCAGTATATATATATGGAACTGCATACCAGTCAGCATAGCACTACTAACTCTGACAGAGTAAAACTTATCTTAACTTACCACCCCATAGTTCCCTGGTGAAAAATGTTTTATTCCGTCATCTGTCTCTCCTTAGATCAGATCCTGAGACCCGTTCTGTCTTCTCCAACTATCCTTTGGTGTCTTACAGACAGGACAGAAGTCTTAAGGATATGTTGGTACACAGTCGCCTTAGTCAATATCAGACTCATTTTGGCACTGTCCAGTGTGGTCGTCGGCGTTGCAACACGTGTGTATAGTGATACAGACGCGTACGTATCTTTCCTTTAGGCACGTTTCTTATTGACGATGGGTTCCATGCGGTCCGTAATCTTATCTATGCCATTATCTGTAAGCGGTGTAACAAGGCTTATATCGGCGAGACAGGCAAGAGGCTCAGTGACCGATTCGCCCAACCCTTACGCGACATACGCCAATGCTCTGTGACCCCTGTAGCCACCCATTTCAATGACACTGGCCATTTAGGTGCTCACGATGTCAAGGTCACAGCCATCCGATCATGTTCCTCGGATGATCGCAGTCGATTGCTCTGGAGAATCGGTTGATTTCTTTGTATGGTACCTTGCGACCACGCGGCTCAACGTATTACATTCTTATGCTTCTTAGTACTTTCTCTTCATATGCTTTGTAATCTATATGGGTATATGTTGCATGTATTCATGTTATATTCCATTCTTATGCTTCTTAGTAATTTCTCTTCCCCTGCTTTGTAATCTATATGGGTATATGTTGCATGTATTCAATTTATATATTTACTAGATGTTTCATTGTTTCTTTTCCTTTCTATTTCTAGTTTTTATGTGTGTTTTTGTGTTACATTTATTTCGTTATTCGTTTTATTCCAGATTTTCTAATACGTTGTATTTGGTCGTCCATTTGTGTTTCATTTTAATTTGTCACTCCTGTTTGTTCGTTTGCTGATAAAGGCCTTGTTGGTCGAAACGTTGCTGTATTTTGTCATTGTTTTTGTAATTTGTAAAACTACGAGTACTTTGTAATTACGTGTTTTGCCAATCAAACATGTAGAAATGTATCAAACATGTAGAAATCTATAAGACATGTAGAAATATATCAGACAGACATGTAGAAATGTATTAGACATGTAGAAATGTATCAATTATGTAGAAATGTATCAACATGTAGAAATGTATCAGACATGTAGAAATGTATCAAACATGTAGAAATGTATCAGACATGTAGAAATGTATCAGACATGTAGAAAGACAGACATGTAAAAATGTATCAGACATGTAGAAATGTATCAAACATGTAGAAATGTATCAAACAGACATGTAGAAATGTATCAAACAGACATGTAGAAATGTATCAGACATGTATAAATGTATCAGACATGTAGAAATTTATCAGACATGTAGAAATGTATCAGACATGTAGAAATGTATCAGACATGTAGAAATGTATCAAGACATGTAGAAATGTATCAAACATGTAGAAATGTATCAGATAGACATGTAGAAATGTAAAAGACATGTAGAAATGTATCAGATAGACATGTAGAAATGTATCAGACATGTAGAAATGTATCAGACATGTAGAAATGTATCAAACATGTAGAAATGTATCAGACATGTAGAAATGTATCAGACATGTAGAAATGTATCAACCATGTAGAAATGTATCAGACATGTAGAAATGTATCAGACATGTAGAAATGTATCAAACATGTAGAAATGTATCAGAGATGTAGAAATGTATCAAACATGTAGAAATGTATCAAACATGTAGAATTGTATCAGACATGCTGAAATGTATCAGACATGTAGAAATGTATCAGACGTGTAGAAATGTATCAAACAGACATGTAGAAATGTATCAGACATGTAGAAATGTATCAGACATGTAGAAATGTATCAGACATGTAGAAATGTATCAAACATGTAGAAATGTATCAGACATGTGGAAATGTATCAAACATGTAGAAATGTATCAGACATGTAGAAATGTATCAGACATGTAAAATGTATCAAACATGTAGAATTGTATCAGACATGTAGAAATGTAACAGACATGTAGAAATGTATCAGACATGTAGAAATGTATCAGACATGTAGAAAGACAGACATGTAGAAATGTATCAGACATGTAGAAATGTATCAAACATGTAAAAATGTATCAGACATGTAGAAATGTATCAGACATGTAGAAATGTATCAGACTTGTAGAAATGTATCAGACATGTAGAAATGTATCAGACATGTAGAAATGTATCAGACATGTAGAAATGTATCAGACATGTAGAAATGTATCAGACATGTAGAAATGAATCAGACATGTAGAAATGTATCAGACATGTAGAAATGTATCAGACGTGTAGAAATGTATGAAACAGACATGTAGAAATGTATCAGACATGTAGAAATGTATCAGACATGTAGAAATGTATCAGACATGTGAAATGTATCAAACATGTAGAAATGTATCAGACATGTAGAAATGTATCAAACATGTAGAAATGTATAAGACATGTAGAAATGTATCAGACATGTAGAAATGTATCAAACATGTAGAAAGGTATCAGACATGTAGAAATGTAACAGACATGTAGAAATGTATCAGACATGTAGAAATGTATCAGACATGTAGAAAGACAGACATGTAGAAATGTATCAGAAATGTAGAAATGTATCAAACATGTAGAAATGTATCAGACATGTAGACATGTATCAGACATGTAGAAATGTATCAGACATGTAGAAATGTATCAGACATGTAGAAATGTATCAGACATGTAGAAATGTATCAGACATGTAGAAATGTATCAGACATGTAGAAAATGTATCAGACATGTAGAAATGAATCAGACATGTAGAAATGTATCAGACAGTCATGTAGAAATGTATCAGACATGTAGAAATGTATTAGACATGTAGAAATGTATCAAACATGTAGAAATGTATCAGACATGTAGAAATGTATCAGACATGTAGAAATGTATCAAACATGTAGAAATGTATCAGACATGTAGAAATGTATCAGACATGTGAAATGTATCGAACAGACATGTAGAAATGTATCAAACATGTAGAAATGTATCAAACATGTAGAAATGTATCAAACATGTAGAAATCTATCAGACATGTAGAAATATATCAGACAGACATGTATAAATGTATTAGACATGTAGAAATGTATCAATTATGTAGAAATGTATCAGACATGTAGAAATGTATCAGACATGTAGAAATGTATCAAACATGTAGAAATGTATCAGACATGTAGAAATGTATCAGACATATAGAAAGACAGACATGTAGAAATGTATCAGACATGTAGAAATGTATCAAACATGTAGAAATGTATATACAGACATGTATAAATGTATCAAACAGACATGTAGAAATGTATCAGACATGTAGAAATGTATCAGACATGTAGAAATGTATCAGACATGTAGAAATGTATCAGACATGTAGAAATGTATCAGACATGTAGAAATGTATCAGACATGTAGAAAGACAGACATGTAGAAATGTATCAGACATGTAGAAATGTATCAGACATGTAGAAATGTATCAAGACAGACATGTGAAATGTATCAAACATGTAGAAATGTATCAAACATGTAGAAATGTATCAAACATGTAGAAATATATCAGACAGACATGTAGAAATGTATTAGACATGTAGAAATGTATCAATTATGTAGAAATGTATCAGACATGTAGAAATGTATCAGACATGTAGAAATGTATCAAATATGTAGAAATGTATCAGACATGTAGAAATGTATCAGACAGACATGTAGAAATGTATCAAACATGTAGAAATGTATCAAACATGTAGAAATGTATCAAACATGTAGAAATCTATCAGACATGTAGAAATATATCAGACAGACATGTAGAAATGTATAAGACATGTAGAAATGTATCAATTATGTAGAAATGTATCAGACATGTAGAAATGTATCAGACATGTAGAAATGTATCAACATGTAGAAATGTATCAGACATGTAGAAATGTATCAGACATAGAAAGACAGACATGTAGAAATGTATCAGACGTGAAATGTATCAAACATGTAGAAATTTATCAAACAGACATGTAGAAATGTATCAAACAGACATGTAGAAATGTATCAGACATGTAGAAATGTATCAGACATGTAGAAATTTATCAGACATGTAGAAATTATCAGACATAGAAATGTATCAGACATGTAGAAATGTATCAGACATGTAGAAATGTATCAAACATGTAGAAATGTATCAGATAGACATGTAGCAATGTAACAGACATGTAGAAATGTATCAGATATGTTAAAGTAGGTCCCTGTGAACGTGAGGAATTGTTAAAGGAGTCCTTTGAACGTGACTCGGAAGGAGAGTTAGTTATGGGCCGATAGCTGCAATAGTATTTATTATCATCTTTGTACTTGGTCCATCTTTACTGGATACTTTCATTCCTCCTTCAGAGTATATATATATATATAATCACAGCGATCCATTTCCCAACGGTATTTACTATCGTCCCTATACCTGATCCATCTTTATCGGATGCATTCATTCCTCATTTAGAGTGTATATATGTATAAAATGGTAGTGATACATTTCACAATGGTATTTATTGTCGTCCTGTTGTGATTGGGATTGGTGGCGTTTGGGGACGATGATGGAACTGATGCCACAAACATTACAAACAAGTAGACGCTGTACTGTAGTTCATATTTGCTTTTATTGTAGTTATGGCATTATGTAAACAAAAATACGTCCGTTCATCTTCGCTGCATATCTTTGTCTCTCCTATGTTTACTCACTAACATCCTAGCAACTGTTACTAAACCGTCACTATTTTACTACACAAAAGCGTCATGTCTCGTAGTTATGTGTTGCACTTCTACATAGAGAGTACAACACATAGTCTCAACTATTAAATAATCTAATTATACTACACTAACTATCTGGCTAACTGTCCATTCCTCCGCTGCCATCTGGGGAACTATGACACCCTCCTGGAGACCTCGCCGTCGCCCCGACGGCAACTCCAATAAAATCGCACAGATCGTATCCAATAGGGTTATTAGAGTGGTGAGGCTAAAAGGGAACAAGTCACCTCACGTGATAAACGTGGCTCCACGACAACTAACTATAACAGCCAACCATGGTCGAAAAGAAAAGAAAATCCGGGACGGGATCTCAGGAAGACCCAGCTGAACGAGCTAAATGGGAACTAGTCACCACACGTCGTTGAACGTGACTCGTCAACTGGTCATAGGTGACCATGGCTAACAACAACAACAAACCCTCTGTGCTCTTGTGCTGAAACCATAGTAATAGAAATTAATCAGCATTACATAAATTAAGTGGAAAATATGCGCCATATGATTCCGACGGCGACCCAACAGCATAACACTTGGCCAATGTGAGGTGGCTGTACTGGGACATCCAGTCCTCACATGAGGTAGTATGGGTATGATGGCAGCTTGCATCAGTATGTCACTATCACTATGTCTTTCTTGCATGTCAGAGTCTGGTCACACTATCTGAAATCTCAACAAAACACAAGTTACAAATCGAAAAGGAAAACATATATATAACGTTAAACATTTCACGTTATATGTCCTCGACGAGGTAATATCAACCAACCCCCAAACCCAGGGGAAATAATAAACTCCCAAGATTTAACATATGACCAACAAATATGGAACAACTTATATATGATGCCTAATAGCCAACATCATATATTAATATTAAACAACCCCCAATCCCGGGGAATAACTAATACAAGAATCCAAAATACTCAGATCGACATCATATAACCATATCTAGCAATGATCGGTGAAAAGTTAATGTTTGCCATCAACATCAACCGACCTCAATTATCCCCACCATTATCAAATATCAAATAATTAAGTGAGGTGATTATCAAATATCTCTCACCATTTGGGAGTGACCAAAAATATCACATTTCAACCTCTAATCACAAAGTAATCAAATTAATCCTCCCAACATTTGGAACAACATCATAAAATCATCGACAGTAGAACTGTCCAACAACCACATCGGGGTTATTTTCTAGACCCCCTATAAGAGTGTATTGTCCATCCACAATTGTCCCAATGAACACGGCCTTTGTTGGAATAATACCATTTTACTAGGTTATCCTCAGGAGAGGAGACATTATAAGCATATAGCTTATAAATTATATTCATGAATTACTCAGAATTCTCACATCTTTTGATGTGGCGGCCAAAATATCATCAGCCGAGATTGGCTCGCATCATTAATGGGGACTATAACATAATAGCCCGATTGAACATCGGGTGTCTGTACTACTCGGTACACCTGTTGGGAAAAAAAGGTTTCCTAATTTTTGACACTACTATGGTCTATTCGCCTGCGTACCATACTATCCAATGGTATAATATCAAATTTTCCTTGTTTAATGTCTGCTTGTTTATGGCGACTAGCCAACCTGTCGCTGACCTCCCTATGAGCCTCCGTTAATCTCTTTTTAGGACAGATCAAATAGTCTTTCTCTGCATCGTCAGGATGAAATAAATCTTCGATGATAAAATTTATAGGTAATTGAGGATGTCTACCAAAGAGTAAAAAGTATGGTGACCACCCAGTAGAAGTATGGGGAGTAATATTGTACCCTAACACTATATTAGGTACATGTCTAGACCATTCCACTTTATCCGACTCCTCTAATGAACGGAGCATAGCCAACAAAGTCCTATTAAACCTTTCGCATATGGCATTCCTCATGGATTATATGTAGTGGTCTTGGATTTTTATCCCATACCTTTGACAGAGTTCAAGAACAATGGAGGACTCAAACCCTTTTCCTTGGTCCGAGTGAAATTTACTGGGTATCCCAAAGTCTGGGATCCATCTACTCTGTATGACTTCTGCCACTGTTTTTGCAGTTTGGTCAATAGTAGGGTAAGCGACTACATACTTAGTAAACACATCAGTCATAATCAAGATATGTTAAACCCATGGAATCTCTTGAAGTTCAACAAAATCCATGGCAACCATCTCCAACGGACGGTTGGCTACAATATGACCGTAGGTAGTTGTAATCTTCTTTAGAAGTTTAGACATATTACAAATGGAACAAGATTTCACCAAATTATTGACATCCCCATTCATTCCACACCAAAAAAAATCGAGATTTTAATAATGCCAATGTCCTATCACGCCCTTGATGACCGATTTCGTGAATAGCAGCCAATACAATCGGTCTTAAGACGTGAGGTACAATAATTTTTAATCCATCACACCTATTATCCTCATCCCTTCTAATACAAAGTATTCCTCTTCGAATGCACAGCTTATCATGATATAACCACAGCCTTTTAACTTCCGGAATCCACCAGGTCGTGTCCACTGGAGCATCTGTTTCCATAGCTTTTAGTACTACCTGAAGCACCAAGTCCTGTTGCTGCAACTGCTGTATTTCTTTCAAACTATAAGTGACATGTTGTTTCTTTGCAGTAGTTCCCATCATCTCTACAGTCAAATCACAACTATAAGAAGGTGTTAAAACAGCAAGGTTAATCCCAATATCCTCATCCTCAGACAAGGTATCATAATGCGTCTCGTCCTGCGTCTCGGGCAGGGGATACCGTGATAAAAATCGCATTTTTGTTTAATGTACCTTTACGATGTTTGATTTCGTAATCAAACACAGCCAACTGAGATATCCACCTTTGTTCAATGGCCCCTAGATGCGCCTTATTTGAAAAAGTCAAACCCTTATTATCAGTAAAAACAGTCACTTTGTTACCTAATAGATAGGAACGAAACTTTTCAGTTATAGCCCATTTCAAACCCAACAATTCTAGTTTAAAACTACTCTTTATGTTTTTCTCTTCTCTGCGGAGAGTTCGACTGGCATAAGCTATTACTTTACAGTGAGACTCCTGCTGCTGGCTCAACACAGCTCCTAGACCACTAAAAGACGCATCAATGTCCAAGATAAATGGACTGCCAAAATCGGGGAATCCCAGAATGGGTGCAGAAATCAATTTAGATTGAAGATCTCGAAAAGAACTTTCACAATCACTACTCCCAAAGAAACTTAGACAAGCCAGTTGTTAAATGTCGTTTCGATCCACGGGGTAAACCAGAAGGATGGCATTCATTTACCAAATCCAATAGAGGTTTGGCAATCTGTGAGAATCGAAGTATAAATTTTCTATAATACCCCGCCATGCCCAGAAAGGCCCTCACTTGCTTTACGCTAGTGGGTATGCTAAGATTCTGTATGGATGCAACTTTGGATTTCTGGGTAGCGATGCCACTTCCTGAAATAGTGTGACCTAAAAAATCAACAGAATCCCCGCAAAAACACATTTATTAGGATTAACTTTTAGACCTATTGATCTTATCCTTTCCAGCACATTACCTAAACGAATCAAATGGTCATCAAAATCTGTTGAAAAAATCAACATATCATCTAAATATACTAGTAAAGATTTAAACATAAAATCTGACATTGAGTTTTGCATCAGGCGTTGAAAAGTGCCCGCAGAATTAGTCAATCCCATTGGCATTCTTGTATATTCATACAATCCAAAAGCTGTACAAAATGCCGTTTTATCTATGTCCTCCTGTTTCATTGCCACTTGATAGTACCCACTGGTTAAATCCAGAGTGGTAAACAACTTTTCACCATTCAGGAGTCCAAGTAATCATCAATGCGAGGTAAGGGTACGCATCCTTAATAGTCTTTTGTTCAATTCACGATAATCTACACAGAGGCGCAAAGTTCCGTTCTTCTTCTTTACTAATACTACTGGCGCAGCCCAGGGCTGACGCCCCCCGAATAACCTGTTTCTGTAGGAGGTCCGCAATATGGTTCTGCACCTCTGTATAGAATGCAGGCGGAATCCGCCTGTATGGTAACTTAATAGGGTTGGTATCCTGTAAACGAATCTCGTGCTGAACTTTGTCAGCATAACCAACATCAAAATCATTATACGAAAATACATCATCATATCTACTCAACAGAGACAACATTGCAGCTTTTTGACTAGGAGATCCATGCATTCTATTCAGATCAAATCGGCTTGATCCAATGTTTATGTTCGATGGCCCAGACATCCCAAACTTTTCACCAACAGATACTGTACATTCCACTGAGTTCGTAGAGATGACATTAAAATTCACACCACTAGAAGAATCAATTGCACAAATATTGCCTACCACTGTCCCATTTGAAAGGAAAACATCTTCATTTGCAATATTCAAAACTTGAATAGCGCAAATTCCCCTATTTAAATCAGTTACAGTATTGCAGCACACAATACCCTTTCGCAGCAAAGAACGGTTGGATTCAAAAATGACCTGCCGACCCATACTAACACCTTTAACTCGAACCCACACCACTCCCAATGAACTAGCCTTAATATGCGATTTCTTTCCCTTAGCAGACCAAATAAAGGCCGGAAGGGAGGACGGTACAACTTTCCGGGGTACCGACGGGATCGAAGAGCCCAGGATAGGTCGAAACAACCGGAGGCGGCTAAGAATATTTGTACCAATGACAGCATGATAATCACATTTATCATGAGAGGGATTATCTCTAAAAATATAGAATCCACAATCCTTTAAATAAGTACTGTAGAGCTCAATGTTAACAACTACATGGCCTAAGTAAGGTATAGAAAGTCCATTTGCAGCTTTAAACTGACCCACTTATCCCCGTTTAATATAGATTCTGGAAAATACATGCGAAAAGCGCTCTCTGGGAGCCGAAACTTGAGATCCTGTGTCTATAAGGCACCGAAACACATTTTCCCTATCCATATCTTTCAGTAATGGATTCCCTACCAACCTTGTTTCCGGGCCCAGTTTTCCCGCACCCAGGGTCGTGCCCTCTCCCCAGTGATGTCCGTTTAAATGGCGCTCTCTGCGAACATTCAAACTATGGCCTCCCTTGCCGCATCCAGAGCAACATGGTTGGGTCCTATGACTACCACCACCTCCTGAAAGTTAGGGAAAATAATTATCGCAACGACCATGGTACTCAGGATGTTGATCCCCAGGAATGATCCTGGAACCCCTGTTCAGCCTATTTTCCAAGTCCCTTACCCGACAGTCCAAACCATCCCTGACTCCATTATCTTGTATAGGGATGGGATTAGATTCCCATCTCAAGGCCTCATCACGGCAATGCAGAAATGTGGTGAAGGGCGATCCTGCTACCATAGATGTCAACATTCCTGCACAGAGCCTGTCGCGCAGGGGCCAATAAACCGATCCCGAAGATTATTGGGATCGAGGGGTACTGACCCTTCCCGGGTCTGAGCTGCAGTGACCTTCGCAAAAAGGCCAGCCAAACGATGAGAGTAGTCGAGGCACGACTCACCAGCTCCTGAGAGGACCAAAACTGACAGCAGGGTCTGGGCGGACCTATTATCCCCAAAGACCCGTAGTAGACCAGCCAACAAAACCTCAGGGTCTTGAGCCGTCATAAGCTGAATCTCCAGCTCCTCTCCCAACAGAGTTCGAGACATGTTCCATTTGGGTGTCAACTCTCTCTTGACCTTGTAGGCCATAATATCGCCAGTATAGGCGAATGTCTTTCACAAATTCATCCACCGAAGGACCGTCGCGATCTCCAAATGTCCTCACGGACTTGCAAGGCGGACGAGGAGATTACACGTAGCTGGTGGCAATGTCCGCACCTCAGGGCAAGTTTCACGTATCTGAAACTGAGGTTCAGACAAGACAGCAGCGGGGCACGATGGCTCTGGAGGTGCAACCTCCCAAAATACCCTCCTCACCATTTTCCACCTCTCGTATTTCTATGAGCCATCCTAAATAGGTAATAGTTACGAGTAGAAAATATAAATCACAAAAAAAAACACACACCAGTATGAGTAACAATAGTAAAAAATTGTAAATCCGTGAAAAATTGCGAAGTCCCCAAGCTGGAATACATGTATATAAATTTAACAAGCTGAAAACAAGCGATCAGAACATAGTCAATCAATGAATTAATGGTGAATGTATGTCGAAGTAGAAACAAATACTTACTCTTATCACAGGTAAATCATGTACATAGTATGTAACGAAACACAATCACAGCATATAATGGCAATACTCGTCATCCCAGCACAATTGTCATAATTCATCAAAGTCATTGAGTGGTAGATAAATAAGCACCAATAGGTAATCCGTCACTGAGCAAGTGAAATCAAATGGCCCATGGGAGTTGGCGTGAAGATAGTACTGAAATCAATTACGAATGTATCAGAAGACTAACAAGTGGCCTGTCCTTAAAAGATTAATTGAAGCAGGAGACGACTTGACTTGAGGATGAAGATCCAAATCTCTGAGTGACAGGGAAGATCCAACGAAGGTCGAGTTACGCTGATTGAAGAAATGACCAGAAACAATCGATACCGGGGAAAACCCGCCGGTCCACTGGCCGTGATGAACTACTACCATAGGCCTTGGTAAGGTTGATTGAAGAAAATATGCCTGGCGTCCAAGCATACGACGTCCTCTATATATGAAATAATGGTCTCTACATGGTTGAATAAAGTAGGAATGTCTTGGAAGCAGAGAATGATAAAAACGGAATGTTTACTCACTCACTTCTGGTCCACGATGTAGAGGTAAGGGCTGATGTAGTTTTACCCTGACACCATTGTTAAAGGAGGTCCCTTTGAACGTGACTCGGAAGGAGAGTTAGTTATGGGCCGATAGCTGCAATAGTATTTATTATCATCTTTGTACTTGGTCCATCTTTACTGGATACTTTCATTCCTCCTTCAGAGTATATATATATATATAATCACAGCGATCCATTTCCCAACGGTATTTACTATCGTCCCTATACCTGATCCATCTTTATCGGATGCATTCATTCCTCATTTAGAGTGTATATATGTATAAAATGGTAGTGATACATTTCACAATGGTATTTATTGTCGTCCTGTTGTGATTGGTATTGGTGGCGTGTGGTGACGATGATGGAACTGATGCCACAAACATTATAACCAAGTAGACGCTGTACTGTAGTTCATATTTGCTTTTATTGTAGTTATGGCATTATGTAAACAAAAATACGTCCGTTCATCTTCGCTGCATATCTTTGTCTCTCCTATGTTTACTCACTAACATCCTAGCAACTGTTACTAAACCGTCACTATTTTACTACACAAAAGCGTCATGTCTCGTAGTTATGTGTTGCACTTCTACATAGAGAGTACAACACATAGTCTCAACTATTAAAAATCTAATTATACTACACTAACTATCTGGCTAACTGTCCATTCCTCCGCTGCCATCTGGGGAACTATGACAGATAGACAAGTAGAAATGTATCAGACATGTAGAAATGTATCAGACATGTAGAAATGTATCAAACATGTAGAAATGTATCAGACATGTAGAAATGTATCAGACATGTAGAAATGTATCAAACATGTAGAAATGTATCAGACATGTAGAAATGTATCAGACATGTAGAAATGTATCAAACATGTAGAAATGTATCAGACATGTAGAAATGTATCAAACATGTAGAAATGTATCAAACATGTAGAATTGTATCAGACATGTAGAAATGTATCAAACAGACATGTAGAAATGTATCAGACATGTAGAAATGTATCAGACATGTAGAAATGTATCAGACATGTAGAAATGTATCAAACATGTAGAAATGTATCAGACCTGTAGAAATGTATCAAACATGTAGAAATGTATAAGACATGTAGAAATGTATCAGACATGTAGAAATGTATCAAACATGTAGAAATGTATCAGACATGTAGAAATGAATCAGACATGTAGAAATGTATCAGACATGTAGAAATGTATCAGACATGTAGAAATATATCAGACAGAAATGTAGAAATGTATTAGACATGTAGAAATGTATCAAACATGTAGAAATGTATCAGACATGTAGAAATGTATCAGACATGTAGAAATGTATCAAACATGTAGAAATGTATCAGACATGTAGAAATGTATCAGACATGTGGAAATGTATCAGACAGACATGTAGAAATGTATCAAACATGTAGAAATGTATCAAACATGTAGAAATGTATCAAACATGTAGAAATCTATCAGACATGTAGAAATATATCAGACAGACATGTAGAAATGTATTAGACATGTAGAAATGTATCAATTATGTAGAAATGTATCAGACATGTAGAAATGTATCAGACATGTAGAAATGTATCAAACATGTAGAAATGTATCAGACATGTAGAAATGCATCAGACATGTAGAAAGACAGACATGTAGAAATGTATCAGACATGTAGAAATGTATCAAACATGTAGAAATATATCAAACAGACATGTAGAAATGTATCAAACAGACATGTAGAAATGTATCAGACATGTAGAAATGTATCAGACATGTAGAAATGTATCAAACATGTAGAAATGTATAAGACATGTAGAAATGTATCAGACATGTAGAAATGTATCAAACATGTAGAAATGTATCAGACATGTAGAAATGTAACAGACATGTAGAAATGTATCAGACATGTAGAAATGTATCAGACATGTAGAAAGACAGACATGTAGAAATGTATCAGACATGTAGAAATGTATCAAACATGTAGAAATGTATCAGACATGTAGAAATGTATCAGACATGTAGAAATGTATCAGACATGTAGAAATGTATCAGACATGTAGAAATGTATCAGACATGTAGAAATGAATCAGACATGTAGAAATGTATCAGACAGTCATGTAGAAATGTATCAGACATGTAGAAATGTATCAGACATGTAGAAATATATCAGACAGACATGTAGAAATGTATCAGACATGTAGAAATGTATCAGACATGTAGAAATGTATCAAACATGTAGAAATGTATCAGACATGTAGAAATGTATCAGACATGTGGAAATGTATCAGACAGACATGTAGAAATGTATCAAACATGTAGAAATGTATCAAACATGTAGAAATGTATCAAACATGTAGAAATCTATCAGACATGTAGAAATATATCAGACAGACATGTAGAAATGTATTAGACATGTAGAAATGTATCAATTATGTAGCAATGTATCAGACATGTAGAAATGTATCAGACATGTAGAAATGTATCAAACATGTAGAAATGTATCAGACATGTAGAAATGTATCAGACATGTAGAAAGACAGACATGTAGAAATGTATCAGACATGTAGAAATGTATCAAACATGTAGAAATGTATCAAACAGACATGTAGAAATGTATCAAACAGACATGTAGAAATGTATCAGACATGTAGAAATGTATCAGACATGTAGAAATGTATCAGACATGTAGAAATGTATCAGACATGTAGAAAAGTATCAGACATGTAGAAAGACAGACATGTAGAAATGTATCAGACATGTAGAAATGTATCAGACATGTAGAAAGACAGACATGTAGAAATGTATCAGACATGTAGAAATGTATCAAACATGTAGAAATGTATCAGACATGTAGAAATGTATCAGACATGTAGAAATGTATCAAACAGACATGTAGAAATGTATCAAACAGACATGTAGAAATGTATCAGACACATGTAGAAATGTATCAGACATGTAGAAATGTATCAAACATGTAGAAATGTAACAGACATGTAGAAATGAATCAGACATGTAGAAATGTATCAAACAGACATGTAGAAATGTATCAGACATGTAGAAATGTATCAAACATGTAGAAATGTATCAGACATGTAGAAATGTATCAGACATGTAGAAATGTATCAGACATGTAGAAATGTATCAGACATGTAGAAATGTATCAGACATGTAGAAATGTATCAGACATGTAGAAATATATCAGACATGTAGAAATGTATCAGACATGTAGAAATGAATCAGACATGTAGAAATGTATCATGCAGACATGTAGAAATGTATCAGACATGTAGAAATGTATCAGACATGTAGAAATATATTAGACAGACATGTAGAAATGTATTAGACATTGTAGAATGTATCAAACATGTAGAAATGTATCAGACATGTAGAAATGTATAAGACATGTAGAAATGTATCAGACATGTAGAAATGTATCAAACATGTAGAAATGTATCAGACATGTAGAAATGTAACAGACATGTAGAAATGTATCAGACATGTAGAAATGTATCAGACATGTAGAAAGACAGACATGTAGAAATGTATCAGACATGTAGAAATGTATCAAACATGTAGAAATGTATCAGACATGTAGAAATGTATCAGACATGTAGAAATGTATCAGACATGTAGAAATGTATCAGACATGTAGAAATGTATCAGACATGTAGAAATGTATCAGACATGTAGAAATGTATCAGACATGTAGAAATGAATCAGACATGTAGAAATGTATCAGACAGTCATGTAGAAATGTATCAGACATGTAGAAATGTATCAGACATGTAGAAATATATCAGACAGACATGTAGAAATGTATCAGACATGTAGAAATGTATCAGACATGTAGAAATGTATCAAACATGTAGAAATGTATCAGACATGTAGAAATGTATCAGACATGTGGAAATGTATCAGACAGACATGTAGAAATGTATCAAACATGTAGAAATGTATCAAACATGTAGAAATGTATCAAACATGTAGAAATCTATCAGACATGTAGAAATATATCAGACAGACATGTAGAAATGTATTAGACATGTAGAAATGTATCAATTATGTAGCAATGTATCAGACATGTAGAAATGTATCAGACATGTAGAAATGTATCAAACATGTAGAAATGTATCAGACATGTAGAAATGTATCAGACATGTAGAAAGACAGACATGTAGAAATGTATCAGACATGTAGAAATGTATCAAACATGTAGAAATGTATCAAACAGACATGTAGAAATGTATCAAACAGACATGTAGAAATGTATCAGACATGTAGAAATGTATCAGACATGTAGAAATGTATCAGACATGTAGAAATGTATCAGACATGTAGAAAAGTATCAGACATGTAGAAAGACAGACATGTAGAAATGTATCAGACATGTAGAAATGTATCAGACATGTAGAAAGACAGACATGTAGAAATGTATCAGACATGTAGAAATGTATCAAACATGTAGAAATGTATCAGACATGTAGAAATGTATCAGACATGTAGAAATGTATCAAACAGACATGTAGAAATGTATCAAACAGACATGTAGAAATGTATCAGACACATGTAGAAATGTATCAGACATGTAGAAATGTATCAGACATGTAGAAATGTATCAAACATGTAGAAATGTATCAAACATGTAGAAATGTAACAGACATGTAGAAATGAATCAGACATGTAGAAATGTATCAAACAGACATGTAGAAATGTATCAGACATGTAGAAATGTATCAAACATGTAGAAATGTATCAGACATGTAGAAATGTATCAGACATGTAGAAATGTATCAGACATGTAGAAATGTATCAGACATGTAGAAATGTATCAGACATGTAGAAATGTATCAGACATGTAGAAATATATCAGACATGTAGAAATGTATCAGACATGTAGAAATGAATCAGACATGTAGAAATGTATCATGCAGACATGTAGAAATGTATCAGACATGTAGAAATGTATCAGACATGTAGAAATATATTAGACAGACATGTAGAAATGTATTAGACATGTAGAAATGTATCAAACATGTAGAAATGTATCAGACATGTAGAAATGTATCAGACATGTAGAAATGTATCAAACATGTAGAAATGTATAAGACATGTAGAAATGTATCAGACATGTAGAAATGTATCAGACAGACATGTAGAAATGTCTCAAACATGTAGAAATGTATCAAACATGTAGAAATGTATCAAACATGTAGAAATCTATCAGACATGTAGAAATATATCAGACAGACATGTAGAAATGTATTAGACATGTAGAAATGTATCAATTATGTAGAAATGTATCAGACATGTAGAAATGTATCAGACATGTAGAAATGTATCAAACATGTAGAAATGTAACAGACATGTAGAAATGTATCAGACATGTAGAAAGACAGACATGTAGAAATATATCAGACATGTAGAAATGTATCAAACATGTAGAAATGTATCAAACAGACATGTAGAAATGTATCAAACAGACATGTAGAAATGTATCAGACATGTAGAAATGTATCAGACATGTAGAAATTTATCAGACATGTAGAAATGTATCAGACATGTAGAAATGTATCAGACATGTAGAAATGTATCAGACATGTAGAAAGACAGACATGTAGAAATGTATCAGACACATGTAGAAATGTATCAGACATGTAGAAATGTATCAGACATGTAGAAATGTATCAAACATGTAGAAATGTATCAAACATGTAGAAATGTAACAGACATGTAGAAATGAATCAGACATGTAGAAATGTATCAAACATGTAGAAATGTATCAAACATGTAGAAATCTATCAGACATGTAGAAATATATCAGACAGACATGTAGAAATGTATTAGACATGTAGAAATGTATCAATTATGTAGAAATGTATCAGACATGTAGAAATGTATCAGACATGTAGAAATGTATCAAACATGTAGAAATGTAACAGACATGTAGAAATGTATCAGACATGTAGAAAGACAGACATGTAGAAATGTATCAGACATGTAGAAATGTATCAAACATGTAGAAATGTATCAAACAGACATGTAGAAATGTATCAAACAGACATGTAGAAATGTATCAGACATGTAGAAATGTATCAGACATGTAGAAATTTATCAGACATGTAGAAATGTATCAGACATGTAGAAATGTATCAGACATGTAGAAATGTATCAGACATGTAGAAAGACAGACATGTAGAAATGTATCAGACACATGTAGAAATGTATCAGACATGTAGAAATGTATCAGACATGTAGAAATGTATCAAACATGTAGAAATGTATCAAACATGTAGAAATGTAACAGACATGTAGAAATGAATCAGACATGTAGAAATGTATCAGACATGTAGAAATGTATCAGACATGTAGAAATGTATCAGACATGTAGAAATATATCAGACATGTAGAAATGTATCAGACATGTAGAAATGAATCAGACATGTAGAAATGTATCAGACAGACATGTAGAAATGTATCAGACATGTAGAAATGTATCAGACATGTAGAAATATATTAGACAGACATGTAGAAATGTATTAGACATGTAGAAATGTATCAAACATGTAGAAATGTATCAGACATGTAGAAATGTATCAGACATGTAGAAATGTATCAAACATGTAGAAATGTATAAGACATGTAGAAATGTATCAGACATGTAGAAATGTATCAGACAGACATGTAGAAATGTCTCAAACATGTAGAAATGTATCAAACATGTAGAAATATATTAGACAGACATGTAGAAATGTATTAGACATGTAGAAATGTATCAAACATGTAGAAATGTATCAGACATGTAGAAATGTATCAGACATGTAGAAATGTATCAAACATGTAGAAATGTATAAGACATGTAGAAATGTATCAGACATGTAGAAATGTATCAGACAGACATGTAGAAATGTCTCAAACATGTAGAAATGTATCAAACATGTAGAAATGTATCAAACATGTAGAAATCTATCAGACATGTAGAAATATATCAGACAGACATGTAGAAATGTATTAGACATGTAGAAATGTATCAATTATGTAGAAATGTATCAGACATGTAGAAATGTATCAGACATGTAGAAATGTATCAAACATGTAGAAATGTATCAGACATGTAGAAATGTATCAGACATGTAGAAAGACAGACATGTAGAAATGTATCAGACACATGTAGAAATGTATCAGACATGTAGAAATGTATCAGACATGTAGAAATGTATCAAACATGTAGAAATGTATCAAACATGTAGAAATGTAACAGACATGTAGAAATGAATCAGACATGTAGAAATGTATCAAACATGTAGAAATATATCAGACAGACATGTAGAAATGTATTAGACATGTAGAAATGTATCAATTATGTAGAAATGTATCAGACATGTAGAAATGTATCAGACATGTAGAAATGTATCAAACATGTAGAAATGTAACAGACATGTAGAAATGTATCAGACATGTAGAAAGACAGACATGTAGAAATGTATCAGACATGTAGAAATGTATCAAACATGTAGAAATGTATCAAACAGACATGTAGAAATGTATCAAACAGACATGTAGAAATGTATCAGACATGTAGAAATGTATCAGACATGTAGAAATTTATCAGACATGTAGAAATGTATCAGACATGTAGAAATGTATCAGACATGTAGAAATGTATCAGACATGTAGAAAGACAGACATGTAGAAATGTATCAGACACATGTAGAAATGTATCAGACATGTAGAAATGTATCAAACATGTAGAAATGTATCAAACATGTAGAAATGTAACAGACATGTAGAAATGAATCAGACATGTAGAAATGTATCAGACATGTAGAAATGTATCAGACATGTAGAAATGTATCAGACATGTAGAAATATATCAGACATGTAGAAATGTATCAGACATGTAGAAATGAATCAGACATGTAGAAATGTATCAGACAGACATGTAGAAATGTATCAGACATGTAGAAATGTATCAGACATGTAGAAATATATTAGACAGACATGTAGAAATGTATTAGACATGTAGAAATGTATCAAACATGTAGAAATGTATCAGACATGTAGAAATGTATCAGACATGTAGAAATGTATCAAACATGTAGAAATGTATAAGACATGTAGAAATGTATCAGACATGTAGAAATGTATCAGACAGACATGTAGAAATGTCTCAAACATGTAGAAATGTATCAAACATGTAGAAATGTATCAAACATGTAGAAATCTATCAGACATGTAGAAATATATCAGACAGACATGTAGAAATGTATTAGACATGTAGAAATGTATCAATTATGTAGAAATGTATCAGACATGTAGAAATGTATCAGACATGTAGAAATGTATCAAACATGTAGAAATGTAACAGACATGTAGAAATGTATCAGACATGTAGAAAGACAGACATGTAGAAATGTATCAGACATGTAGAAATGTATCAAACATGTAGAAATGTATCAAACAGACATGTAGAAATGTATCAAACAGACATGTAGAAATGTATCAGACATGTAGAAATGTATCAGACATGTAGAAATTTATCAGACATGTAGAAATGTATCAGACATGTAGAAATGTATCAGACATGTAGAAATGTATCAGACATGTAGAAAGACAGACATGTAGAAATGTATCAGACACATGTAGAAATGTATCAGACATGTAGAAATGTATCAGACATGTAGAAATGTATCAAACATGTAGAAATGTATCAAACATGTAGAAATGTAACAGACATGTAGAAATGAATCAGACATGTAGAAATGTATCAGACATGTAGAAATGTATCAGACATGTAGAAATGTATCAGACATGTAGAAATGTATCAGACATGTAGAAATGTATCAGACATGTAGAAATATATCAGACATGTAGAAATGTATCAGACATGTAGAAATGAATCAGACATGTAGAAATGTATCAGACAGACATGTAGAAATGTATCAGACATGTAGAAATGTATCATACATGTAGAAATATATTAGACAGACATGTAGAAATGTATTAGACATGTAGAAATGTATCAAACATGTAGAAATGTATCAGACATGTAGAAATGTATCAGACATGTAGAAATGTATCAAACATGTAGAAATGTATAAGACATGTAGAAATGTATCAGACATGTAGAAATGTATCAGACAGACATGTAGAAATGTCTCAAACATGTAGAAATGTATCAAACATGTAGAAATGTATCAAACATGTAGAAATCTATCAGACATGTAGAAATATATCAGACAGACATGTAGAAATGTATTAGACATGTAGAAATGTATCAATTATGTAGAAATGTATCAGACATGTAGAAATGTATCAGACATGTAGAAATGTATCAAACATGTAGAAATGTAACAGACATGTAGAAATGTATCAGACATGTAGAAATGTATCAGACATGTAGAAATGTATCAGACATGTAGAAATGTATCAAACATGTAGAAATGTATCAAACAGACATGTAGAAATGTATCAAACAGACATGTAGAAATGTATCAGACATGTAGAAATGTATCAGACATGTAGAAATTTATCAGACATGTAGAAAAGTATCAGACATGTAGAAATGTATCAGACATGTAGAAATGTATCAGACATGTAGAAAGACAGACATGTAGAAATGTATCAGACATGTAGAAATGTATCAGACATGTAGAAAGACAGACATGTAGAAATGTATCAGACATGTAGAAATGTATCAAACATGTAGAAATGTATCAGACATGTAGAAATGTATAAAACATGTAGAAATGTATCAAACAGACATGTAGAAATGTATCAAACAGACATGTAGAAATGTATCAGACATGTAGAAATGTATCAGACATGTAGAAATGTATCAGACACGTAGAAATGTATCAAACATGTAGAAATGTATCAAACATGTAGAAATGTAACAGACATGTAGAAATGAATCACACATGTAGAAATGTATCAGACAGACATGTAGAAATGTATCAGACATGTAGAAATGTATCAAACATGTAGAAATGTATCAGACAGACATGTAGAAATGTATCAGACATGTAGAAATGTATCAAACATGTAGAAATGTATCAGACATGTAGAAATGTATCAGACATGTAGAAATTTATCAGACAGACATGTAGAAATGTATCAGAAATGTAGAAATGTATCAAACATGTAGAAATGTATCAGACATGTAGAAATGTATCAGACATGTAGAAATGTATCAGATAGACATGTAGAAATGTATCAAACATGTAGAAATGTATCAGACATGTAGAAATGTATCAAACATGTAGAAATGTATCAGACATGTAGAAATGTAACAGACATGTAGAAATGTATCAAACATGTAGAAATGTATCAGACATGTAGAAATGTATCAGACATGTAGAAATGTATCAGATAGACATGTAGAAATGTATCAGACAGACATGTAGAAATGAATCAGACATGTAGAAATGTATCAAACATGTAGAAATGTATCAGACATGTAGAAATGTAACAGACATGTAGAAATGTATCAGACATGTAGAAATGTATCAGATAGACATGTAGAAATGTATCAGACAAACATGTAGAAATGTATCAGACAGACATGTAGAAATGAATCAGACATGTAGAAATGTATCAAACATGTAGAAATGTATCAGACATGTAGAAATGTAACAGACATGTAGAAATGTATCAGACATGTAGAAATGTATCAGATAGACATGTAGAAATGTATCAGACAAACATGTAGAAATGTATCAGACAGACATGTAGAAATGAATCAGACATGTAGAAATGTATCAGACAGACATGTAGAAATGTATCAGACATGTAGAAATGTATCAGACATGTAGAAATGTATCAGACAGACATGTAGAAATGTATCAGACAGACACTCGTTTTTCGCACCGGCCTGCCCCTCGATGGGGCCCACTATGACTTAGCCATCGTGCGTACTGGCTCTGCCCTGGTGCCTACCACACCATTTCCGTCAATCCCCACTAGGCTGTCTGATTTCGGAATAGGGAGGCAAAACCGAGTTTCGTCCCATGATGCTCACGTGCAACTCAACTCGACTCCCAGCATTCTCATCGGCTCTAAAGTAGTGCCTCAAGAGAGAGCATGCTTGGGCTCCGAATTTCGCCACACACGGGTCGCCGTCTCTTCGAATTGCTTTGGGTCGTGCTCCCATCTCTGTAATGGGGGCCAGTGCTTTGACCTACGTGGCCCAGCTTGTGGTTCAACTCGACATCCAGCATATTCATCGGCTCTACGGTCGTGGTCCAAGAGAGAGCATGCTTGGGCTTCGAATTTCGCCACACGCGGGTCAACGTCCCGTCGATGGCTTTGATTCATGCCCCCATCTCTGTGATGGGGGCTAGATTTTTGATCTATGTGGACCAACGTGCGGTTCAACTCATCACTCAGCATACTCATCGGCCCCAGAGAGTACATCAAGAGAGAGAATGCGTGGGCTCCGAGTTCCGCCCCGCCAGGTTCCACACGTGTCGTTCTAGCTTTTCCAATCTGCAGGGAGAGGCGAGCTCTGGGAGTTCACTCGTCTGTGTTGCGACGGATCCCATCAAGAAATGACTACCTTTGCATCTCTACTTGCCCCAGAGTAGCTCTCCCACGGCACCTACCCTCTTAGCCAGACGAAAACTACCGTCTGTTACCAGGGTCACCACTTGGAGGTGAGAGCAGGGGATTAGAGCCATCTCTATTCCTGGCACGCCGCTTCTATGCGCCTTTGACCCCACATTTCCTTCTCTAAACGTTCTAAGAATATGGGCGCATTTCTGTCAATAATGTCAACAATGAATGGCACAAAATTCAAATGATTATTGTTCTTTGTGAAAAGACTACAAGAAATGTTAGAGACAAAGACAAAGGATGAATGAACAGAGTCCTGAGGCTAGTAGAAACAAAAGTTACATCTTTGACGTCTCAATAAGACGATGACTATTGTTGGTTCTAGCGACGTGTAGTACCACAATCTTGAATACATCGTACAGTTAGTATTGACATATCTACAGACTATTATTCTCAACGTAACTTCATGTAGGCAATCTTCATATTCAACATCACATTGTTGATTTTGATAGAGAGAGAGAGAGAGAGAGAGAGAGAGAGAGGTCAAACACATTGTTGATTTTATTTCAGAATAGTGTCACTCATCAATTCACGTTATATATGTCTATTGACCATCAGCACATGATATTTGATCTGTTCAACAGCATGCCAACCAACTTTACTTTGCACTACTTTTCAATTGAGGCTTGATAATCAACTTGTCATGCCCACAGATAAAAATGTGTATCCTTGTAACCATTTGATGAAATAACTTGAAAACTTGCATGTGAACTACACATATTCCCGACGCTACAAAATATGTTTTGCCAATCAAACAATCATACCATCTATAGTCCGTTCAGCAACTCATGCCACAGTCCAGTGCGAATTGTAGCAAAACCATCAGTTCCACAGTAGCGAAACTTTGCACCCAACCTTAGAATTATACCGACGCAAATTTCTGATGGAAGTAATTGCTATTGGAGACCTGGATTTTGTAATATAACGGTTTCCTTTGATGTTGGCGGCATATTTGGCTGGTCTGAAACGAAATTTTAGTTTTTACTGTAAACGCACACATATGACATTTGATGACAAGTATCATGCAAAGGCGTATCATCTCAGCTTATACAAGGGGGTCAATGTTGATACTTGCAATACAGTCATGAAATAAACAAGACATATAGACATAGTTGTATTATTGTTTTTAAATAACTTACATTACAGTTAAAGTTAGCTGCCATGTCATAATGCTACTCCCCTTTCACGTCCAGGCTTGGGCCTGGTAATGGCGGAGCTCAAGTAGTAGCATGTCTCTTGTAGAACGTCGCATTCATCACAGCCCGCCTGAAAAGCTCTATATCTCTTGCAATTTCTCCTGCCTCTTACAGCGTCATGTTCAAGATTTCTTTAATGTCCTGCTGCCATCTTCGTTCTTGGTCGTCCCCTGCCTCGTTTTCCAGGAACCATGTCTTCCATTACCTTTTCTCTCCAGACCACTGCAGCGTTTAATGTGGTCAACATGTTTCATTTTCTGGAACATGATGCTACGAGTATTTATGAGACAATGCTCATTGATATTCAGGTCTTGTAGGATGTCTTTATTTATCTCTTCTCTGGTCAGGATGTTCTAAGAACTTTTCTATTGCACCTTGTTATGGCAGAGCTGCTGGAGAGATTCTTTTCAAATTGCTACTTCTTCGTTACAATGTCCGTGTGTTAACATATCTGGTAGGGAGGTATCACTATAATAAAATAGCTTTTTTCTCTGGTTCTTGTATACTGTAGTACAGATGACCCATATGTGTCTCTTTGCGGAAATGCGCGTATATTACATTGTAACTTCAAACTCATTAGAAATGTTATATCAATTTCTGTTTTGAAAAGTCAACAATATAACTCAATAGCCTCACACTAATTTCGATATACGCCTTTAACTAAAAGTCCATCTCCCACTAATGACGTAATTTGTTTACCATGTTCAAGCTCGAGTCTATTTGGTGCATGGAAAATGCAAGAATTGTTTTAAAAAACCAATGGAAGTCGTCCTGAATGTTGCTATTTTTGTCATCAATGTATTAAATGGCTGTAAACATTAGTCTTCTCTAACCATGCCAATAGATGCGTTAAATATATAGCACAAAGAAGGAAACTTTTAGATGGTATGATTGTTTGAATGGCAAAAATATTTTGAAGTGTCAGGAACATGTGTAGTTTACATGCAAGTTTTCGAGTTTTTAATCAATTGGTTACAAAGTTAACATTTTTATCTGTGGCATGACAAGTTGAACGGACTATAGAAGTTTCCTTCTTTGTGCTATATATAACGCGTCCAATGGCATGGTTGGAGAAAATTCATGTTTACAGCCATTTAATACATTGATGACAAAAAATAGTAAAATTCAGAACGAAAACCACGGGTTTTTGAACAATTCTTGCATTTTCCATGCACCAAATAGACTCGGGCTTGAACATGGTAAACAAATGACGTCATTAGTGGGAGATGGACTTTTAGTTAAAGGCGTATATCGAAATTAGTGTGAAGCTATTGAGTCATATTGTTGACTTCTCAAAACAGAAATTGATATAACATTTCTAATGAGTTTGAAGTTACAATGTAAAACGTAACATTAATGCTATACGCGCATTTCCACAAAGAGGCACATATGGGTCATCCGTACTACAATATACAAGAACCAGAGAAAAAGCTATTTTATTATAGTGATACCTCACTGCCATATATGTTAACACACACACATTGTAACGAAGTAGCAATTTGAAAAGAATCTCTCCAGCAGCTCTGCCATAACAAGATGTTATAGAAAAGTTCTTAGAACACCCTGACCAGAGAAGAGAAGAAACAAAGACATCTTATAAGGCCCGAATATCAAGGAGCATTGGCTCATAAATAACATCATGTCCCGGAAGAAGAAATATGTTGACCACATTAAACGCCACAGTGGTCTGGAGAGAAAAGGTAATGGAAGACATGGTTCCTGGAAAACGAGTCATGGGACGACCAAGACGAAGATAGCAGCAGGACATCAAAGAAACATTGAACATGATGCTGGAAGAGGCAGGAGAACTTGCAAGAGACATAGAGCTTTTCATGCGGGCTGTGATGAATGCAACGTTCCACAAGAAACATGCTAATTCTTGAGCTCCGCCATTGCCAGTCCCAAACCTGAACGTGAAAAGGGGATGGTATTATGACATGGCAGCTAACTTTAACTGTAATGTAAGTTATTTAAAAACAATAATACAACTATGTCTATATTTCTTGTTTATTTCATGACTGTATTGCAAGTATCAACATTGACCCTCATGTATAAGCTGAGATGATACGCCTTTGCATGAGACTTGTCATCAAATGTCATATGTGTGCGTTTACAGTAAAAACTAAAATTTCGTTTCAGACCAGCCAAATATGCGCCAACATCAAAGGAAACCGTTATATTACAAAATCCTGGTTTCCAATAGCAATTACTTCCATCAGAAATTTGCGTCGGTATAATTTTAAGATTGGGTGCAAAGTTTCGCTACTGTGGAACTGATGGTTTTGCTACAATTCGCACTGGACTGTGGCATGAGTTGCTGAACGGACTATAGCAGATGTCCAAGTTCAGTTTTGGTGATTCTTCTTTGAACTTTCCATATCGACCATTTGTTAAACCACTCTTTGTGATTTGTATGTGATCTGAGCCTAAGAGAGATTTTTTGGTAGAGAGATCAAGTCAACACTTGAGATGGCTTCAGCTGCTAGGTCTCGGATAAACGTGATTTGGAAAAGCAAAATCAGTACTATGACAAAAATCAGTATTATCCATTCTTTTGAACGGTTGTGAGAGCTGGCCGCTCAATGCAGAACTGGAGAGCTGGCCGCTCAATGCAGAACTGGAGAGCTGGCCGCTCAATGCAGAACTGGAGAGCTGGCCGCTCAATGCAGAACTGGAGAGCTGCCGCTCAATGCAGAACTGGAGAGCTGGCCGCTCAATGCAGAACTGGAGAGCTGGCCGCTCAATGCAGAACTGGAGAGCTGGCCGCTCAATGCAGAACTGGAGAGCTGGCCGCTCAATGCAGAACTGGAGAGCTGGCGGCTCAATGCAGAACTGGAACGAAGAATACAGGTTTTCGAATATAAGTGTTACAGACGGGTACTACATATTAGTTACATAGAACATAAGACGAATATTTATGTAAGAGACTAAATAAACAACCTTGCAGGTCGACAAGTACCACTCTTGACAATCGTGAAACGGCGTAAACTTGCGTGGTTCGGGCATGTGATGAGACATAGCTCACTCTCTAAGATTATCCTACAAGGAACAGTTGAGGGTGGAAGAAAGTATGTGATGAGACATAGCTCACTCTCTAAGACTATCCTACAGGAAACAGTTGAGAGTAGAAGAAAGTATGTGATGAGACATAGCTCACTCTCTAAGACTATCCTACAGGGAACAGTTGAGGGTGGAAGAAAGCATGTGATGAGACATAGCTCACTCTCTAAGACTATCCTACAGGGAACAGTTGAGGGTGGAAGAAAGTATGTGATGAGACATAGCTCACTCTCTAAGACTATACTACAGGAAACAGTTGAGGGTGGAAGAAAGTATGTAATGAGACATAGCTCACTCTCTAAGACTATCCTACAGGAAACAGTTGAGGGTGGAAGAAAGTATGTGATGAGACATAGCTCACTCTCTAAGACTATCCTACAGGGAACAGTTGAGGGTGGAAGAAAGTATGTGATGAGACATAGCTCACTCTCTAAGACTATCCTACAGGGAACAGTTGAGGGTGGAAGAAAGTATGTGATGAGACATAGCTCACTCTCTAAGACTATCCTACAGGGAACAGTTGAGGGTGGAAGAAAGCATGTGATGAGACATATCTCACTCTCTAAGACTATCCTACAGGGAACAGTTGAGGGTGGAAGAAAGCATGTGATGAGACATAGCTCACTCTCTAAGACTATCCTACAGGAAACAGTTGAGGGTGGAAGAAAGTATGTGATGAGACATAGCTCACTCTCTAAGACTATCCTACAGGGAACAGTTGAGGGTGGAAGAAAGCATGTAATGAGACATAGCTCACTCTCTAAGACTATCCTACAGGAAACAGTTGAGGGTGGAAGAAAGTATGTGATGAGACATAGCTCACTCTCTAAAACTATCCTACAGGGAACAGTTGAGGGTGGAAGAAAGTATGTGATGAGACATAGCACACTCTCTAAAACTATCCTACAGGGAACAGTTGAGGGTGGAAGAAAGTATGTGATGAGACATAGCTCACTCTCTAAGACTATCCTACAGGGAACAGTTGAGGGTGGAAGAAAGTATGTGATGAGACATAGCTCACTCTCTAAGACTATCCTACAGGGAACAGTTGAGGTGGAAGAAAGCATGTGATGAGACATAGCTCACTCTCTAAGACTATCCTACAGGGAACAGTTGAGGGTGGAAGAAAGCATGTGATGAGACATAGCTCACTCTCTAAGACTATCCTACAGGAAACAGTTGAGGGTGGAATAAAGTATGTGATGAGACATAGCTCACTCTCTAAGACTATCCTACAGGGAACAGTTGAGGGTGGAAGAAAGCATGTAATGAGACATAGCTCACTCTCTAAGACTATCCTACAGGGAACAGTTGAGGGTGGAAGAAAGTACGTGATGAGACATAGCTCACTCTCTAAAACTATCCTACAGGGAACAGTTGAGGGTGGAAGAAAGTATGTGATGAGACATAGCTCACTCTCTAAAACTATCCTACTGGGAACAGTTGAGGGTGGAAGAAAGTATGTGATGAGACATAGCTCCCTCTCTAAGACCATCCTACAGGAAACAGTTGAGGGTGGAAGAAAGCATGTGATGAGACATAGCTCACTCTCTAAGACTATCCTACAGGGAACAGTTGAGGATGGAAGAAAGTATGTGATGAGACATAGCTCACTCTCTAAGACTATCCTACAGGGAACAGTTGAGGATGGAAGAAAGTATGTGATGAGACATAGCTCCCTCTCTAAGACTATCCTACAGGTAACAGTTGTGGGTGGAAGAAAGAATGTGATGAGACATAGCTCACTCTCTAAGACTATCCTACAGGAAACAGTTGAGGATGGAAGTAAGTATGTGATGAGACATAGCTCACTCTCTAAGACTATCCTACAGGGAACAGTTGAGGATGGAAGAAAGTATGTGATGAGACATAGCTCACTCTCTAAGACTATCCTACAGGGAACAGTTGAGGGTGGAAGAAAGCATGTGATGAGACATAGCTCACTCTCTAAGACTATCCTACAGGGAACAGTTGAGGATGGAAGTAAGTATGTGATGAGACATAGCTCACTCTCTAAGACTATCCTACAGGAAACAGTTGAGGGTGGAAGAAAGTATGTGATGAGACATAGCTCACTCTCTAAGATTATCCTACAGGGAACAGTTGAAGGTGGAAGAAGTAAAGGAGGGCAGAGAAAATCCTAATGTGACAACATCAAGAGCTGGTAGGCGAATAGTTTCTCCACACTCACTCGAGGAGTTGAAGACAGAGATTCATGGCATGCTTTTTGTGCTGATGTCTGCACAGTGACACCACTACGACCCTAACGGGTTATGGACTTTATTATTATTATAAGAGATATTTACGTTGTACCAGTTATATGCCTACAGGTAGGCCAATACATCCGATTTCTGCCACGACGCATTTTATTAACTAAGGTAGCTTCTTTAGGTCCTACCTTTGTCGCCTCTTACGATATGCCTTGTAGGCCACATGTTACTATTCTTTGCTCCCCTTGCGAGTCACATTAACACACGAACGAGGAATCGGCTATTCACAACAACACACGAACGAGGAATCGGCTAGTCACAACAACACACGAACGAGGAATCAGCTAGTCACAACAACACACGAACGAGGAATCGGCTATTCTTGTTAACAGTTGGAATATAATGATTTTATTTTTAACTGGGCAATGAACAAGCAGTTAGAAGACATAATTGATGCATTTGAGATGTGGATATATAGAAGAAAAGGCAGAGTTTCATGGACAGAAAAACAGACAAATAAACAAGTTTTAGGAAAACTAGGCATGAAGAAACAATTATTAAGAGAAATAAAATTCAGACAAGTAAAGTATTTTGGGCACATAAAAGACATGACACCATGATAAAACATTTACTAGAGGGAAAGTTGAGGGGGGAAGAGCAAGAGGAAGACCGAGAGATAAGTGGGAGGAAACTTTAAGAAATGGACTGGTTACAGTCTGGCAGTGTGCAACACCAAGGTGAAAGACAGAGGATGCTGGAGATTCATTGCAGCCAATCTTTGATGTGGAGACGGCACCTGATGATTATGATGAGTTTAACTGGAATTTGTTAATATTATAATTCTGTTATATTGTGTTCGGTGTCAGGTATTGTCTTTCTGTCTTTTGTCTCTTCTCCCAATCCCGACTTGCCTCACAGCGCCAGGATAAAAAGTGATTTCTAGAACGAGCCCTTGTGTGCGCTTCATAAATAGGGTCTTTCGTCGCTTCTGTTATCTCTCCATCTTTTGCGTGGTCGGCCTTTTGCTTTGTATCCGTTGTATTGGAGCAACATTGCTCTTTGAGGTGCATTATCTGTTGATAATCTGCTTATAAGGCCGAACCATGTAATTTGTTGTTTCTTGATGAAGTTCGGTGCTGATGTTGATGGTATGGTTATACACACGTTCCTCACGTCTGCTAAGACTTAAAATACAATGACAAACTATGATTGGTTAACTAACACAAATTCAAATCTAGATACATTTAGCAAGGTATCAGAAAAAGATATAACAAATTGTTAGACTTTTTAACATATATTTTTCCTTGTACAAGCGATATACCATACCAAGTTTGAGTTTGAAGTAACATTCATCTTCAAAACATCTTTTACTTATTGCAGAGAAGTCGATTTTATTTATTGCAGAGAAGTCGATTTTATAAGTAACAACTTATTCTCTCTCTTTTTCTCTGGCGATCGTTCTTTTTCGTCAATTTTTATCATTCTTTTTGTGATCAGCCATTGCCAAGGACGTAATTTTACGTCACAATCTTCAGCACCATTTGGAGCTCTGTGCTTGTCCTCGGCAATGTGTCCGATTTCAACCAGCGTTTACTGAGTTCGCTCTCCGTCAGCCTTTGACTGTCCCCAGCCGACTTGCAAGGCAGCAGGTTGCTATTTTATGTTAGGGTAGCGACCCTTAGACGACCTGCCCTCTCAGGTTGTTGAGCGTCATCTGTCCAGGTTACCGGTCTTTTCTTGGACTACTTGGTTTGCCTGTCGTCTAGTTTTGTGTATGGTTTACTCTGCTAACCTTTGATTGTCCCCAATCTAACTACAAGGCAGTAGTAGTTCCCTGCGAACGGAAACGCGCACTGATTCAAGCCTCTGCTGGGCTTTCCAGTTTTTCTGCACATTTGGGTGGTCCTCTCACCCCTACGCTTGCCACGTCTCTTCATCGCTCTACCATCAGCACCTTACACATCTGCCCCGCCGGTGGGCCCACCCGTACATCGTCCACATGCGTGCTCGCTCTGATCTGGTGCCTACCCACCATGCCATCAGTTCTCAACGTGCTCACATTTACCGTGCCTCTAGGCTGTCCAGCTACGGAGCTCAACTCGGGCCCCCACCTCAGGGCTCCAAGTTTCGACCAATGTGGGCCCACGTGCAACACAGCTCGGCCAGGAGGTGGCGATTCTCCACCACCGGGCCGGAGTTTCGCCCCACGCGCGCCCACTTCTCCTCTCTGGATGCACCTCTCATCCCTTTTTGTTTATCCGTTCAGCTTTTCCCATCGGCCGTGCAGTAGTAGTCACTCTGGGATTCCGTTCGTCTGTGTTGCGGGCGGATCTCATCCAACGTGACTACGTCAGCATCTCTACCTACACCAGAGTAGCTCTCCCTCGATCCCTACTCAATTAGCCAGACAGGAACCAATTTCTTACCAGGGTCACCACGTGGAGGTGGGGTAGGATCTTGATTAGTACCAGCTCACTAATTCTGGCATGCCGTTGTCCCCAAGCGCCTTTGATCCCACAACTTATTCGAGCAACTGTCTCAGACGAATATACAACATCAGGTTGTTGACAACATCTCCAATCTGGAAGTCCTGAATGATGCTGGCAATCCAAGCATGTGTACCTTGATGTTTCAGCAACGTCTGAGTTGGCTTGGACACATGTACCGTATGTGCGATACTAGTATCCTAAAAGACTAGTATTGCAACTATTACTAGACATCATGGGCATCTATTACTACGCTTCCTAGACTCCTGAAAGTGGGATCTAACATCATGCAGCATAGACAAAGATAACTGGAAGCGGCTGACCAGACAGGTAGGCATGGCGAGCGATGGTAAGGGATGGCTCAAAAGATAAGAGAATCGCCCTAGCATATCGAGACAAAAACGAGATCAGAGGGCTACAATGAAAGTGATTGTTTTAGATGTGACAAGTTGATAGATCAGAGGGCTACAATGAAAGTGATTGTTTTAGATGTGACAAGTTGATAGATCAGAGGGCTACAATGAAAGTGATTGTTTTAGATGTGACAAGTTGATAGATCAGAGGGCTACAAGGAAAGTGATTGTTTTAGATGTGACAAGTTGATAGATCAGAGGGCTACAATGAAAGTGATTGTTTTAGATGTGACAAGTTGATAGATCAGAGATCTACAATGAAAGTGATTGTTTTAGATGTGACAAGTTGATAGATCAGAGGGCTACAATGAAAGTGATTGTTTTAGATGTGACAAGTTGATAGATCAGAGGGCTACAATGAAAGTGATTGTTTTAGATGTGACAAGTTGATAGAAAAGTTAGAAACGAATGTTTAGATGTGACAAGTTGATACAAATACATTTATAAGAAGTCAAGAGAAGTTTGCTTAACTATTATCTTATATATATTATCTTATATATATTATCTTATATATTATCTTATATATTATCTTATATATATTATATATATATATATATATAAGCTACAAGAGAAGTGCAGAGAGCAGAAGCTTTATGTATTGCTTTCGTGGATCTGACTAAGGCATTTGACACAGTCAGCAGGCCAAGTCTTTATAAAATACTGAAGCATATTGGCTGTCCCCCAAAGTTGCTCCAATTGATTGTCTCCTTCCATGAGGGCATGAAAGCCAGCATACAGTTCGATGGTAGCACATCTGATAGTTTCGAGGTTAAGAGTGGAGTCAAGCAGGGCTGTGTCCTCACTCTCTTTGACATCTTCTTCGCAGTCCTTTTGAACCACGCCTTAGGGGACGCTGATGGTGACGTTTTCATCAGCACTAGGTCTGATGGTTCACTCTTTAACTTGGCTCGCTTAAGAGCCAAGACAAAAACGACGGAAATTCTTCTCAAGGACCTCCTTTTCGCTGACGATGCTGCCTTAGTCGCCCACAGTGAGACTACACTGCAATGCCTAATCAATAATTTGTCAAAGGCATGCGACCTATTTTCTCGGACTATAAGTGTCTCCAAAACAGTTGTATTATGTCAGGAGGTAAGACATCAAATATCACTTTAAATGGCAACCATCTAACACCAGTTCACAAATTCTGCTATCTTGGGTCCACGGTCACTGCCAGCCTTTCTCTTGATGAAGAAATCAACGCTCGTGTAGGGAGTGCGGCTACTACATTCGGCATACTATCAAAGCGAGCGTGGGACAACACAAAACTGACATTGCAGATGAAGATCCAAATATATCGAGCCTGTGTAACTAGTTCTTTACTATATGGCTCAGAAACATGGACAGCCTACTCAAGACACGAGAGGAGACTTAACATCTTTCACCTTCGATGTCTCCGCAAGATTATGAACATCAGGTGGTACGACAAGATAACCAACTCTGAAGTACTGCAACGTGCTAAACTGCCTTCCATCATGGGCATGATCAGCAGTAGACGACTAAGATGGTTGGGACATGTGAGAAGAATGGAAACTTGCCGCATACCAAAACAAATGTTGTTCTGTGAACTTTCGGAGGAAGAGGCACCAGGGCAGACCACTGCTCAGATATAAAGATGTCTGCAAAGCCTCAATGAAAAACTTTTCAATAGGTCCCAGCACATGGTAGGGACTAGCTGATGACAGAGTTGTGTGGAAAGCCAAATTACGAAAGGGGCAGAGTAGACTTATATACGAGCTGAACGACAAGAGAGAAAAGCGAAAACTGAGAAGTTGTCACAGTAAAACACTTGCCAATTGACCGTCTGTAAAGACGAAAAAGGCCATATATATATATATATATGTCCATTTGAATGTGAATTGTCCCTGTTTCTTTCATTATGACTTGTCCATGTTTTTTCCTTACCGACTTTTCCACGTTTCTTTCGTTACCGACTTGTCCATGTTTCTTTCATTACCGACTTATCCATGTTTCTTTCATTACCAACTTGTCCACGTTTCTTTCATTACCGACTTGTCCACGTTTCTTTCATTACCGACTTGTCCATGTTTCTTTCATTACCGACTTGTTCACGTTTCTTTCATTACCAACTTGTCCATGTTTCTTTTATTACCGACTTGTCCATGTTTCTTTCATTACCGACTTGTCCATGTTTCTTTCATTACCGACTTGTCCATGTTTCTTTCATTACCGACTTGTCCATGTTTCTTTCATTACCAACTTGTCCACGTTTCTTTCATTACCGACTTGTCTATGTTTCTTTCATTACCGACTTGTCCACGTTTCTTTCATTACCGACTTGTCCACGTTTCTTTCATTACCAACTTGTCCATGTTTCTTTCATTACCGACTTGTCCACGTTTCTTTCATTACCGACTTGTCCATGTTTCTTTCACTACCGACTTGTCCATGTTTCTTTCATTACCAACTTTTCCATGTTTCATTCATTACCGACTTGTCTATGTTTCTTTCATTACCGACTTGTCCATGTTTTTCATTACCGACTTGTCCATGTTTCTTTCATTACCAACTTTTCCATGTTTCATTCATTACCGACTTGTTTACGTTTCTTTCATTACCGACTTGTTTACGTTTCTTTCATTACCGACTTGTCCATGTTTCTTTCATTACAGACTTGTCTATTTTTCTTTCATTACCAACTTGTCCACGTTTCTTTCATTACCGACTTGTCCACGTTTCTTTCATTACCGACTTGTTCACGTTTCTTTCATTACCGACTTGTCTATGTTTCTTTCATTACCGACTTGTCTATGTTTCTTTCATTACCGACTTGTCTATGTTTCTTTCATTACCGACTTGTCTATGTTTCTTTCATTACCGACTTGTCTATGTTTCTTTCATTACCGACTTGTCCATGTTTCTTTCATTACCGACTTGTCCATGTTTCTTTCATTACCAACTTGTCCACGTTTCTTTCATTACCGACTTGTCCATGTTTCTTTCATTACCGACTTGTCCACGTTTCTTTCATTACCGACTTGTCCATGTTTCTTTCACTACCGACTTGTCCATGTTTCTTTCATTACCAACTTTTCCATGTTTCATTCATTACCGACTTGTCTATGTTTCTTTCATTACCGACTTGTCCATGTTTCTTTCATTACCGACTTGTCCATGTTTCTTTCATTACCAACTTTTCCATGTTTCATTCATTACCGACTTGTTTACGTTTCTTTCATTACCGACTTGTTTACGTTTCTTTCATTACCGACTTGTCCATGTTTCTTTCATTACAGACTTGTCTATTTTTCTTTCATTACCAACTTGTCCACGTTTCTTTCATTACCGACTTGTCCACGTTTCTTTCATTACCGACTTGTTCACGTTTCTTTCATTACCGACTTGTCTATGTTTCTTTCATTACCGACTTGTCTATGTTTCTTTCATTACCGACTTGTCTATGTTTCTTTCATTACCGACTTGTCTATGTTTCTTTCATTACCGACTTGTCCATGTTTCTTTCATTACAACTTTTCCATGTTTCTTTCATTACCGACTTGTTCACGTTTCTTTCATTACCGACTTGTCTATGTTTCTTTCATTACCGACTTGTCCATGTTTCTTTCATTACCGACTTGTCTATGTTTCTCTCATTACCGACTTGTCCATGTTTCTTTCATTACCGACTTGTCTTTGTTTCTTTCATTACCGACTTGTCTATGTTTCCTTCATTACCGACTTGTCTATGTTTCTTTCATTACCGAATTGTCTATGTTTCTTTCATCACCGACTTGTCCACGTTTCTTTCATTACCGACTTGTCTATGTTTCTTTCATTACCGACTTGTTCACGTTTCTTTCATTACCGACTTGTCAATGTTTCTATCATTACCGACTTGTCCACGTTTCTTTCATTACCGACTTGTCTATGTTTCTTTCATTACCGACTTGTCCACGTTTCTTTCATTACCGACTTGTCTATGTTTCTTTCATTACCGACTTGTTCACGTTTCTTTCATTACCGACTTGTCAATGTTTCTATCATTACCGACTTGTCCACGTTTCTTTCATTACCGACTTGTCTATGTTTCTTTCATTACCGACTTGTCTATTTTTCTTTCATTACCGACTTGTCTATGTTTCTTTCATTACCAACTTGTCCACGTTTCTTTCATTACCGACTTGTCTATGTTTCTTTCATTAACGACTTGTCTATGTTTCTTTCATTACCAACTTGTCCATGTTTCTTTCATTACCAACTTGTCTATGTTTCTTTCATTACGACTTGTCTATGTTTCTTTCATTACCGACTTGTCCATGTTTCTTTCATTACCGAATTGTCTATGTTTCATTCACTACCGACTTGTCCATGTTTCTTAAATTACCAACTTGTCTATGTTTCTTTTATTACCGACTTGTCCATGTTTCTTTCATTACCGACTTGTCCATGTTTCTTTCATTACGACTTGTCTATGTTTCCTTCATTAACGACTTGTCTATGTTTCTTTCATTACCGACTTGTCTATGTTTCTTTCATTACCAACTTGTTCACGTTTCTTTCATTACCAACTTGTTCACGTTTATTTCATTACCGACTTGTTCACGTTTCTTTCATTACCGACTTGTTCACTTTTCTGTCATTACCGACTTGTCTATGTTTCTTTCATTACCAACTTGTCCATGTTTCTTTCATTACCGACTTGACTATGTTTCTTTCATTAACGACTTGTCTATGTTTCTTTCATTACCGACTTGTCCATGTTTCTTACATTACCGACTTGTCTATGTTTCTTTCATTACCGACTTGTCCATGTTTCTTTCATTACCGACTTGTCCATGTTTCTTTCATTACCGACTTGTCTATGTTTCTTTCATTACCGACTTGTCTATGTTTCTTTCATTAACGACTTGTCTATGTTTCTTTCATTACCGACTTGTCCATGTTTCTTTCATTACCGACTTGTCTATGTTTCTTTCATTACCAACTTGTCCATGTTTCTTTATTACCAACTTGTCTATGTTTCTTTCATTACCGACTTGTCTATGTTTCTTTCATTACGACTTGTCCATGTTTCTTTCATTACCGACTTGTCTATGTTTCTTTCATTACAAACTTGTCCATGTTTCTTTTATTACCAACTTGTCTATGTTTCTTTCATTTCCGACTTGTCTATCTTTCTTTCATTACCGACTTGTCCATGTTTCTTTCATTACCGACTTGTCTATGTTTCCTTCATTAACGACTTGTCTATGTTTCTTTCATTACCGACTTGTCTATGTTTCTTTCATTACCGACTTGTCCACGTTTCTTTCACTACCGACTTGTTCACGTTTCTTTCATTACCGACTTGTCAATGTTTCTTTCATTACCGACTTGTCCACGTTTCTTTCATTACCAACTTGTCTATGTTTCTTTCATTACCGACTTGTTCACGTTTCTTTCATTACCGACTTGTCTATGTTTCTTTCATTACCGACTTGTCCATGTTTCTTTCATTACCGACTTGTCTATGTTTCTTTCATTACCGACTTGTCTATGTTTCCTTCATTAACGACTTGTCTATGTTTCTTTCATTACCAACTTGTTCACGTTTCTTTCATTACCAACTTGTTCACGTTTATTTCATTACCGACTTGTTCACGTTTCTTTCATTACCGACTTGTTCACTTTTCTGTCATTACCGACTTGTCTATGTTTCTTTCATTACCAACTTGTCCATGTTTCTTTCATTACCGACTTGACTATGTTTCTTTCATTAACGACTTGTCTATGTTTCTTTCATTACCGACTTGTCCATGTTTCTTACATTACCGACTTGTCTATGTTTCTTTCATTACCGACTTGTCCATGTTTCTTTCATTACCGACTTGTCCATGTTTCTTTCATTACCGACTTGTCTATGTTTCTTTCATTACCGACTTGTCTATGTTTCCTTCATTAACGACTTGTCTATGTTTCTTTCATTACTGACTTGTCCATGTTTCTTTCATTACCGACTTGTCTATGTTTCTTTCATTACCAACTTGTCCATGTTTCTTTTATTACCAACTTGTCTATGTTTCTTTCATTACCGACTTGTCTATGTTTCTTTCATTACCGACTTGTCCATGTTTCTTTCATTACCGACTTGTCTATGTTTCTTTCATTACCAACTTGTCCATGTTTCTTTTATTACCAACTTGTCTATGTTTCTTTCATTTCCGACTTGTCTATCTTTCTTTCATTACCGACTTGTCCATGTTTCTTTCATTACCGACTTGTCTATGTTTCCTTCATTAACGACTTGTCTATGTTTCTTTCATTACCGACTTGTCTATGTTTCTTTCATTACCGACTTGTCCACGTTTCTTTCACTACCGACTTGTTCACGTTTCTTTCATTACCGACTTGTCAATGTTTCTTTCATTACCGACTTGTCCACGTTTCTTTCATTACCAACTTGTCTATGTTTCTTTCATTACCGACTTGTTCACGTTTCTTTCATTACCGACTTGTCTATGTTTCTTTCATTACCGACTTGTCCATGTTTCTTTCATTACCGACTTGTTCACGTTTCTTTCATTACCAACTTGTCTATGTTTCTTTCATTACCGACTTGTTCACGTTTCTTTCATTACCGACATGTCAATGTTTCTTTCATTACCGACTTGTCCACGTTTCTTTCATAACCGACTTGTCTATGTTTTTTCATTACCGACTTGTCTATGTTTCTTTCATTACCGACTTGTCCACGTTTCTTTCATTATCGACTTGTCTATGTTTCTTTCATTACCGACTTGTTCACGTTTCTTTCATTACCGACTTGTCAATGTTTCTATCATTACCGACTTGTCCACGTTTCTTTCATTACCGACTTGTCTATGTTTCTTTCATTACCGACTTGTCTATTTTTCTTTCATTACCGACTTGTCTATGTTTCTTTCATTACCGACTTGTCCACGTTTCTTTCATTACCGACTTGTCTATGTTTCTTTCATTAACGACTTGTCTATGTTTCTTTCATTACCAACTTGTCCATGTTTCTTTCATTACCAACTTGTCTATGTTTCTTTCATTACGACTTGTCTATGTTTCTTTCATTACCGACTTGTCCATGTTTCTTTCATTACCGACTTGTCTATGTTTCTTTCATTACCGACTTGTCCATGTTTCTTTCATTACCGACTTGTCCATGTTTCTTACATTACCGACTTGTCCACGTTTCTTTCATTACCGACTTGTCTATGTTTCTTTCATTACCGACTTGTCCACGTTTCTTTCATTACCGACTTGTCTATGTTTCTTTCATTACCGACTTGTTCACGTTTCTTTCATTACCGACTTGTCAATGTTTCTATCATTACCGACTTGTCCACGTTTCTTTCATTACCGACTTGTCTATGTTTCTTTCATTACCGACTTGTCTATTTTTCTTTCATTACCGACTTGTCTATGTTTCTTTCATTGCCAACTTGTCCACGTTTCTTTCATTACCGACTTGTCTATGTTTCTTTCATTAACGACTTGTCTATGTTTCTTTCATTACCAACTTGTCCATGTTTCTTTCATTACCAACTTGTCTATGTTTCTTTCATTACGACTTGTCTATGTTTCTTTCATTACCGACTTGTCCATGTTTCTTTCATTACCGAATTGTCTATGTTTCATTCACTACCGACTTGTCCATGTTTCTTAAATTACCAACTTGTCTATGTTTCTTTTATTACCGACTTGTCCATGTTTCTTTCATTACCGACTTGTCCATGTTTCTTTCATTACCGACTTGTCTATGTTTCCTTCATTAACGACTTGTCTATGTTTCTTTCATTACCGACTTGTCTATGTTTCTTTCATTACCAACTTGTTCACGTTTCTTTCATTACCAACTTGTTCACGTTTATTTCATTACCGACTTGTTCACGTTTCTTTCATTACCGACTTGTTCACTTTTCTGTCATTACCGACTTGTCTATGTTTCTTTCATTACCAACTTGTCCATGTTTCTTTCATTACTGACTTGACTATGTTTCTTTCATTAACGACTTGTCTATGTTTCTTTCATTACCGACTTGTCCATGTTTCTTACATTACCGACTTGTCTATGTTTCTTTCATTACCGACTTGTCCATGTTTCTTTCATTACCGACTTGTCCATGTTTCTTTCATTACCGACTTGTCTATGTTTCTTTCATTACCGACTTGTCTATGTTTCCTTCATTAACGACTTGTCTATGTTTCTTTCATTACCGACTTGTCCATGTTTCTTTCATTACCGACTTGTCTATGTTTCTTTCATTACCAACTTGTCCATGTTTTTTTTATTACCAACTTGTCTATGTTTCTTTCATTACCGACTTGTCTATGTTTCTTTCATTACCGACTTGTCCATGTTTCTTTCATTACCGACTTGTCTATGTTTCTTTCATTACCAACTTGTCCATGTTTCTTTATTACCAACTTGTCTATGTTTCTTTCATTTCGACTTGTCTATCTTTCTTTCATTACCGACTTGTCCATGTTTCTTTCATTACCGACTTGTCTATGTTTCCTTCATTAACGACTTGTCTATGTTTCTTTCATTACCGACTTGTCTATGTTTCTTTCATTACCGACTTGTCCACGTTTCTTTCACTACCGACTTGTTCACGTTTCTTTCATTACCGACTTGTCAATGTTTCTTTCATTACCGACTTGTCCACGTTTCTTTCATTACCAACTTGTCTATGTTTCTTTCATTACCGACTTGTTCACGTTTCTTTCATTACCGACTTGTCTATGTTTCTTTCATTACCGACTTGTCCATGTTTCTTTCATTACCGACTTGTCCACGTTTCTTTCACTACCGACTTGTTCACGTTTCTTTCATTACCAACTTGTCTATGTTTCTTTCATTACCGACTTGTTCACGTTTCTTTCATTACCGACTTGTCAATGTTTCTTTCATTACCGACTTGTCCACGTTTCTTTCATAACCGACTTGTCTATGTTTTTTTCATTACCGACTTGTCTATGTTTCTTTCATTACCGACTTGTCCACGTTTCTTTCATTATCGACTTGTCTATGTTTCTTTCATTACCGACTTGTTCACGTTTCTTTCATTACCGACTTGTCAATGTTTCTATCATTACCGACTTGTCCACGTTTCTTTCATTACCGACTTGTCTATGTTTCTTTCATTACCGACTTGTCTATTTTTCTTTCATTACCGACTTGTCTATGTTTCTTTCATTACCGACTTGTCCACGTTTCTTTCATTACCGACTTGTCTATGTTTCTTTCATTAACGACTTGTCTATGTTTCTTTCATTACCAACTTGTCCATGTTTCTTTCATTACCAACTTGTCTATGTTTCTTTCATTACGACTTGTCTATGTTTCTTTCATTACCGACTTGTCCATGTTTCTTTCATTACCGACTTGTCTATATTTCTTTCACTACCGACTTGTCCATGTTTCTTAAATTACCGACTTGTCTATGTTTCTTTCATTATTGACTTGTCCATGTTTCTTTCATTACCGACTTGTCTATGTTTACTTCATTAACGACTTGTCTATGTTTCTTTCATTACCGACTTGTCCATGTTTCTTTCATTACCAACTTGTTCACGTTTCTTTCATTACCAACTTGTTCACGTTTATTTCATTACCGACTTGTTCACGTTTCTTTCATTACCGACTTGTTCACTTTTCTTTCATATTACCGACTTGTCTATGTTTCTTTCGTTACTAACTTGTCCATGTTTCTTTCATTATCAACTTGTCTATGTTTCTTTCATTACCGACTTGTCTATGTTTCTTTCATTACCGACTTGTCCATGTTTCTTTCATTACCGACTTGACTATGTTTCCTTCATTAACGACTTGTCCATGTTTCTTTCATTACCGACTTGTCCATGTTTCCTTCATTAACGACTTGTCTATGTTTCTTTCATTACCGACTTGTCTATGTTTCTTTCATTACCGACTTGTCCATGTTTCTTACATTACCGACTTGTCTATGTTTCTTTCATTACCGACTTGTCCATGTTTCTTTCATTACCGACTTGTCCATGTTTCTTTCATTACGACTTGTCTCATGTTTCTTTCATTACCGACTTGTCTATGTTTCCTTCATTAACGACTTGTCTATGTTTCTTTCATTACCGACTTGTCCATGTTTCTTTCATTACCGACTTGTCTATGTTTCTTTCATTACCAACATGTCCATGTTTCTTTTATTACCAACTTGTCTATTTTTCTTTCATTACCGACTTGTCTATGTTTCTTTCATTACCGACTTGTCCATGTTTCTTTCATTACCGACTTGTCTATGTTTCTTTCATTACCCACTTGTCCATGTTTCTTTTATTACCAACTTGTCTATGTTTCTTTCATTACCGACTTGTCTATCTTTATTTCATTAACGACTTGTCTATGTTTCTGTCATTACCGACTTGTCTATGTTTCTTTCATTAACGACTTGTCTATGTTTCTGTCATTACCGACTTGTCTATGTTTCTTTCATTACCGACTTGTCGACGTTTCTTTCATTACCGACTTGTCTATGTTTCCTTCATTAACGACTTGTCTATGTTTCTGTCATTACCGACTTGTCTATGTTTCTTTCATTACCGACTTGTCCACGTTTCTTTCATTACCGACTTGTCTATGTTTCCTTCATTAACGACTTGTCTATGTTTCTGTCATTACCGACTTGTCTATGTTTCTTTCATTACCGACTTGTCCACGTTTCTTTCTATACCGACTTGTCCATGTTTCTTTTATTACCGAACTGTCTATGTTTCATTCATTGTGAATGAAACATTTGATTCATTACCAACTTGTCCATGTTTCTTTCATTACCGACTTGTCTATGTTTCCTTCATTAACGACTTGTCTATGTTTCTTTCATTACCGACTTGTCCATGTTTCTTTCATTACCGACTTGTCTATGTTTCTTTCATTACCAACTTGTCCATGTTTCTTTTATTACCAACTTGTCTATGTTTCTTTCATTACCGACTTGTCTATGTTTCTTTCATTACCGACTTGTCCATGTTTCTTTCATTACCGACTTGTCTATGTTTCTTTCATTACCAACTTGTCCATGTTTCTTTTATTACCAACTTGTCTATGTTTCTTTCATTTCCGACTTGTCTATCTTTCTTTCATTACCGACTTGTCCATGTTTCTTTCATTACCGACTTGTCTATGTTTCCTTCATTAACGACTTGTCTATGTTTCTTTCATTACCGACTTGTCTATGTTTCTTTCATTACCGACTTGTCCACGTTTCTTTCACTACCGACTTGTTCACGTTTCTTTCATTACCGACTTGTCAATGTTTCTTTCATTACCGACTTGTCCACGTTTCTTTCATTACCAACTTGTCTATGTTTCTTTCATTACCGACTTGTTCACGTTTCTTTCATTACCGACTTGTCTATGTTTCTTTCATTACCGACTTGTCCATGTTTCTTTCATTACCGACTTGTTCACGTTTCTTTCATTACCGACTTGTCAATGTTTCTATCATTACCGACTTGTCCACGTTTCTTTCATTACCGACTTGTCTATGTTTCTTTCATTACCGACTTGTCTATTTTTCTTTCATTACCGACTTGTCTATGTTTCTTCATTACCGACTTGTCCACGTTTCTTTCATTACCGACTTGTCTATGTTTCTTTCATTAACGACTTGTCTATGTTTCTTTCATTACCAACTTGTCCATGTTTCTTTCATTACCAACTTGTCTATGTTTCTTTCATTACGACTTGTCTATGTTTCTTTCATTACCGACTTGTCCATGTTTCTTTCATTACCGACTTGTCTATGTTTCTTTCATTACCGACTTGTCCATGTTTCTTTCATTACCGACTTGTCCATGTTTCTTACATTACCGACTTGTCCACGTTTCTTTCATTACCGACTTGTCTATGTTTCTTTCATTACCGACTTGTCCACGTTTCTTTCATTACCGACTTGTCTATGTTTCTTTCATTACCGACTTGTTCACGTTTCTTTCATTACCGACTTGTCAATGTTTCTATCATTACCGACTTGTCCACGTTTCTTTCATTACCGACTTGTCTATGTTTCTTTCATTACCGACTTGTCTATTTTTCTTTCATTACCGACTTGTCTATGTTTCTTTCATTACCAACTTGTCCACGTTTCTTTCATTACCGACTTGTCTATGTTTCTTTCATTAACGACTTGTCTATGTTTCTTTCATTACCAACTTGTCCATGTTTCTTTCATTACCAACTTGTATATGTTTCTTTCATTACGACTTGTCTATGTTTCTTTCATTACCGACTTGTCCATGTTTCTTTCATTACCGAATTGTCTATGTTTCATTCACTACCGACTTGTCCATGTTTCTTAAATTACCAACTTGTCTATGTTTCTTTTATTACCGACTTGTCCATGTTTCTTTCATTACCGACTTGTCCATGTTTCTTTCATTACCGACTTGTCTATGTTTCCTTCATTAACGACTTGTCTATGTTTCTTTCATTACCGACTTGTCTATGTTTCTTTCATTACCAACTTGTTCACGTTTCTTTCATTACCAACTTGTTCACGTTTATTTCATTACCGACTTGTTCACGTTTCTTTCATTACCGACTTGTTCACTTTTCTGTCATTACCGACTTGTCTATGTTTCTTTCATTACCAACTTGTCCATGTTTCTTTCATTACTGACTTGACTATGTTTCTTTCATTAACGACTTGTCTATGTTTCTTTCATTACCGACTTGTCCATGTTTCTTACATTACCGACTTGTCTATGTTTCTTTCATTACCGACTTGTCCATGTTTCTTTCATTACCGACTTGTCCATGTTTCTTTCATTACCGACTTGTCTATGTTTCTTTCATTACCGACTTGTCTATGTTTCCTTCATTAACGACTTGTCTATGTTTCTTTCATTACCGACTTGTCCATGTTTCTTTCATTACCGACTTGTCTATGTTTCTTTCATTACCAACTTGTCCATGTTTCTTTTATTACCAACTTGTCTATGTTTCTTTCATTACCGACTTGTCTATGTTTCTTTCATTACCGACTTGTCCATGTTTCTTTCATTACCGACTTGTCTATGTTTCTTTCATTACCAACTTGTCCATGTTTCTTTTATTACCAACTTGTCTATGTTTCTTTCATTTCCGACTTGTCTATCTTTCTTTCATTACCGACTTGTCCATGTTTCTTTCATTACTGACTTGTCTATGTTTCCTTCATTAACGACTTGTCTATGTTTCTTTCATTACCGACTTGTCTATGTTTCTTTCATTACCGACTTGTCCACGTTTCTTTCACTACCGACTTGTTCACGTTTCTTTCATTACCGACTTGTCAATGTTTCTTTCATTACCGACTTGTCCACGTTTCTTTCATTACCAACTTGTCTATGTTTCTTTCATTACGACTTGTCCATGTTTCTTTCATTACCGACTTGTCTATGTTTCTTTCATTACCGACTTGTCCATGTTTCTTTCATTACCGACTTGTCCACGTTTCTTTCACTACCGACTTGTTCACGTTTCTTTCATTACCAACTTGTCTATGTTTCTTTCATTACCGACTTGTTCACGTTTCTTTCATTACCGACTTGTCAATGTTTCTTTCATTACCGACTTGTCCACGTTTCTTTCATAACCGACTTGTCTATGTTTTTTTCATTACCGACTTGTCTATGTTTCTTTCATTACCGACTTGTCCACGTTTCTTTCATTATCGACTTGTCTATGTTTCTTTCATTACCGACTTGTTCACGTTTCTTTCATTACCGACTTGTCAATGTTTCTATCATTACCGACTTGTCCACGTTTCTTTCATTACCGACTTGTCTATGTTTCTTTCATTACCGACTTGTCTATTTTTCTTTCATTACCGACCTGTCTATGTTTCTTTCATTACCGACTTGTCCACGTTTCTTTCATTACCGACTTGTCTATGTTTCTTTCATTAACGACTTGTCTATGTTTCTTTCATTACCAACTTGTCCATGTTTCTTTCATTACCAACTTGTCTATGTTTCTTTCATTACGACTTGTCTATGTTTCTTTCATTACCGACTTGTCCATGTTTCTTTCATTCCCACTTTCTATTTTTATACCAACTTAATTATTTTTTAAAATTTTGACTTGTCTATTTTATTATTGACTTGTCCTGTTTTTCATTACCGACTTGTCATGTTTCTTCTTAAAGATTTTATGTTTTTTTCATTCCGACTTGTCTGTTTCTTTTTTTCCAAATTGCATTTTTCCTTCATTTCGTTTATTTTTTTAAATTTCGTTTTTTCATTACCGCTTTTCTTTTTCTTTTATTCCACTTTTTAGTTTTTTTTACAACTTTTGTTTCTTTCATTACAAATTGTCATGTTTCTTTTCCGACTTGTTATTTTTTCATTACCACTTGTCCATGTTTTTTTTATGATTACATGTTTCATTAACGACTTTTCCATTTTTTCTTAATTGTATGTTTCATTTCCTTGTTTATGTTTCTTTTTTACCGACTTGTCTGTTTCCTTTCATTAAACTTGTCATGTTTCCATTAATTTTCCATGTTTCTTTTATTACCACTTGTCCTTTTTTCATTACCCTTGTCTTTTTTCTTTTTTTTTTCCAAAATTGTCTTTTCTTTTCATTACCCACTTGTTTGTTTTTCCTTAATTGTCCATTTTCTTTTCATTACCGACTTTCATGTTTTTTTTACCAAAAGTCCATGTTTTTTACCAATTTTCATTTTTTTTTATTTTGCTTGTCTATTTTCTTTAAAACCCTTTTATGTTTTTTCATTACCACTTTCATGTTTCTTCATTACACTTGTATTTCTTTATTCACTTGTTATGTTTCTTTTTACCACTTGTCCAGTTTCTTTCACCCCTGACTTGTTATTTTTTTCATTAACGACTTTTTATGTTTCTTTCATTTTGACTTTTCAGTTTTTCTTTTTACCCCTTTTTATTTTTTCATTACCACTTGTTAGTTTCTTTTATTAGATTGTTATTTTTTCATTAACTTGTCATTTTCTTTTATTACCGACTTGTCCCGTTTTTTATTCGCTTGTCATGTTTCCAACCGACTTTTATTTTTTTTATTCATTTTATTTTCTTTTTAATTTTCTTTTTCTTTCATTAATTGTCTATGTTTTTTTCATTAAACCGATTTTTCCACGTTTCTTTATTTTGACTTTTATTTTTTTATTTGATTTTTGTTTTTTTCTACCAACTTTTCTTTTCTTTCATTCCAATTTCCCAAATGTTTTTTATTTAAATTTCTATGTTTCTTTTATTAAAGCTTTTCATTTTCTTCTTACATTTCCCTTTTTTTCCCTAACACTTGTCATTTTCTTCATTACCCTTTCCATTTTCTTCCATTTTACGTTTTTTTAAAAATTATTTTAAAAAAACTTTTCATTAAATTTCCCATTTTTTTTCTTTTTCCAATTTGTCTTTTTTAACGTTTTATTTTTTTTATAAAAAAAATTTTTTTTTTTTTCCACTTTTTAGTTTTTTTTCCCTTACGACTTGTCTATGTTTCTTTATTACCACTTGTCTATTTTTTTTACCATTTTCACAATTTTTTGTAAATAAACCACCAAAATTTTTTTTTAAAGTTGTTATTTTTTTATTACAAAATTGTTTTTTTTCAAAAAAATTTTTAATGTTTTTATTACATTTCATTTTCTTTATTCCACTTTCATTTTTTCATTACCAAAATTTTTTATTTTTATAAATTTTCATTTTTTTAAAATTTAAAATTTTCGTTTTTTTATTAAACTTGTCCCGTTTCTTTTATTACCGATTTCCAGTTTCTTTTTTTATACCCATGTTTTTTCATTACACTTGTCATGTTTTTTTATTTTCCATTGTTTTTCTTCATTACCAAATTGTTTTTTCTTTTTACCAACTTGTTTCCCTTTTTTATTTCCCCCTTTTTCGCTTTTTTTCATTTTGTTTTTTAATTTTCAAGCTTGTCTTGTTTTTTTCATTACCTTTGTCCATGTTTTTTCATTAACTTTTTTCTTTCATTAAACTTGTCATGTTTCTTTTATTAACTTTCCTGTTTTCCAATTGACCTTTTCTTTTTCTTTTTTTTCCTTTCCGACTTGTCCCTGTTTTTTTATTACCAAAATTTATTTTTTTTTTAGCGTCTATGTTCTTTCATTAACCCATGTCCATTAACGTTTTTTTTGTTTTTTTCTTTTGATTGCCAATTTTTTTAAAAATTTCCACTGTTATTTTTTCATTAAAACTGGCCCCTTTTTTTATAATTGTAAAAAAAATTTTTCATTACATTGTATTCCCTTTAATTTTTGAACCGGGCCAAAAAATTTTCTTCAAAATTAAAATTGTTGTTTTTTCAAAAATTTTCCCAATTTGTTTCCAAAAAATCTTTATTTAAACCAATTTCTATTGTTTCCTTTTAAAATTTCAATTTGTTAACTTTTTTCAAAATTTGAAATTTAAAGTTCTTATTTTCCTTTTCAAAAATTTTCTTCAAATTTAAAGATTGTTTTTCCCAAAGTTTTTTTTAAACCGAACTTGTTCTAAAAGTTTTTTTTCAATTTTTTCCAAAAAAATTTCACTTTTTAATAGAAATTTGTTAAAGTTTTTAAAACCGATTGTTAATGTTCCATTATGACTTTTCCCCGCTTTCCTTACCAATTGTTATTTTTTTCCATTACACTTTTTACCGTTCTTCTAATAAATTTGGCAGTTTTCCATACCGATTGTAAAAGTTTTCTCCATTACAAAATGGGAAAATTTTTAATGTCTTTCACTAACCCACTTGTTCACGTCTTTCATACCAATTTTTGGTTCTATGTTCTTTTTACCGACTTGTTCAGTTCTTCTTACCGGAACTTGTCAATGTTTCTTTTCTTACCCGACTTGTCACGCTTCTTCACATAACGCTTTTTTAATGTTTTTTCATAAGAGTTTCAAATTTTCCCTTTATTAACTTGTACTTTCTTTATTATCACTTGCTATGTTTTTTTCATTTACCGACTTGTTCACGTTTTTTTCATTACCGACTTGTCCCAAAATTTTTATTCATACTATCCTTTTCTTTCATTACCGAATTTCTGTTTCTTCATACCGATTGTCTATTTTTCTTTTATTACCGATTTCTAAAATTTCATTAAAGGGGTTGTCCCCTTTCTTTCAAAAACTTGTTCATGTTTTTTTTTTTTTTTTTTTTTTTTTTTTTTTTTTTTTTTTTTTTTTTTTTTTTTTTTTTTTTTTTTTTTTTTTTTTTTTTTTTTTTTTTTTTTTTTTTTTTTTTTTTTTTTTTTTTTTTTTTTTTTTTTTTTTTTTTTTTTTTTTTTTTTTTTTTTTTTTTTTTTTTTTTTTTTTTTTTTTTTTTTTTTTTTTTTTTTTTTTTTTTTTTTTTTTTTTTTTTTTTTTTTTTTTTTTTTTTTTTTTTTTTTTTTTTTTTTTTTTTTTTTTTTTTTTTTTTTTTTTTTTTTTTTTTTTTTTTTTTTTTTTTTTTTTTTTTTTTTTTTTTTTTTTTTTTTTTTTTTTTTTTTTTTTTTTTTTTTTTTTTTTTTTTTTTTTTTTTTTTTTTTTTTTTTTTTTTTTTTTTTTTTTTTTTTTTTTTTTTTTTTTTTTTTTTTTTTTTTTTTTTTTTTTTTTTTTTTTTTTTTTTTTTTTTTTTTTTTTTTTTTTTTTTTTTTTTTTTTTTTTTTTTTTTTTTTTTTTTTTTTTTTTTTTTTTTTTTTTTTTTTTTTTTTTTTTTTTTTTTTTTTTTTTTTTTTTTTTTTTTTTTTTTTTTTTTTTTTTTTTTTTTTTTTTTTTTTTTTTTTTTTTTTTTTTTTTTTTTTTTTTTTTTTTTTTTTTTTTTTTTTTTTTTTTTTTTTTTTTTTTTTTTTTTTTTTTTTTTTTTTTTTTTTTTTTTTTTTTTTTTTTTTTTTTTTTTTTTTTTTTTTTTTTTTTTTTTTTTTTTTTTTTTTTTTTTTTTTTTTTTTTTTTTTTTTTTTTTTTTTTTTTTTTTTTTTTTTTTTTTTTTTTTTTTTTTTTTTTTTTTTTTTTTTTTTTTTTTTTTTTTTTTTTTTTTTTTTTTTTTTTTTTTTTTTTTTTTCCCCCCCCCCCCCCCCCCCCCCCCCCCCCCCCCCCCCCCCCCCCCCCCCCCCCCCCCCCCCCCCCCCCCCCCCCCCCCCCCCCCCCCCCCCCCCCCCCCCCCCCCCCCCCCCCCCCCCCCCCCCCCCCCCCCCCCCCCCCCCCCCCCCCCCCCCCCCCCCCCCCCCCCCCCCCCCCCCCCCCCCCCCCCCCCCCCCCCCCCCCCCCCCCCCCCCCCCCCCCCCCCCCCCCCCCCCCCCCCCCCCCCCCCCCCCCCCCCCCCCCCCCCCCCCCCCCCCCCCCCCCCCCCCCCCCCCCCCCCCCCCCCCCCCCCCCCCCCCCCCCCCCCCCCCCCCCCCCCCCCCCCCCCCCCCCCCCCCCCCCCCCCCCCCCCCCCCCCCCCCCCCCCCCCCCCCCCCCCCCCCCCCCCCCCCCCCCCCCCCCCCCCCCCCCCCCCCCCCCCCCCCCCCCCCCCCCCCCCCCCCCCCCCCCCCCCCCCCCCCCCCCCCCCCCCCCCCTCCGCATCTGTTTTTTTCCCCCTTTTTTTTTCCGAATTGTTCACTTTTTTCCAAATAATTTGTTATTTTTTTTATTACCCATTTTAGTTTCTTCATTACCATTTTAGTTTTTTCATTAGACTTTCATGTTTCTTTATTAACCTTGTTTAGTTTCTTTAAGCTTTTAGTTTCTTCATTACCAATTTTTTTCAGTTTTTCATTTAAAATTTTTCCCTTTCCATTAGATTTTTAAAATTTCTTTCATTAGATTGTTATTTTTAAAAGATTGTTCAAACTTTTTATTACCACGTCATGTTCTTCTTACGACTTGGCAGTTTTTTTATTTCGATTGTCATGTTTCTTTTTACCACTTTTATTTTTCCCTTAGATTGTAAATGTTTCTTCATTACACTTGCCCGTTTTTCAATACCACTTGTATGTTTTTTTCTTACCGATTTTCTATTCTTTTTACCTTGTTCATGTTTTTTCCCCTTAAAAACTTGTTTAGTTTTTTAAGACTTTCCATGTTTCTTCATTAACGATTGTCTATTTTTTTTCTTACCAATTTATGTTTTTTATTACCCAATTTTTTATTTTTTTTCATTAACTTTTATTTTTTTCATTACCATTGTCCTGTTTCTTTCATTACCATTTGCATTTTCCCCTTTCATACCATTTTCCATTTTTTAAAATTAATTGTTTAACTTCTAATGTATCAATATTAGTTTAACTTCTAATGTATAAATATTAGTTTAACTTCTAATGTATAAAGATTAGTTTAACTTCTAATGTATCAATATTTGTTTAACTACTAAAGAATCAATATTAGTTACATAGAATGTTCGTTTAAAATATCAATTTTGTAAGCGCATGTTAAAAAAACCTATCTACATTATGATATAGATATGAATATAAATGTGAATATAAAAATGATAAATGTGTAACATCTTGATGTTGATTACAAGTGGTATCCAGTCTATGACGTGTCAGCTGTTCCTCTACGTGACACATGATGTTGAGTATTTAAAAATAACATAAAGGTCAAGTTACACATGAATATACCCGTTCTTACCAACTCAAATATGGCAGCCTCCATACATAGATAGTAAATGTGTTTCCGGTCTATCTAGACAAAATACATGATAGTGAAGAAACATGTTGTAACGTCTATTCAATAATCATCTGGTGTAGATCGTGTCTGATCGTGTACACTGATGATCTATGGTGACAGTTTGATGATATCTCTTTGTTACTGACTCGCTTTTTAGCCCATAAACTAAACCACATAATGCTTTAGCAAGAGAACTCTAAAGAGAGACGCTAAACATCACAGCTGCTCTTATCTTCTGTACGCTAACGATATGCTGGTTCATACTCCTTACTCTCTAACCACAGTGTATTGATAACGTTTTGTATAACTCAACCAATTTGTGGCATTTATCTAAAGAAGTTAATCAATTTAACACTTTATTAAAATATTGTACTTTCATATAATATTATACAATTGTAAGCTTGCTTCTAATCATTAGCATTTCCACTGCATTGGCCATGTGTCTACGCCATTGTTGTGGCATCAATACACTTATTCTCTGATGCGCAACAATATATTTAAAATAATTGAAGCATATCTTTTTATCACATTATTTATCTGAACAATTACTGGTATTCTTCATACGTGTCGTCGTTTGAAATAACTTATTCATAAAATCATTAGTCCGAATTATCTACATGCTGTTCCCTAGCTTAATGACTGTATGAACAATTGTTCAGATAAGGAAAGTCATATTTTAACAAAGAATACATCTTGAATAGGTCACAGAAAATATATATTGTGAATAAAAAAACACAAATTACATTAGATATGCGACATACTTGATCTGTGAGATTATATTTCTATTTTACTTGATCTGTGAGATTATATTTCTATTTTTGTTATCCTGCTAGAAATCAAATGTTTGATACTTATTTGAACTATTTGTTGGTTATCTATAGAGCAAGAGATTTTAGAAATCTGTGTGAGTTACAAAAGACAGGGAAGTTTATTCAAGAGACAACACTTAATTTATAGACAATATTTCTAACGAACGAAAGAAAGGAAAAAGGACAGAGGACGGAAAACTCGATAGAGAAATAGAGACAAGATGCCAAAAAGCAAATGCAGCTGGTAAGCTGGCACCATTACTACAACACCCACAGATCTAGATAGAAGTGAAAGGACAGATGATAAAAAGTATTTTCCTACAAACGCTTTGTTACCAGTGCCAAACTTGGTCTCTGACAGCAACACACCACAGAAAGCTCACCACGTGCGAAATAAAATATTTGAGAAAGGCGGTAGATGTCAGCAAAAAGATAGACTACGAAACTATGACATTAGAAGAAACTATAGATGTCAACAAAAAGATAGACTACGAAACTATGACATTAGAAGAAGTAGGGCATAACTTCACAAACTGAATACACTGAAAGACAACAAATGCAGTGGTTTGGACATTTAATGAGAATTGAATACAACAAACCATTAATAACATCATTCAATAAAAAGAAATCGTTTAATAAAGCCAACGGCAGACCAAGAAAAAGATAGACAATATCAAGACCACACTAAATAAACACTGATATAACACAACAAGAGCGACTCATCTGGCACTGAAATACAAATTAAAGCTCCTACACCTACGCTTAATGGCAAGAGTGGACAACCAATTCCATCATCCACCTGCGGACAGACAATAGACAAGTCAACAGTCCTGATTTAAAACATTAGTATTATATTATACTGTTCAGAAAACAATTACAAACTACTGAACGTATAAGTGGTGCCTAGAGAAACTCAACGACTTCGGTTTGACTGTGCTTGATGGCGATGTACTGTAAAGGATATGCCAGGATTTTCATTTTTCATTTTATTATAACACTCAGAGTTTTCTCACATCCATCATTTTATTATAACACTCAGAGTTTTCTCACATCCATCATTTTATTATAACACTCATATTTTTCTCACATCCATCATTTTATTATAACACTCAGAGTTTTCTCACTTCCATCATTTTATTATAACACTCATAGTTTTCTCACATCCATCATTTTATTATAACACTCATAGTTTTCTCACTTCCATCATTTTATTATAACACTCAGAGTTTTCTCACTTCCATCATTTTATTATAACACTCAGAGTTTTCTCACATCCATCATTTTATTATAACACTCAGAGTTTTCTCACATCCATCATTCTATTATAACACTCATAGTTTTCTACAAACCATCATTTTATTATAACACTCATAGTTTTCTACTTCCATCATTTTATTATAACACTCAGAGTTTTCTCACATCCATCATTTTATTATAACACTCATAGTTTTCTCACTTCCATCATTTTATTATAACACTCAGAGTTTTCTCACTTCCATCATTTTATTATAATACTCATAGTTTTCTCACATCCATCATTCTGTGATCACGTTTCCACTTACTTCTATTATAACGCTCATAGTTTTCTCACATCCATCATTCTGTGACCACGTTTCCACTTACTTCTATTATAACACTCATAGTTTTCTCACATCCATCATTTTGTGACCACGTTTCCACTTACTTCTATTATAACGCTCATAGTTTTCTCACATCCATCATTCTGTGACCACGTTTCCACTTACTTCTATTATAACACTCATAGTTTTCTCACATCCATCATTTTGTGACCACGTTTCCACTTACTTCTATTATAACACTCATAGTTTTCTCACATCCATCATTCTGTGACCACGTTTCCACTTACTTCTATTATAACACTCATAGTTTTCTCACATCCATCATTCTATTATAACACTCATAGTTTTCTCAGATCCATCATTCTATTATAACACTCATAGTTTTCTCACTTCCATCATTCTATGATCACGTTTCCACTTACTTCTATTATAACACTCATAGTTTTCTCACATCCATCATTCTATTATAACACTCATAGTTTTCTCACTTCCATCATTCTATGATCACGTTTCCACTTCTATTATAACACTCATAGTTTTTCCACTTCCATCATTCTATGATCACGTTTCCACTTACTTCTATTATAACACCTAGTTTTCTCACATCCATCATTCTATTATAACACTCATAGTTTTCTCACATCCATCATTCTGTGACCACGTTTCCACTTACTTCTATTATAACACTCATAATTTTCTCACATCCATCATTCTGTGACCACGTTTCCACTTACTTCTATTATAACACTCATAGTTTTCTCACATCCATCATTTTGTGACCACGTTTCCACTTACTTCTATTATAACACTCATAGTTTTCTCACTTCCATCATTCTGTGACCACGTTTCCACTTACTTCTATTATAACGCTCATAGTTTTCTCACATCCATCATTCTGTGACCACGTTTCACCTTACTTCTATTATAACGCTCATAGTTTTCACATCCATCATTCTATGATCACGTTTCCACTTACTTCTATTATAACACTCATAGTTTTCTCACTTCCATCATTCTATGATCACGTTTCCACTTACTTCTATTATAACACTCATAGTTTTCTCACATCCATCATTCTATGATCACGTTTCCACTTACTTCTATTATAACACTCATAGTTTTCTCACTTCCATCATTCTATGATCACGTTTCCACTTACTTCTATTATAACACTCATAGTTTTCTCACTTCCATCATTCTGTGACCACGTTTCCACTTACTTCTATTATAACACTCATAGTTTTCTCACATCCATCATTCTATGATCACGTTTCCACTTACTTCTATTATAACACTCATAGTTTTCTCACATCCATCATTCTGTGATCACGTTTCCACTTACTTCTATTATAACACTCATAGTTTTCTCACATCCATCATTCTATGATCACGTTTCCACTTACTTCTATTATAACACTCATAGTTTTCTCACATCCATCATTCTATGATCACGTTTCCACTTACTTCTATTATAACACTCATAGTTTTCTCACTTCCATCATTCTATGATCACGTTTCCACTTACTTCTATTATAACACTCATAGTTTTCTCACATCCATCATTCTGTGATCACGTTTCCACTTACTTCTATTATAACACTCATAGTTTTCTCACTTCCATCATTCTATGATCACGTTTCCACTTACTTCTATTATAACACTCATAGTTTTCTCACATCCATCATTCTATGATCACGTTTCCACTTACTTCAATATCACTGACCATATGCGGCCAGTTTGGGACATCTAGGGGTCAACAAAGGCATAATGGACATCATTCTGTGACCCAGTTTTCACTTATTTCAATATCCCTGACCACATGCGGCCAATTCGGGACATCTAGGGGTCAACAAAGACATGATGGACGTAGTCAATTTGTCCTGGAAAATCGTTCTATATTATTCTTTGTTACCTTGTGGCCGCTTGGACTTTACTTTGTAGCATTCTCATTCTCCAAGATATTGCATTATTATTATTCTCCAAGATATTCTATCTTCTCATTCTCCAAGATATTGTATTATTATTATTCTCCAAGATATTCTATCTTCTCATTCTCCAAGATATTGTATTATTATTATTCTCCAAGATATTGTATTATTATTATTCTCCAAGATATTGTATTATTATCATTCTCCAAGATATTGTATTATTATTATTCTCCAAGATATTGTATTATTATCATTCTCCAAGATATTGTATTATTATCATTCTCCAAGATATTGTATTATTATTATTCTCCAAGATATTGTATTATTATTATTCTCCAAGATATTGTATTATTATCATTCTCCAAGATATTGTATTATTATCATTCTCCAAGATATTGTATTATTATTATTCTCCAAGATATTGTATTATTATTATTCTCCAAGATATTGTATTATTATTATTCTCCAAGATATTGTATTATTATTATTCTCCAAGATATTGTATTATTATTATTCTCCAAGATATTGTATTATTATCATTCTCGATATTGTATTATTATCATTCTCCAAGATATTGTATCTTCTCATTCTCCAAGATATTTATATCAATAATATAAATGTTTATATTTATATATAAGTAACATAAATAACACAGCACTGAAACAAGTCCATCGATGCAAGTACCTGGGAACACTCCTGACATCAGATGGCAGATGGGAACACTCCTGACATCAGATGGCAGATGGGAACACTCCTGACATCAGATGGCAGATGGGAACACTCCTGACATCAGATGGCAGATGGGAACACTCCTGACATCAGATGGCAGATGGGAACACTCCTGACATCAGATGGCAGATGGGAACACTCCTGACATCAGATGGCAGGTGTAAAATAGAGATTAGAAGTAGAATAGCTCAAGCGAAAGCATCTTTTATGAAAATGAAAACACACTATGTGTGAATTCACTACCAGTGACACTGCGAAAACGAATACTCCAGTGCTATATTGATTAAATACTTCTGTATGGCAGCGAATCATGGACAATGAATAAACAATCAATACCATCATTGGAAGCCACATCGCCTACAAACACATTATAAACAAACACATATATAAACACATTATAAATGCATTGTAAACAAATATATAAACACATTATAAACACATATATAAACACATTATAAACACATTATAAACACATTATAAACACATTATAAACACATTATAAACACATTATAAACACATTATAAACACATATATAAACACATTATAAATGCATTGTAAACAAATATATAAACACATTATAAACACATATATAAACACATTATAAACACATTATAAACACACGTATAAACACACATATATACACACATATATAAACACATATATAAACACATATATAAATACATTATAAACACATTATAAACACATGTATAAACACACATATATACACACCTATATAAACACATATATAAACACATTATAAACACACATATAAATATGTGTTCCCAAAGATGAAGGTGAAAAAAGATCTTGTCCATTGATTGAACGCAAGAAATAAAAATTTTAATTGGTGGCACCCGCCATATAGGCGAGCCTTCGTCGTTATCAGATGTACTTAAAGATTAAATCCTTCAAGTGTGATTTTTTCAGGGAACCTGTAGTACGAACCACTTGCCGTGAAGCCAGTGACAATTAGTGAAGTTGGACTTCTCAATCGGATTTGCCGCTGTTTTCTGAATGTTGTTAGGTCGTTCCTTTGCATTATATGATAAACACTCTTTAATGATATTTTTCAAGCCGTTATCACAATGCAAAACATAAACTTTGCCGAATACCATTGCTTTTCTGTCACATAAATACAAACACATTTCAGAGAAGAATATATTGATAAAATACACACTGCGTGATATGAAGGAGTCTGAATTACTACAAGTTAAAACAACATTTTGACAAGCATTTGAAATCATTAGTCTAAGTAGCTGAGAGATCAAACACTGGGATATGTGGAACAGAAGACCTATTTTTAGAAATTGACGGAAAGTGTCATCTATTTTTAGATATGTTGTAAATAGTCGTGGACAGTCCACTTTGGGACCCAGGTAGGTCAAGCATTAGTATGTCGATACATATACAGTGATAACAACACAAATACAGCGAGGAAAGGAGGAACAATTATATTATAGGAAAAAACCCCACAGAAATTGCCTAACCCTAAACCTGCCACAAAATATATGTAGTATGTCTATATAGTATGTCGATACATATACAGTGATAACAACACAAATACAGCGAGGAAAGGAGGAACAATTATATTATAGGAAAAAACCCCACAGAAATTGCCTAACCCTGCCACAAAATATAAAATCTTGCGATTGTTTGTTACTACTTAATTTTTTTTAAAGCCGAAAACGAAAGGTTTTTCAACATGAAACCCCAAAAACGCAAATGGAATAAACCGCGCAGACTGTTCGACCTTTGGAAATCACTGGACAATCCCCGACACGTCTACGGGATACCCGGGGTTTACCCGGAACTCGTTGTTCAGGTCTTTTTGCGGCCGGCTAATGACAAAGTACCCACATATCTTGCTAGTTTAGCAGCATTCTGTCATAGAACAGAGGACGACATGAAATGATGATTGGATAAGGAACCAGAGTTGTCTTTATCATGATGAACACAATGTGGAAATCTGGTATATACTGGAAGAGAAACCAAGTTAAGATAATACCTTGTCAGTTCTAGAGTAACATCAAAGGTAGTACTTGTATAAGTCAAGTGTATGTAACATAACGTATAACACGAATAGAATATATATATATCAGTAATATTAGTCACATCAAAGGTAGTACTTGTATAAGTCAAGTGTATGTAACATAACGTATAACACGAATAGAATATATATATATCAGTAATATTAGTCACATCAAAGGTAGTACTTGTATAAGTCAAGTGTATGTAACATAACGTATAACACGAATAGAATATATATATCAGTCATATTAGTCACATCTGGTGATGAATGCAGTGCCTGCTCGTCATCATTTTTTTTTATGGGGCCAGACAAACATTTTCGGAAAAATCATGGTTTTGTGTTAGGTTATATTTTAATTTATTTTTAAAATTCACATTCACAACTTAATTTTGGTGGGGCCTGGCCACGTAGACCCTTACGAATCCCAAGTGCTGACCAGTGGAGCATTAAACTCAAGCAAGGTGATTTAACCCGGGGTATGCGAGGACTCCCGTTAAGTCGGGGATCTCGAGACCAATGCAGGGGCCAGCTGGGGTTTTTAGTTGGACATAATAGACAGAACAGATCAGCGGAGACAGAACAGATCAGCGGAAGAGTAAGCACGTAGCGTTTGAACGGGAGAGTAAGCCATATTATCTTGAGCGGAGAAGACTATTTTTTTTGAACACTTGAGCGTGTAAGGCGAAGAGGAGAACGACTTCAAAGACAGCGAAGAATACAACAGAGGACTTGTCGAACTTTGTGTTAATAGTAAGAAGCTGAACAGAGGACTTGTCGAACTTTGTGTTAATAGTAAGAAGCTGAACAGAGGACTTGTCGAACTTTGTGTTAATAGTAAGAAGCTGAACTAGTGTTATTGCATTTATATGTTGTGATGATGGATGTGAGAACCCACAACAGAGGACTTGTCGAACTTTGTGTTAATAGTGAGAAGCTGAACTAGTGTTATTGGATTTATATGTTGTGATAGATGTGGGAAACCCCGACAGAGGATTCCTAGAAGTATTATTTGACTTATATGTTGTGATAGATGTGGGAAACCCCGACAGAGGATTCCTTGAACTTTCTATTAATTAGCTTAGTGTTACACAAGCGGGCTAAGTGTTACACATTTTATTGCGGGAAGGGTATTTATGTACTTTTAGTCTCGTATCAGTTGAGAGAGTATGTATGTGCATTTACCATTTTAGATACCAAAAAACTTCGTATAAGTTGTTTAGACGGCCTTGTGTGAAATTAATGTAGTCGATTGTCAGGTGTCAGACTTAGCGGCAGATTATACTATACCAGCGTTCACTATTCGCCTTCCTTGGTTTATTCTTCTGTTTTTTTAATCCTTTTCTTTCTCTACTTTTCTGAAGCCATGTACTAGTCTCACCAACTATTACACTTGTACATATTTCTGTATCATCAAATTAAATATTCACAAAATAAATGAGACTGCAGTAAAACTATTTGATTGGCAAAACACGTAATCACAAAGTACTGTAGTTTTACAAATTACAAAAACAATGACAAAATACAGCAACGTTTTGACAAACAAGGCCTTTATCGAGCAAACGAACAACAGGAGTGACAAATTGAAAAAAACAATGGACGACCAAATACAAACGTTTCTAATGAAAATCTGGGAATAAAAACGAATAACGAAATAAATGTAACACAAAAACACACAGAAAAACTAGAAATCGAATGGAAGATAAACAATGACAAATCTAGTAAATATATAACTTGAATACATGCAACATATACCCATATAGATTATAAAGCATGGGAAGAGAAAGTGCTAAGAATCATAAGAATGTAATACATGCAACATACACCCATAGAGATTACAAAGCATGGGAAGAGAAAGTACTAAGAAGCATAGGAATGTAATACGTTGAGCCCACGTGGTCGCAAGGTACCATACAAAGAAATCAACCGATTCTCCAGAGCAAATCGACTGCGACCATCCGAGGAACATGATCGAATGGCTGTGACCTGGACATCGTGAGCTCCTAGTGGCCAGTATCATTGACTTGGGTGGCTACAAGGGTCACAGAGCATTATCGTATGTCGCGCAAGTGTTGGGCGAATCGGTCACTGAGCCTCTTGCCTGTCTCGCCGATATAAGCCTTGTTACACCGCTTACAAATAATGGCATAGATAAGATTACGGGACTCGCATGTGAAACCATCGTCAATAAGAAACATGGCTAAAGGAAAAGATACAGTACACGTCTGTATCACATAAGCACACGTGTTACAACGCCGACGGCCATACTGGACAGTGTCAAAATGAGTCTGGATATTGGAATTAAGGCGACTGTGTACCAACATATCCTTAAGACTTCTGTGCCGTCTGTAAGCCACCAAAGGATAGTTGGGAAAGACAGAACGGGTCTCAGGATCTGACTTAAGGATAGACAGATGACGGAATAAAACATTTTTCACCAGTGAACTATGGGGGTGGAAAGTTAAGATAAGTTGTACTCTGTCAGAGTTAGTGGTCCTATGCTGGGTGGTGAGGGCCTGCTGGCGAGTGATTTTCTGAACTCGATGCATAGCCGAGACAAACACCCTCTCCGGGTATAGGCGCCTGCTGAAGAAATCAAGCATCTCCCGAGCTCTATCAAGAAAATCATCGTCCTCGCTACAAAGGCGACGAAGGCGCAAGAGCTGCGAGAATGGCAAAGAGTCACGACAAGCCCGGGGATGGGAAGAAGTATAAAAGTGAAAACTATGTACATCAGTAGGCTTGTAATATACTGATGTAGTGATAGTGGATAGGCGTATGGTGATAGTAATGTCAAGAAAATTGACACAAGTAGTGGAGATGTGAGAAGTAAAACGAATAGAAGGGTTGAAAAGATTAATGAAATTAATGAAGCGTGACAAATTTATCCTTTGGTGGCTTACAGACGAGACAGAAGTCTTAAGGATATGTTGGTACACTGTCGCCTTAAGTCCAATATCCAGACTCATTTTGGCACTATCCAGTGTGGCCGTCGACGTTGCAACACGTGTGCTTATGTGATACAGACGCGTACTGTATCTTTTCCTTTAGCCATGTTTCTTATTGACGATGGTTTCACATGCGAGTCCCGTAATCTTATCTATGCCAATATTTGTAAGCGGTGTATCAAGGCTTATATCTGCGAGACAGGCAAGAGGCTCAGTGACCGATTCGCCCAACACTTGCGCGACATACGCTAATGCTCTGTGACCTCTGTAGCCACCCATTTCAATGATACTGGCCATTTAGGAGCTCACGATGTCCAGGTCACATCCATTCGATCATGTTCCTCGGATGATCGCAGTCGATTTGCTCTAGAGAATCGGTTGATTTCTTAGTATGGTACCTTGCGACCACGTGGACTCAACGTATTACATTCCTATGCTTCTTAGTCCTTTCTCTTCCCATGCCTTTTAATCTATATGGGTATATGTTGCATGTATTCAAGTTATATGTTTACTAGATTTGTCATTGTTTATCTTCCGTTCTATTTCTAGTTTTTCTGTGTGTTTTTGTGTTACATTTATTTCGTTATTCGTTTTTATTCCCAGATTTTCATTAGAAACGTTTGTATTTGGTCGTCCATTTGTTTTTTCAATATTGTCACTCCTGTTGTTCGTTTGCTTGATAAAGGTCTTGTTTGTCAAAACGTTGCTGTATTTTGTCATTGTTTTTGTAATTTGTAAAACTACAGTACTTTGTTATTACGTGTTTTGCCTATTTTAAACTAATAAACTTGTACATATATTACTCTCAACATAAACTAACAAACTTGTACATATTTCTATTATCAGATCAATCACAGACAGACAATATCACTGTGAGACACACAGACAGACAATATCACTGTAAGACACACAGGCAGACAATAATACTGTGAGACACACTGACAATATTACTGTGAGACACACAGACAGACAATATTACTGTGAGACACGCAGACAGACAATATCACTGTGAGACACACAGACAGACAATATCAATGTGAGACACGCAGACTGACAATATTACTGTGAGCCACGCAGACAGACAATACTACTGTGAGACACGCAGACAGACAGACAATACCACTGGGAGACACACATACAGACAATATTACTGTGAGACACACAGACAGACAATACTACTGTGAGACACACAGACAGACAATACTACTGGGAGACACACAGACAGACAATATTATTGTGAGACACGCAGACAGACAATACTACTGTGAGACACGCAGACAGACAGACAATACTACTGGGAGACACATATACAGACAATATTACTGTTAGACACACAGAAAGACAATGTTACTCTGAGACACGCAGACAGACACTATCACTGTGAGACACACAGACAGACGATATTACTGTGAGACACACAGACAGACAATATTACTGTGAGACACACAGACATACAATATTACTGTGAGACACGCAGACAGACAATATCACTGTGAGACACACAGACAGACAATATCACTGTGAGACACGCAGACAGACAATATCACTGTGAGACACACAGACAGACAATATCACTGTGAGACACACGGACAGACAATATCACTGTGAGACACGCAGACAGACACTATCACTGTGAGACACACAGACAAACAATATCACTGTGAGACACACAGACAGACAATATCACTGTGAGACACGCAGACAGACAATATCACTGTGAGACACACAGACAGACAATATCACTGTGAGACACGCAGACAGACAATATCACTGTGAGACACACAGACAGACAATATCACTGTGAGACACGCAGACAGACAATATAACTGTGAGACACACAGACAGACAATATCACTGTGAGACACGCAGACAGACAATATCACTGTGAGACACACAGACAGACAATATCACTGTGAGACACACAGACAGACAATATCACTGTGAGACACACAGACAGACAATATCACTGTGAGACACACAGACAGACAATATCACTGTGAGACACACAGACAGACAATGTCACTGTGAGACACGCAGACAGACAATATCACTGTGAGACACACAGACAGACAATATCACTGTGAGACACACAGACAGACAATATCACTGTGAGACACACAGACAGACAATATCACTGTGAGACACGCAGACAGACAATATCACTGTGAGACACGCAGACAGACAATATCACTGTGAGACACGCAGACAGACAATATCACCGTGAGACACACAGACAGACAATATCACTGTGAGACACGCAGACAGACAATATCACTGTGAGACACACAGACAGACAATATCACTGTGAGACACACAGACAGACAATATCACTGTGAGACACACAGACAGACAATATCACTGTGAGACACACAGACAGACAATACCACTGTGAGACACACAGACAGACAATACCACTGTGAGACACGCAGACAGACAATATTACTGTGAGACACACAGACATACAATATTACTGTGAGACACGCAGACAGACAATATCACTGTGAGACACACAGACAGACAATATCACTGTGAGACACACAGACAGACAATACCACTGTGAGACACACAGACAGACAATACCACTGTAGACACCAGACAAGACAATATTACTGTGAGACACACAGACATACAATATTACTGTGAGAAAACCAGACAGACAATATCACTGTGAGACACACAGACAGACAATACCACTGTGAGACACGCAGACAGACAATATCACTGTGAGACACACAGACAGACAATATCACTGTGAGACACACAGACAGACAATATCACTGTGAGACACGCAGACAGACAGTATTACTGTGAGACACCAGACATACAATATTACTGTGAGACACGCAGACAGACAATATCACTGTGAGACACACAGACAGACAATACCACTGTGAGACACGCAGACAGACAATATCACTGTGAGACACACAGACAGACAATATCACTGTGAGACACACAGACGGAGCAATACCACTGTAGACACGCAGAAAGATATTTTAAACAAAATCAACAACTAGTAATTCTGAGTTCAAAATTTAATGAGGTCAGCAAATAATGAATAATTATTCCATATTCAAGATTTAATGAGGTCAGCAAATAATGAATAATTATTCCATATTCAAGATTTAATGAGGTCAGCAAATAATGAATAATTATTCCATATTCAAGATTTAATGAGGTCAGCAAATAATGAATAATTATTCCATATTCAAGATTTAATGAGGTCAGCAAATAATGAATAATTATTCCATATTCAAGATTTAATGAGATCAGCAAATAATGAATAATTATTCCATATTGAAGATTTAATGAGGTCAGCAAATAATGAATAATTATTCCATATTCAAGATTTAATGAGGTCAGCAAATAATGAATAAGTATTCCATATTCAAGATTTAATGAGGTCAGCAAATAATGAATAATTATTCCATATTCAAGATTTAATGAGGTCAGCAAATAATGAATAATTATTCCATATTCAAGATTTAATGAGATCAGCAAATAATGAATAATTATTCCATATTCAAGATTTAATGAGGTCAGCAAATAATGAATAATTATTCCATATTCAAGATTTAATGAGGTCAGCAAATAATGAATAATTATTCCATATTCAAGATTTAATGAGGTCAGCAAATAATGAATAATTATTCCATATTCAAGATTTAATGAGGTCAGCAAATAATGAATAATTATTCCATATTCAAGATTTAATGAGGTCAGCAAATAATGAATAATTATTCCATTTTGGAGATTTAATGAGGTCAGCAAATAATGAATAATTATTCCATATTGAAGATTTAATGAGGTCAGCAAATAATGAATAATTATTCCATATTGACAGACATATTGACAGACATATTGACAGACATATTGACAGACATATTGACAGTCATATTGACAGACATATTGACAGACATATTGACAGACATATTGACAGACATATTGACAGACATATTGACAGACATATTGACAGACATATTGACATACATATTGACAGAGATCAATATTGCGGGTATATATAGAAATAGTAGAAGAAAAACAGGTTTACTATAAGATGATTAATTATACATCAGGTATCTGGTTGTCATTGACAACACATACACGAGGAACAATGAAAGAAGTTGAATGTCAACAGCGATAGTCATGTCACATGACGTATCCGGATATCATATAAGACAAGTCTTACCTACATTTTGCCCTCAGTTTTTTAAACCATCCATGGATTCAGTTAGTGCCTCCTCCATTATTTCTTTAGAGTTTGCTTTTCCATAGGTGGCTTTATTTTCGTCTGAGGTATAACTAGCATGATCTCTTCTAGCACAACCTTCACGGATACGCCCATAGCTTGTCTGACTTCTGTTTGTTTCTCTATTAGCCGACTCTGATCTTCTAAGTTGTGGTTTTCCCTTCCACTGCTGACTCGCCGCGTTACCAAGTAATCTGTCTCCCTTTAGTCTATCGTCATTGACATGACTTATGCTACGTGGTTCACGATAAACTCCATGAGTTCGGAAACCTATGCTACCTAAACTGTTGTCCGTGTATGAGGAACCTCGAACGTTGTAATTATTCTTCAAACCAGTTTGAGACGAGTAGGAAATTATGGGTGCACATTCTGATTTAAGCAGCAAGTTTTCTTGACTTATCCTATCTTTGGCACTACTGTTTTCTTCTCCATCTGTGTCACTTCTTGTAACTGGTAAACATTGAGTATCGCCTACGTATCCTCTCTTACCATTGCTCCTTAGATCTGTGCTACCAGGTTCTTCTGTCACACCACCATTATCTGTAATGTTAAACCGGACAGTGTTTCCTGGACGGAAAGTCTTGGACTCTGTGGCGTCTAGGTCTTCCGATTCCTGATCATCGCTTGGACGTAGTGGGTTTCTGTTTGCATATGCTGTGTCGCAGGCACTACTATTGTCAGAAGCGTGCCATACATTACTGTTCTTAGAGTTTACTGATTTTCGTGGAATGTTGACTTTTTTACACAATTTCTCGTAAAAGTCCATCAGAAAAGAAATTGCCGAGGCTACGATTGCAGAGATGACAACACCATATCTGTAGATATTGGTAAAAAAACACCACATCTGTAGATATTTATCAAACAACATCATATCTGTAGATATTTGTCAAACAACACCACATCTGTAGATATTTATCAAACAACATCATATCTGTAGATATTTGTCAAACAACATCATATCTGTAGATATTTGTCAAACAACATCATATCTGTAGATATTTGTCAAACAACATCATATCTGTAGATATTTGTCAAACAACATCATATCTGTAGATATTTGTCAAACAACATCATATCTGTAGATATTTGTCAAACAAAACATCATATCTGTAGATATTTGTCAAACAACATCATATCTGTAGATATTTATCAAACAACATCATATCTGTAGATATTTGTCAAACAAAATCTAGATAGAGACTGCAGTAAAACTATGTAGAATTGCGAAACACGTAATAACAAAGTACTGTAGTTTTACCAAATACAAACACAATGACAATACATAGCAACGTTTCGACCCAAAAGGCCTTTATCAAGCAAAAAAAATATGGCAATCTCAACTTCTAAACTCTTAATGCAGTCAATGGAGTTGATAACAAATGCACTGACATCTGAGAATCTGACACTTGGACCACCAGAATCTATTTCATCAAAACTTCTTCAATAGATAAGTCTGTATTAATGAGTTAGGGGCAGTAAGATACGGCAGTCATCTTGTCTTGTGACATTCCTTTGTTGTATATTTTAACCAATAGAAGTCTCTTACACTTACAGCTCTTCATAATAGTGGATGACCTTGACTTTACAATTAGTATTTGACACCATAGTTTCCCATATAAAGGTGCAACAATAAAAAAAAAAGACCACACACAAGACCAGCACATAGTTCTCCTCAGGACTAAGAGAGAGATTAACATAAAGAGCCCTTCTCATGGCTATTGACAGAACAAGACCAAATACCCTTCTCATGGCTACTGACAGAACAAGACCAAATACCCTTCTCATGGCTACTGATAGAACAAGACCAAATACCCTTCTCATGGCTATTGACAGAACAAGACCAAATATCCTCATGGCTACTGACAGAACAAGACCAAATACCCTTCTCATGGCTATTGACAGAACAAGACCAAATATCCTCATGGCTACTGACAGAACAAGACCAAATACCCTTCTCATGGCTACTGACAGAACAAGACCAAATACCCTTCTCATGGCTATTGACAGAACAAGACCAAATATCCTCATGGCTACTGACAGAACAAGACCAAATACCCTTCTCATGGCTACTGACAGAACAAGACCAAATACCCTTCTCATGGCTACTGACAGAACAAGACCAAATATCCTCAGGACTCCACATCAGAAAAACACAATATTCAGCACACAGTCCACACCAGGACGAGTCACAGGCCACATGTCCACACCAAGAAAAAAGGCCATTACGCCCTGATATAACCCAAAAACACACGTCTTAGGTTGAAAGAGCGTGTCTCGGCCATATATAGGCTTAATCCCCTACCAAACAAACACAAAACAACAAACAAGCAAAAGAAAACAAAACAAACATGAACATCTGATGTGGTGACATAAATATCTCAATAACAACAACAATCCAACATGGAGATATACGAAAGAGAAGATTTCCTTGTCCTGTCACTTTCTATAACCAACTTTGCATCAAGATATGATCTAAAGCAGTGTTTGCCATTCAATATGTTGATATATTTGGGCGCATCTGGCTAATGATTAGGCGCGGGCGCCATGGAAAAATTGCAATACTAATACTACTTCTAATAATAATAATAATGTAATATTAATAATAATGTATTACTAATACTACTTCTAATAATAATGTAATATTAATACTACTACTAATAATAATGTAATATTAATAGTAACATGTAGATAAATAATAACAGATGAAAAATTTAATTCCGACTCACCTCCAACAGTTCATCGGAATTTATTTCTCATATTATCTCAGATGTTCCCAATCTGAAGGCATCATGTTCAAACCATGAGTTACATCCTGAATCCATCTTCTTCGTGGTCTTCCTGTTCTTCTCTTTGCCGGTATGATTTCTTCCATCATGGACTTCTCCAGCCCTTCATGACTTTTTATATTTCCAAAATATCTCAATTTTCTCTTTCTTATTTGTAGCATCAGTCAGTTTTCTTTGATTTTGAATTCTTTCTGGATAGATCTATTTGGTCTCTTCTCTGTCCAAGATATACGATCACTCAACGAAATATTGTGCTTATGACAAAACTGAATCATACTGTTATTGAGAAACACATTTTGTTATCTGGAAATTTTGATTAACCTTACAGCGGGTGGTATTAAATGTGGCGCCACGGATGTATCGCATGGGCGCCATGGCGCTCACGGGCATCGCACTGAACCACGCTGAGTCTAAATCAGGGGTGACCAAAACGAGGCCCGCGGGCTGCATGCGGCCCACCGGGAGTCATGTTGCGACCCGCGGCGTTAGGTCAAATGACATAAATGCTAACTTTAATGTACATATCAAGAAAAGAGCATTACATCATGAGTCGTTCGTATCATATTTTTTATTATATCATTTTAAAATTATAGCTAAAATAAATTTGAAATATTTCGCATTTTGGGAAAATTTATTGGTTTTGAGCTATTTCAAATATCCCGCTATTTGACACTCAAGGTTACTTAGTTTTTTTGTCGGACGCAAGGTGTTGATACAATTTAATATGGGACTTTAACTTCTGATATATGCTCAATTTTTAATGCATAATTTTCTGGAGAATTTACCTTAGAACTTCCTCTTTAAATGGATCATGTCATGAAAGTGATCATCAAAATAGTGATCTTCATTAAGTGTTTGACCATGTCATGAAAGTGATCATCAAAATAGTGATCTTCATTAAGTATTTGACCATGTCATGAAAGTGATCATCAAAATAGTGATCTTCATTAAGTATTTGACCATGTCATGAAAGTGATCATCAAAATAGTGATCTTCATTAAGTGAGCTCACTATACATCAATTGTTCCCTTCGAGCTCACTATACATCAATTGTTCCCTTCGAGCTCACTATACATCAATTGTTCCCTTCGAGCTCACTATACATCAACTGTTCCCTTCGAGCTCACTATACATCAATTGTTCCCTTCGAGCTCACTATACATCAATTGTTCCCTTCGAGCTCACTATACATCAATTGTTCCCTTCGAGCTCACTATACATCAATTGTTCCCTTCGAGCTCACTATACATCAATTGTTCCCTTCGAGTTCACTATACATCAACTGTTCCCTTCGAGCTCACTATACATCAATTGTTCCCTTCGAGCTCAATATACATCAACTGTTCCCTTCGAGCTCACTATACATCAATTGTTTCCTTCGAGGTCACTATACATCAATTGTTCCCTTCGAGCTCACTATACATCAATTGTTCCCTTCGAGCTCACTATACATCAACTGTTCCCTTCGAGCTCACTATACATCAATTGTTTCCTTCGAGGTCACTATACATCAATTGTTCCCTTCGAGCTCACTATACATCAATTGTTCCCTTCGAGCTCACTATACATCAACTGTTCCCTTCGAGCTCACTATACATCAATTGTTCCCTTCGAGCTCACTATACATCAACTGTTCCCTTCGAGCTCACTATATATCAACTGTTCCCTTCGAGCTCACTATACATCAACTGTTCCCTTCGAGCTCACTATACATCAACTGTTCCCTTCAAGCTCACTATACATCAATTGTTCCCTTCGAGCTCACTATACATCAACTGTTCCCATCGAGCTCACTATACATCAAAAGTGGAAAAGATAAAAAGGATCCGCAGAGCTACAGACCTATAAGTTTGCTAAGTTGCACTGCAAAACTGCTGAAGAGAGTGATAACCACTAGACTCCAGTGGTTTTTAGAATCCAACCATAAACTGGATCCAGCCCAGATAGGCTACAGGCAGCATAGAAGCACTGATGACCAAGTGGCATACCTCGCACAGGACATAGAAAATGGCTTCCAAGAAAAGAAGAAAACCCTCACAGTGTTCTTCGACATGTCTAAGGCCTTCGACTCTGGAAAGATGGTTTGCTACTCAAGCTCTTACGCAGTGGAATACGGGGTAGAATGTACTATTGGATAAAAGACTTTCTTACCCATAGACAAGCATCTGTAAAATTGGATGGAGTGCACAGTCCCAGATTCAAATTAAGAGCAGGAGTCCCACAGGGCAGCGTACTGTCCCCATTGCTTTTCCTGGTATATATTAATGATCTGCCACAAACTCTGCCCAGACATGTATCACACTCTCTCCATGCTGATGATCTAGCTGTGTGGTACACCTCCGAGTTTCTGGGTCCTGCCATCTTTAAACTCCAGGCCAGCCTGAACAGCGTCATAATGTGGGCAAGTAAATGGGGTCTAGAAATAAACCGGAGCAAAACTATAGCAACGCTTTTCTCATTGTCAACAAAGGAAGAACACTTCAGACTGAAATTTAACGATGATATCGTTCCCCGTTCCCATACTCCAACCTTTTGGGAGTTAAGCTTGACAGTCGTCTGACATGGAAACATCACATAATGGAAACAAACAGAAAGGCTATGAGGAAACAAAGTGTGATGCGGAAGCTGGCTGGAACTACCTGGGGAGCTGATATTCGAATCCTGAGTCAGGTGTACACTGGTGCAGTTAGACCGACCTTCGAATATGCATCATCGACATGGATATCAGCAGCCCATTCAAACAAATCGATACTGGAAAACACAAAACAGGTGTCTGCGTACTATTTTGGGAGCCATGAAATCTACACCAATTGTAGAAATGGAAAAGGCAGCCAACATCCAGCCCTTGGAAGACAGAAGAAGGAGAAAAGTGATTCTACAGACTGAAAGGATCAAAAGAATGCCTCACCATCCACTGCATGAAAAATGGCGGCTAGAACAAAGAACAGACTAAAACGCACAAGTCTAAACCACAAAGCAAAAGAAATAGGAAAGTCATACTTGGAACTACTAAATCATAATTCCATACCTGAAGAATTGCTTTTTTATCACTGGGAACCAGACTCAGTACCACTAAACTTCTCAACCTCCATCCCTAAATTATTAAGCAAAGATGCCGAGCCTAATCTAGTGAAAAAGCAATTACAATGGAACATCTCCATTACATGTTTCCAGAAGACAGCTGGATAAGAATTTACACAGATGGATCGGCAATGGAGGCAACCATGAATGGTGGAGCAGGAGTGTACATTAGGCACCCAGATGCTACCACTGTGTCTCTAGCGGCTCCTACTGGAAGAATATGTTCCAACTACAAAGCAGAACTCATAGCCCTTCTGATGGCAGCACAGCACATGAATAAGCTGCAAGCAGCTGCAAGCAAGATGGTATTTCTTACAGACTCATTGTCAGCTATACAAGCCCTGGAGGCTAAATCCACTGACAGCACAGTACAAAAACTACAAAGAGAACTTGCTCAGCTTTCAGAAAAGGCAGAAATTCACTTGCAGTGGATTCCATCTCACTGTGGCATTGCAGGCAATGAGAGTGCTGATGTCTTAGCTAAGGAGGGCAGTGCCAAAGAGCAAATTTACCAACCCTTGTCTTTTCAAGAAGTCAAAACGCTCATACAGAGAAAATCTGCAGTAGACTGGAAGACAAACACTGGATATGATTATGGAAAAGACTCCTCAAAGACCTAAGCAGAACAGACCAGGTCATTATATTTCGACTACGCACCGACACTGCAGACTCAACAAACACTTATACAGACTAGGAATAAGTCAAACAGCTCTCTGCCAGTGTCAGCAGGCAGAACAGACACCAGAGCATATCCTGCAAGACTGTCCTCTTCTGTGTGAGCTGAGAAGCAACATGTGGCCACACCCAGTCGACCTGAAAACTAAGCTTTGGGGAAACCTGACAGACCTGAAGCTGTCTGCCCAGTTTGTGGTCCACAGTAAATTAAGCGCATGACCAGAGATCGCTGAAGAAGAAGAAGAAGAAACTATACATCAATTGTTCCCTTCGAGCTCACTATACATCAATTGTTCCCTTCGAGCTCACTATACATCAATTGTTCCCTTCGAGCTCACTATACATCAATTGTTCCTTGAGCTCACTATACATCAATTGTTCCCTTCGAGCTCACTATACATCAACTGTTCCCTTCGAGCTCACTATACATCAACTGTTCCCTTCGAGCTCACTATACATCAACTGTTCCCTTCGAGCTCACTATACATCAACTGTTCCCTTCGAGCTCACTATACATCAACTGTTCCCTTCGAGCTCACTATACATCAACTGTTCCCTTCGAGCTCACTATACATCAACTGTTCCCTTCGAGCTCACTATACATCAATTGTTCCCTTCGAGCTCACTATACATCAATTGTTCCCTTCGAGCTCACTATACATCAACTGTTCCCTTCGACCTCACTATACATCAACTGTTCCCTTCGAGCTCACTATACATCAACTGTTCCCTTCGAGCTCACTATACATCAACTGTTCCCTTCGAGCTCACTATACATCAACTGTTCCCTTCGAGCTCACTATACATCAACTGTTCCCTTCGAGCTCACTATACATCAACTGTTCCCTTCGAGCTCACTATACATCAATTGTTCCCTTCAAGCTCACTATACATCAATTGTTCCCTTCGAGCTCACTATACATCAATTGTTCCCTTCGAGCTCACTATACATCAATTGTTCCCTTCGAGCTCACTATACATCAATTGTTCCCTTCGAGCTCACTATACATCAATTGTTCCCTTCGAGCTCACTATACATCAATTGTTCCCTTCGAGCTCACTATACATCAATTGTTCCCTTCGAGCTCACTATACATCAATTGTTCCCTTCGAGCTCAGTATACATCAATTGTTCCCTTCGAGCTTACTATACATCAATTGTTCCCTTCGAGCTCACTATACATCAACTGTTCCCTTCGAGCTCACTATACATCAACTGTTCCCTTCGAGCTCACTATACATCAACTGTTCCCTTCGAGCTCACTATACATTAATTGTTCCCATCGAGCTCACTATACATCAATTTGTCATAGTTCCCCAGATGGCAGCGGAGGAATGGACAGTTAGCCATATAGTTAGTGTAGTATGTAATTAGATATTTAATAGTTGAGACTATGTGTTGTACTCTCTAAGCAGAGGTGCAACACATAACAACAAGACATTTTGACGTAATGAAAATTACGTAGTTGTGTAGTGACTGTTAGTTAGCAACAATTAGAGGACAGATAGAGTGATGAATGGACGCATTGTTGACTTATGTCCAGTAAAGAGAAACCATGATGTCAATAAATGTATGAAACCTACACAAGAACACGTTTGTCATGTATAGCGTGTCTTTGTGTGAACATATGTTATATTACATCTACAAACAAACCAGAAAGAATATTGGTCAGAACTGCAAAATATGGAAATAACCAGATAATATATAACATGGTAGGGAGATCGTACCACCAGGACTACATCAGTTATCGTAGGGAGTGTCCCATATTTGCAATCCTCTTCGTAAATCACAAGTGAACCGGCCATCCTGCACCAAGTCAGTACAGTAAGGTAGCAGCAGCAACCCTGAACCCGAGCAGTTAACAATGTGAACCACACCTACCACACCTACCACACCTGACACCTGCACACCACCCTACTTCAATGGTGTCAGAAGTGGGATTCGTGGACCAGAATGGGAGGTCTGTATATTTTTTATAATTCATTTACAAGATTGGCTTTCATACTATACCGCCCATTGGTATAGTATTTTTACCTTCATGGCGGGTGATAGTCCTAAGTGACTTTATATCAGTCTGATGCTACTCACTTGCTTAAATCAAGTATTCTTCAATCAACTCCAACGCTTGACTTAGTTATCGCATTCGAGGACCAGAACATGGTTGCTGCGGGTGAGTCTTTGTCGCTATTTACACTATGATTTTCCTGTGCCAAGTCATTGTGTCATTTCTTCAAACGTCTCAGGAACATATTGCCTATTTTATTTTCGCTTTCGGTCTGTCTGGACCGTTTCCACATCTAGTTGGTCAGTCCTTCCATCAGGAAGCGCAACGCTTGTCATTGCCTGTCCTACACTCCTGGCAATTCTTCAATCAACCTTGAGGGATCACGACGCCGATCATTGGCCTGCCTGTGTCAACTTTTTCTTCAATCGGCCTGAGAACTTAGTACCTGTTCTTGGTGTGCCCCAGTGCATAGGGGGTCAGTACTCTACAAGCCAGGGATCTCCGTTGTTTGAAACATTTCCTCGATCCAACTAAGATCTAATTCCTGCTTCTACAGTTGGTTCTCTAACCCTGACCTGCTGCGTAATGTCGTCGAGTGAATAATAAAAAAAAGGCTTATGGAACATTAAAGTCTGCTGTTGAGAATGCTCGCATGACGATAGGATCTACAATTCGGTTCCTCGCGAGTGATTGGTCATCCTTTCTGACTATACTACAGTTTAATTTGGGTGTGTTCACCCACAAATCAGGATTTCAGCCTTATACCATCCTTATTCGGAGGACAGCTTCGCTTCCTCTGTCAAAGGACTGGACGTTGTTAGATTTGACAGTCATTATTCTCACGCCATATCATTGGAAGATGTTGCAATTTTATAATTGAACTATACACTTGTTCGTTCGCATGGCATATTAATTGAACTATTGAACGCTGGTGATATCCACTTATGCTGTTCTTTGCGAGTGGTTTACGTCGAGTAAGTATGTGTTTCCTTTCCGCTGTGTTCTTTTGATGCATGTAATTTAATTTTGATGTTTACAGCTGATAATACCTATTTTTAATACTAGCTATTTTGTATCATTGTTTTCAGGGGTGTGTATTTCCACTATTTATACGCTGTCGATTGCGACGCTTCTATTTTTTTTACTTCATTTACGTTGCTGGGGTGCGATAAATTGTCTCGAGATTCCATGGCCCATAGAAACACGAGAGGTGGAAAATTGTGTGAGGAGGGTATGTTGGAGGTTGCACCTCCAGAGCCATCGCGCCCCGCTGCTGTCCTGTCTGAACCTCAGTTTCAGATACGGGATACTTGTCCAGAGGTGCGGACATTGCAACCAGCTGCGTGTCACTTCCCACGTCCGCCTTGTAAGTCCGTGCGGACATTCGGAGATCGCGACGGTCCTTCAGTGGACGAATTTGTGAAAGAAATTCGCCTATACTGGCGTTATTATGGCCTACAGGGTCAAGAGAAAGTAGACACCCTAATGGAGCATGTCTCGAACTCTGTTCGAGAAGAGCTGGAGATCCAGCTTATGACGGCTCAAGATCCTGAAGTTTTGTTGGCTGGTCTACTACGGGTCTTTGGGGATAATAGGTCCGCCCAGACCCTGCTGTCAGTTTTTTTGGGTCCTCTCAGGGAGCTGGAGAGTCGTGCCTCGACTACTCTCATCGGTTGGCCGGCCTTTTCGCGAAGGTGACTGCAGCTCAGACCCGGGAAGGGTCAGTACCCCTCGATCCCAATAATCTTCGGGATCGCTTTATTGCGTCCTTGAAAGATAGGCTCTGTGCAGGAATGTTAATGTCTATGGTGGCAGGATCGCCCTTCACCACATTTCTGCATTGCCGTGATGAGGCCTTGCGATGGGAATCCAATTCCATTCCCGCGACGCCCCCCAGTACGTTTTCTGGGATGCAACGTTGCATGGAAGACCTGGAATCCAAGGTAGCAGAGCGACATTCCGGGGCACGCTGCCGTATTCTGCCAGACCCTCCCCATCACACCTCATTCTGTCAAGAATGGTTTTCGTCCGCAGAATCGCCTACAGGGTTCCACGAGGCGCCATAAGAGAGAAAATTTGGGGGGCTATTTTGATTGTTCTTCTCTCCACAGCCAAGACATAAGACGGGGCGCTCAACCCATGGGCATGGCCTATGACAGCCAGTCTATTGACACATCCGATGTGGTTGGATATGAGGCGAGGGAGGAGCAGCAATTATCTCCCATTAGTCCATCCATATCGATAGGCAGTTGCCAGGTAGAGCCGAGAGATACTTGTAATAATTTGTTCGATAGCATGTCGAACGAACACCTAAATTTCTTCCAGGTTTCGAATGACGTGTGCCAGGAAAAACAAATTGATATGACTATTTCCTATGTTGATGATTTATGTATCATGCCTAATTTTTTATTAGATTTTCCCTGTGTAGAGGAAAATCACAAATTAGTTTCAAACATCGATGGTTCAAATGCAGAGCCGAATTTATTGTTGCATTTTTCACGGATAGAAGAAGTTGATTCGCAAGATGGCGATACAATGGGATCTGTTATGGATTGGTCCGATATTAAGCCTATTGCTTTGATATCGTCCGTCGATGTGGCATGTGAAGAACCGAACTTCTTAATACAGTTTTCTTGTGTAGAAGTGGTTACTTCTCAAATTAGCAATACAGTCGAATCCGTTGTCAATTGGTCCGATGATGAGCTGTATGTCTTAACAGACCCTCCCTTGATAGTGGAAGCAAAATTCCAGGAAATCCAGATGGGGAATGAGTCTTTCATCTGTGAGACAATTGTAGAGCAGGATATACATGAGGATATCGGTAGTGTAAATTTCAGCTTGCTTGACGATATGGGACATAATCAGGAAGAAGCTGAAATGCACGAGGTCGTTAGTGGATCAGGTGAGAAACAGATGGCGGAACCTACAAGCGCTGCGCCGCCCTCTGAAAAGTCCCCCCACGTCAACGACCGACAGATAGGTAATTTCAGTTCTGTAAATTTTCAGCAATCGAAATTTAGCAAGGATGGAAATCCTGTACTCCACCCTCACGGTACACCATGCGTTGTGTCAAAGAACGTGAATGCAATCAAGACATGTTATATTATTAGTAAAACAAGTTCCAGTAAAACGAACAATGTTAAATCAAAAGTCAAACGGCGAGGAAATCACAAAACAGTCCGGGTTACTTCGAAAAATTTAAACAAGCTTCAGTGGACAAAAATAGTAGGAAGTGTATATTTAGAAAGTGTGCTGACCGTAGCGGTCAGTCTGAGAGAGTGCGGAGGAAAGAAAGGTGGCCTAAATCTATATTTAGAAGAGATCCTGCAGATAATTTAAAACAGGAGAATAATCAACTAAAGATATCTTGTCCCAGTGATACTTCAACGACAAAACGAGTAATTGAGATCCCTGAGGATGAGTTCAACGATGACGATATAAAAATTTCAGGATCCAGCGAGTGTGCCTACGTGCATACTGCTAGTGGTAACCCCCCAGTAGACAGTGGTGGTAAAAATAAATGCACCTCACTACCAATAAGTTCGAAAATGTATAGGACAGATGCCAAATCCCGAAACTCAGATTATGAACTAAATATGAACTGCAATGTTAGTTTTGATTTTCAAATCTGGTCAACATCAGATCCAGTACGATCTGGTTCTGATGTGCAAAAGTTGTGCAATTTGAACGGAAGTTTCTTGATAACATAAACAATGCGTCGTTTCGGGGGAAGTGTTCTGTCCATTCCATGACCAAGCTGTTGCGATGGAATACTGTGGTGATTGGGTTCCTTATACTATTTCTTGGCGCTGATGCCCTGTGTTGCTATCAGCATTGTTTGAAAGAATTGATTCCTTCGTTCTACGGGCCAGGGTTGGGTACTGGTTTACTTCATTTAATGTTTGGGGCCTACATTTTCTTAAATAAATTACTTCAGGACAGACATATTGGGGATGGTACACGTGATACCATTGACATGGCTCCCAGGATGGTCCCGTGGGAAAGATGTTCGATCATGACCTGGCCAACCACAAAACCACAAGGGCACCGAGCCTTAATAACAACTGGCCTGCGTTTTTGTTTAGATCCTGGGGATTGTAATGGTGGATCGGCAGCAATCTGTTGGAGTTAATGGAGTGATTATTTGGGTTTTTGTTTGGGTACGTGGAGATGGAATGATCCATTGTCTTGCTTCTTTATTGCGGGTCTCCGATGTACAGCTCCAGGTTTATTTGGGAATTTGGTGGATTCCTTGGGGGTTGGGACAATTGTGGATTGTGATACATTATTGAGGCTGCATGTTGGTAAATTGCAGATATTTGATATATTTGGGATGTCGATTTATTCCTGGGGGGTTGTGGGGTGATTTTATTGCCTCTTGGAGGTTATATGATGTCGATCCGAGTATTTCGGATCCTTGGAGTTATGATTTGTTTAATTGGCGGATTTAGTGTGGACTTGCGTCACGTGTACGTAATCCTACACTTTGATGTGTTAATTATGTTAATAAGAAGATGGTAAATTTTAATAGGAGAAGTTTAGGAGTTAATGGAGCAGCGTTGAATATTGGACGTTTATAATGGAGTTTCATATTTGCAGCTCATTCATTCCTTGGGTTTGGGGGATGGTTAATAATACCTCGTGGAGGTCTTATAATGTTGTCGGATGAACATTATGTATGTTTTTTTAATGCAATATGTTGAATATTGGGAGTTTATTATTTCCCTGGGTTTGGGGTTAGTTAATATTACTCGAGGAGGACATATAACGTGAAAAGTTTAACGTTATATATCTGTTTTTCCTTTTGGTTTCGATTTGTAACTTGTGTTTTTGTTTGAGATTTCAGATAGTGTGACAAGACTCTGACATGCAAGAAAGACATAGTGTTAGTGACATACTGATGCAAGCTGCCATCAAACCCATACTACCTCATGTGAGGATTGGATGGCCAGTACAGCCACCTCACATTGGCCGAGTGTTATGCTGTTGGGTCGCCGTCGGAGTCATAAGGCGCATATTTTCCAGATTAATTAAAATAATGCTGATTAATTTCTATTACTATGGTTTCAGCACAATAGCACAGAGGGTCTACTGTTGTTGTTAACCATGGTCACCTATGACCAGTTGATGAGTCACGTTCAACGACGTGTGGTGACTAGTTCCCATTTGCTCATTCAACTTGGGTCTTCCTGAGATCCCGTCAGGATTTTCTTTTTCTTTTCGACCATGGTTGGCTGTTATAGTTAGTTGTTGTGGAGCCACGTTAACACGTGAGGTGACTAGTTCCCTTTCAGCTCTCACCACTCTAATCACCCTACTGAACACTACCTGTGCGATTTTTTCTGACATTTCGCCATCGGGGCGATGGCGAGGTCTCCAGGGGGGTGTCATAGTTCCCCAGATGGCAGCGGAGGAATGGACAGTTAGCCATATAGTTAGTGTAGTATGTAATTAGATATTTAATAGTTGAGACTATGTGTTGTACTCTCTAAGCAGAGGTGCAACACATAACAACAAGACATTTTGACGTAATGAAAATTACGTAGTTGTGTAGTGACTGTTAGTTAGCAACAATTAGAGGACAGATAGAGTGATGAATGGACGCATTGTTGACTTATGTCCAGTAAAGAGAAACCATGATGTCAATAAATGTATGAAACCTACACAAGAACACGTTTGTCATGTATAGCGTGTCTTTGTGTGAACATATGTTATATTACATCTACAAACAAACCAGAAAGAACATTGGTCAGAACTGCAAGATATGGAAATAACCAGATAATATATAACATGGTAGGGAGATCGTACCACCAGGACTACATCAGTTATCGTAGGGAGTGTCCCATATTTGCAATCCTCTTCGTAAACCACAAGTGAACCGGCTATCCTGCACCAAGTCAGTACAGTAAGGTAGCAGCAGCAACCCTGAACCCGAGCAGTTAACAATGTGAACCACACCTACCACACCTACCACACCTGACACCTGCACACCACCCTACTTCAAATTGTTCCCTTCGAGCTCACTATACATCAATTGTTCCCTTCGAGCTCACTATACATCAATTGTTCCCTTCGAGCTCACTATACATCAATTGTTCCCTTCGAGCTCACTATACATCAATTGTTCCCTTCGAGCTCACTATACATCAATTGTTCCCTTCGAGCTCACTATACATCAATTGTTCCCTTCGAGCTCACTATACATCAATTGTTCCCTTCGAGCTCACTATACATCAACTGTTCCCTTCGAGCTCACTATACATCAATTGTTCCCTTCGAGCTCACTATACATCAATTGTTACCTTCGAGCTCACTATACATCAACTGTTCCCTTCGAGCTCACTATACATCAATTGTTCCCTTCGAGGTCACTATACATCAATTGTTCCCTTCAAGCTCACTATACATCAATTGTTCCTTCTGAGCTCACTATACATCAATTGTTCCCTTCGAGCTCACTATACATCAATTGTTCCCTTCGAGCTCACTATACATCAATTGTTCCCTTCGAGCTCACTATACATCAATTGTTCCCTTCGAGCTCACTATACATCAATTGTTCCCTTCGAGCTTACTATACATCAATTGTTCCCTTCGAGCTCACTATACATCAACTGTTCCCTTCGAGCTCACTATACATCAACTGTTTCCTTCGAGCTCACTATACATTAATTGTTCCCATCGAGCTCACTATACATCAATTGTTCCCTTCGAGCTCACTATACATCAATTGTTCCCATCGAGCTCACTATACATCAATTGTTCCCTTCGAGCTCACTATACATCAATTGTTCCCTTCGAGCTCACTATACATCAACTGTTCCCTTCGAGCTCACTATACATCAATTGTTCCCTTCGAGCTCACTGTACATCAATTGTTCCCTTCGAGCTCACTATACATCAATTGTTCCCTTCGAGCTCACTATACATCAATTGTTCCCTTCGAGCTCACTATACATCAATTGTTCCCTTCGAGCTCACTATACATCAATTGTTCCCTTCGAGCTCATTATACATCAATTGTTCCCTTCGAGCTCACTATACATCAACTGTTCCCTTCGAGCTCACTATACATCAATTGTTCCCTTCGAGCTCACTATACATCAACTGTTCCCTTCGAGCTCACTATACATCAATTGTTCCCTTCGAGCTCACTATACATCAATTGTTACCTTCGAGCTCACTATACATCAACTGTTCCCTTCGAGCTCACTATACATCAATTGTTCCCTTCGAGGTCACTATACATCAATTGTTCCCTTCAAGCTCACTATAGATCAATTGTTCCCTTCGAGCTCACTATACATCAATTGTTCCCTTCGAGCTCACTATACATCAATTGTTCCCTTCGAGCTCACTATACATCAATTGTTCCCTTCGAGCTCACTATACATCAATTGTTCCCTTCGAGCTCACTATACATCAATTGTTCCCTTCGAGCTCACTATACATCAATTGTTCCCTTCGAGCTCAGTATACATCAATTGTTCCCTTCGAGCTCACTATACATCAACTGTTTCCTTCGAGCTCACTATACATCAATTGTTCCCTTCGAGCTCACTATACATCAACTGTTTCCTTCGAGCTCACTATACATCAATTGTTCCCTTCGAGCTCACTATACATCAATTGTTCCCTTCGAGCTCACTATACATTAATTGTTCCCTTCGAGCTCACTATACATCAATTGTTCCCTTCGAGCTCACTATACATCAACTGTTCCCTTCGAGCTCACTATACATCAACTGTTCCCTTCGAGCTCACTATACATCAACTGTTCCCTTCGAGCTCACTATACATCAATTGTTCCCTTCGAGCTCACTATACATCAATTGTTCCCTTCGAGCTCACTATACATCAACTGTTCCCTTCGAGCTCACTATACATCAACTGTTCCCTTCGAGCTCACTATACATCAACTGTTCCCTTCGAGCTCACTATACATCAACTGTTCCCTTCGAGCTCACTATACATCAATTGTTCCCTTCGAGCTCACTATACATCAATTGTTACCTTCGAGCTCACTATACATCAACTGTTCCCTTCGAGCTCACTATACATCAATTGTTCCCTTCGAGGTCACTATACATCAATTGTTCCCTTCAAGCTCACTATACATCAATTGTTCCCTTCGAGCTCACTATACATCAATTGTTCCCTTCGAGCTCACTATACATCAACAAATTATTGTATCACATCATTAACTTCATTGATCAACAATTTCAAACGAGTGTGCTCATGCGTGTGTATGTGTGGTTTTGTTTAAACTTCCTAAAATACTGATGCACATTAAGGTTAGTGTGGGAAGGGAATCATGGTCTAAAGTAGATCTAATGTATAGATCATGTTGTTGTTGGTATCTGTAGTGAGAAAAATGTGCTACTACAAGTATTTATATCTTACCGTAAGTTATATCCAGCTTCTGCTAGCCACGACATTGAGGGCTCAAACATGGGTCTCATTCTCAAACCTCTCTGTAAGATGTTGCGTTGGCCTCTGAACGCGCTCCAAGCTAGCACACCCACATCAACTGCGAACAGGCGAAATACAACGCCAATAAGCGAACCCAGAAGCTGGAAATGATATTATAGATACATGTATATTAGCTGTGTAGATTATGTGACATATTAGCTGTGTACATTATGTGATGAACATACCATCGAGCGCAGAGACAGTCTGCGCTATCTTGGAATAACCTTTGATCGTAGTCTATCTTTCAAACACCACATTGAACAGACGATATAACGGTGCAAGCGTGGTCTTGCGGCTCTCAAAGTTATGGTGGCGCACACCTTGAGCAGAGACTACTTGCCCTTTTGTTCGATCGACTGGTACTGTCAGTGGTAGATTACGGACTCGGAATTCTTACGATATCAAGATCGCAATGTGAACGACTCGAACGGGTTCAGAATGAAGGTATGCGTATAGTTCTGGGCTGCACTAGAGATACCCCCATTGTGAAGATGAGATATATGCTTGGCCTTCTGTCACTACGCTCCCGTCATGCAATCGCCCAAACCAAGGCATATATGCGGGTTACTTCGGATAAGAGACATCCACTTCACAAGAAAACTAATGATGTTAAGGGCACGAAAATCAAGCGTGGCATGTCGTAGATGGCCCAGGCTGAGAGAACAATTGGCCAGGTGACTACGGTTGCGACTCTACCAAAAGGGGAAGAATGGATCCCAACAGATGGTAGCATGATGAACTATCTCAACGTTATCATTACTCTTGGAAGAGAATGTAGAGATTGGGGCAACATGAAGGCTGATCTCGCAGTTAAGCAGCTGATAGAAAATAATGCAAGGGATGATGATGTTGTTGTATATACCGATGGGTCGGTTCAACGTGGTGAGAAATCCGGCTGGGGTTTCTTGGCTAATGCGCATGGTAGGGTTGTTGCAGAGCGAAGTGGGGCATACAGGACAACTACTTCTAGTATGAGGATGGAGGTTGAGGCCGTTACTGCTGTCATCCATTGGATTTCTGGGACTTCATTTACTGGGGTAGTTGTTGTATCTGACTCTCAGTCGATGCTTCACAAGATCCAGAAGGGCAGGTTTCGGTATGAGTGGATGTCGTCTATAGAAGTTTCTAACCTCCAGCGGCTTACGTGGATATACTGTCCTGGTCATGTGGGTGTTTACGGTAATAAGAGAGCGGACAGGCTTGCATCAACAGCATTGATTGTTGGGGAGTTGAAGATGGATAAGGGGATATTCTTCGGTCTCTTCGAGACTCTGTGTTGGATGAGGACACTAATATCGATGTTGAATCGATCAAGCGATTTAAGCAGTTTGGAGTTACCCGTTGTTCAAGTCGAACTGGATGCCTGAGAGGCAGAGTGAGAGGTGTGTTTAATCAGCGAGCCACAGGAACCATCAGTATACATACTCTTCGATATCTGTTGGGGAGACTGAGCACTTATGGGTCTGCCCGGAGTGCAATGACGTCAGTTTAGTAACCAATAACCAATAACATTATGTGACATATTAGCTGTGTACATTATGTGATATAGTGTAGATACATGTATATTAGCTGTGTACATTAGGTGACATATTAGCTGTGTACATTATGTGACATATTAGCTGTGTACATTATGTGACATATTAGCTGTGTGCATTATGTGACATATATTGTTGAATCTTGGACAGTATATTATCTGTGTATATTATGTGACATATTGTAGATACATGTATATTAGCTGTGTACATTATGTGACATATTGTAGATACATGTATATTAGCTGTGTACATTATGTGACATATTGTAGATACTTGTATATTAGCTGTGTACATTGTGTGACATATATTGTAGATCTTCTTTCTTTCTTTTGTCGTCACACTGCTATCGGGTTGTTGCCCAGTGTCGTCACACTGCTACCGGGTTGTTGCCCAGTGTCGTCACACTGCTACCGGGTTGTTGCCCAGTGTCGTCACACTGCTACCGGGTTGTTGCCCAGTGTCGTGGTTTTCTGTTTTTGTCTTGCGCTGTTCTGGTGGCTTGTGTGATTGTTATCTTTGCTCTTTCACAGGATTCTGCTACGCCATCTAACCATCTTTTCCGTGGTCTTCCTCTTACCTTCTTTCCCGATGTTCTGTTGTAGAAGACTCTGTATTCTGTGGAGTTTGGATGCATTCTTATTAAGTGACCAAACCACTTCATTCTTTGTTTATCTATGTAATTCAAGCACGGTTTTGTGCCAACTTTCTTTCTTATGCTGATGTTGGTGATTCTGTCTTTTCTTGTGTTATTGGTAACTTTTCGCAGGCAACGCATTTCACATGTAGTTATTTTTGTGACTGCGCTTTGCTCAATGTCCATGTTTGGCTCTGGTAACACAAAGTAGGTATAAAAATGCTGTTTATCATCTGTTGCTTAGCTGCCTGTGAAATTTGTGGTGCCTTAACAATGGGGCTAGCTGGTAGGTTACAGCATTTGCTTTTGTACTCTAGCCTCTATCTCTCTATCTAGTCTTCCGTCTTCTGTGAATATGCTTCCTAAGTATTTGAATTCTTTCACTTGGTTTATTTTAGTGCCATTGACATGGATGTCTAGATTATTATGTTTTCTTCCCATATTCAATATTTCTGTTTTAGTGTTGTTGATTTTCATGTCATGTTTTACACAATTTTTGTTCAAGGTGTCAAAATGATGTTGTAGATCTTGTTCATTTTGATGTATCAGGCACTGATCATCTGCAAAAAGCAGTTCATTTATTTCATCATTATCTGAATTTGACTCTTGAGATATTTGAGGTGTTGTTGACTTCACTAATGTTTTCACTTAACTCGTCGAAAAATGTTGTTCTTTCCTCTTCACTATATGAGTCATTGCATGATGCATAAATCTGTATGTAAGTTACTTTCTTCTTCACTATATAAGTCATTGCATGATGCATAAATCTGTATGTAAGTTACTTTCTTCTTCACTATATAAGTCATTGCATGATGCATAAATCTGTATGTAAGTTACTTTCTTCTTCACTATATAAGTCATTGCATGATGTATAAATCTGTATGTAAGTTACTTTCCTCTTCACTATATAAGTCATTGCATGATGCATAAATCTGTATGTAAGTTACTTTCTTCTTCACTATATAAGTCATTGCATGATGTATAAATCTGTATGTAAGTTACTTTCTTCTTCACTATATAAGTCATTGCATGATGTATAAATCTGTATGTAAGTTACTTTCTTCTTCACTATATAAGTCATTACATGATGCATAAATCTGTATGTAAGTTACTTTCTTCTTTACTATATAAGTCATTGCATGATGCATAAATCTGTATGTAAGTTACTTTCTTCTTCACTATATAAGTCATTACATGATGCATAAATCTGTATGTAAGTTACTTTCTTCTTCACTATATAAGTCATTGCATGATGCATAAATCTGTATGTAAGTTACTTTCTTCTTTACTATATAAGTCATTACATGATGCATAAATCTGTATGTAAGTTACTTTCTTCTTCACTATATAAGTCATTACATGATGCATAAATCTGTATGTAAGTTACTTTCTTCTTTTCATATATAAATCATTGCATATGTGTATAAATCTGTATGTAAGTTACTTTCTTCTTCACTATATAAGTCATTGCATGGTGCATAAATCTGTATGTAAGTTACTTTCTTCTTCACTATATAAGTCATTGCATGATGCATAAATCTGTATGTAAGTTACTTTCTACTTCACTATATAAGTCATTGCATGATGCATAAATCTGTATGTAAGTTACTTTCTTCTTCACTATATAAGTCATTACATGATGCATAAATCTGTATGTAAGTTACTTTCTTCTTCACTATATAAGTCATTGCATGATGTATAAATCTGTATGTAAGTTACTTTCTTCTTCACTATATGAGTCATTGCATGATGCATAAATCTGTATGTAAGTTACTTTCTTCTTCACTATATGAGTCATTGCATGATGCATAAATCTGTATGTAAGTTACTTTCTTCTTCACTATATAAGTCATTGCATGATGCATAAATCTGTATGTAAGTTACTTTCTTCTTCACTATATAAGTCATTGCATGATGCATAAATCTGTATGTAAGTTACTTTCTTCTTCACTATATAAGTCATTGCATGATGCATAAATCTGTATATAAGTTACTTTCTTCTTCACTATATAAGTCATTGCATGATGTATAAATCTGTATGTAAGTTACTTTCTTCTTCACTATATGAGTCATTGCATGATGCATAAATCTGTATGTAAGTTACTTTCTTCTTCACTATATAAGTCATTGCATGATGTATAAATCTGTATGTAAGTTACTTTCCTCTTCACTATATAAGTCATTGCATGATGCATAAATCTGTATGTAAGTTACTTTCTTCTTACTATATAAGTCATTGCATGATGTATAAATCTGTATGTAAGTTACTTTCTTCTTTACTATATAAGTCATTGCATGATGCATAAATCTGTATGTAAGTTACTTTCTTCTTCACTATATAAGTCATTGCATGATGCATAAATCTGTATGTAAGTTACTTTCTTCTTTACTATATAAGTCATTGCATGATGCATAAATCTGTATGTAAGTTACTTTCTTCTTCACTATATAAGTCATTGCATGATGCATAAATCTGTATGTAAGTTACTTTCTTCTTCACTATATAAGTCATTGCATGATGCATAAATCTGTATGTAAGTTACTTCTCTTTACTATATGAGTCATTGCATGATGCATAAATCTGTATGTAAGTTACTTTCTTCTTCACTATATAAGTCATTGCATGATGCATAAATCTGTATGTAAGTTACTTTCTTCTTCACTATATGAGTCATTGCATGATGCATAAATCTGTATGTAAGTTACTTTCTTCTTCACTATATGAGTCATTGCATGATGCATAAATCTGTATGTAAGTTACTTTCTTCTTCACTATATAAGTCATTGCATGATGTATAAATCTGTATGTAAGTTACTTTCTTCTTCACTATATAAGTCATTGCATGATGTATAAATCTGTATGTAAGTTACTTTCTTCTTCACTATATAAGTCATTACATGATGCATAAATCTGTATGTAAGTTACTTTCTTCTTCACTATATAAGTCATTGCATGATGTATAAATCTGTATGTAAGTTACTTTCTTCTTCACTATATAAGTCATTACATGATGCATAAATCTGTATGTAAGTTACTTTCTTCTTCACTATATAAGTCATTACATGATGCATAAATCTGTATGTAAGTTACTTTCTTCTTCACTATATAAGTCATTGCATGATGAATAAATCTGTATGTAAGTTACTTTCTTCTTCACTATATGAGTCATTGCATGATGCATAAATCTGTATGTAAGTTACTTTCTTCTTCACTATATAGTCATTGCATGTGCATAATCTGTATGTAGTTTCTTTCTATATAAGTCATTCATGGTATAAATCTGTATGTAGTTACTTTCTCTTCACTATATAAGTCATTGCATGATGCATAAATCTGTATGTAAGTTACTTTTTTCTTCACTATATAAGTCATTGCATGATGCATAAATCTGTATGTAAGTTACTTTCCTCTTCACTATATAAGTCATTGCATGGTGCATAAATCTGTATGTAAGTTACTTTCCTCTTCACTATATAAGTCATTGCATGATGCATAAATCTGTATGTAAGTTACTTTCCTCTTCACTATATAAGTCATTGCATGATGCATAAATCTGTATGTAAGTTACTTTCCTCTTCACTATATAAGTCATTGCATGATGCATAAATCTGTATGTAAGTTACTTTCCTCTTCACTATATAAGTCATTGCATGGTGCATAAATCTGTATGTAGTTACTTTCTCTTCACTATATAGTCATTGCATGGTGCATAATCTGTATGTAGTTACTTTCCTCTTCACTATATAGTCATTGCATGATGCATAAATCTGTATGTAAGTTACTTTCCTCTTCACTATATAAGTCATTGCATGGTGCATAAATCTGTATGTAAGTTACTTTCCTCTTCACTATATAAGTCATTGCATGGTGCATAAATCTGTATGTAAGTTACTTTCTTCTTCACTATATAAGTCATTGCATGTTGCATAAATCTGTATGTAAGTTACTTTCTTCTTACTATATAGTCATTGCATGATGCATAAATCTGTATTAAGTTACTTTCTCTTCACTATATAAGTCATTACATGATGCATAAATCTGTATGTAAGTTACTTTCTTCTTCACTATATAAGTCATTGCATGATGCATAAATCTGTATGTAAGTTACTTTCTTCTTCACTATATAAGTCATTGCATGATGAATAAATCTGTATGTAAGTTACTTTCTTCTTCACTATATAAGTCATTGCATGATGCATAAATCTGTATGTAGTTACTTCTCTTCACTATATAAGTCATTGCATGATGCATAAATCTGTATGTAAGTTACTTTCTTCTTACTATATAGTCATTGCATGATGCATAAATCTGTATGTAAGTTACTTTCCTCTTCACTATATAAGTCATTGCATGATGCATAAATCTGTATGTAAGTTACTTTCTTCTTCACTATATAAGTCATTGCATGATGCATAAATCTGTATGTAAGTACTTTCTTCTTACTATATAAGTCATTGCATGATGCATAAATCTGTATGTAAGTTACTTTCTACTTCACTATATAAGTCATTGCATGATGCATAAATCTGTATGTAAGTTACTTTCTTCTTCACTATATAAGTCATTGCATGATGCATAAATCTGTATGTAAGTTACTTTCTTCTTCACTATATAAGTCATTACATGATGCATAAATCTGTATGTAAGTTACTTTCTTCTTCACTATATAAGTCATTGCATGATGCATAAATCTTATGTAAGTTACTTTCTTCTTCACTATATAGTCATTGCATGATGCATAAATCTGTATGTAAGTTACTTTCTTCTTCACTATATAAGTCATTACATGATGCATAAATCTGTATATAAGTTACTTTCTTCTTCACTATATGAGTCATTGCATGATGCATAAATCTGTATGTAAGTTACTTTCTTCTTCACTATATGAGTCATTGCATGATGCATAAATCTGTATGTAAGTTACTTTCCTCTTCACTATATAAGTCATTGCATGATGCATAAATCTGTATGTAAGTTACTTTCTTCTTCACTATATGAGTCATTGCATGATGCATAAATCTGTATGTAAGTTACTTTCTACTTCACTATATAAGTCATTGCATGATGTATAAATCTGTATGTAAGTTACTTTCTTCTTCACTATATGAGTCATTGCATGATGCATAAATCTGTATGTAAGTTACTTTCCTCTTCACTATATAAGTCATTGCATGATGCATAAATCTGTATGTAAGTTACTTTCTCTTCACTATATAGTCATTGCATGATGCATAAATCTGTATGTAAGTTACTTTCTTCTTCACTATATGAGTTATTGCATGATGCATAAATCTGTATGTAAGTTACTTTCTTCTTCACTATATGAGTCATTGCATGATGCATAAATCTGTATGTAAGTTACTTTCTTCTTCACTATATGAGTCATTGCATGATGCATAAATCTGTATGTAAGTTACTTTCTTCTTACTATATGAGTCATTGCATGATGCATAAATCTGTATGTAAGTTACTTTCTTCTTCACTATATGAGTCATTGCATGATGCATAAATCTGTATGTAAGTTACTTTCTTATTCACTATATGAGTCATTGCATGATGCATAAATCTGTATGTAAGTTACGTCCCTCTTACCTTGCGCTGTTCTGATACGGATGATTCTTTCTGATGTGTACTCTATTTCTAATATAAATTTGGCTGCTGTAGGGGCAATAATGAACCCAACTCCATGTTTGTTGTTTTCGCCTGGTTGTGTTCCTCGCCATGTAAATATGAAATCATTATGTATTTTCTTAATACTCTGTCCTTTTCTTTTAGTGTCGGCTACTCCCATGATTGTGATTTTATGTTGGATCATATATTCTACTATCTCTGTTGTTTTATCTCCTAATCCACTAATATTCCACGTTGTTATCCTAAACTCTGGTGTTTTACGTATTGCTGTGTTCTGTGTTGGTGATACTTCTGCCCGCTTTGTTATTGTGTGTTTGCTTTGAACGTCGTTGTTACCGCGTTTCTTCCTAAGTATTACCCACAATTCTTGAGATAATATATTGTAGATACATGTATATTAGCTGTGTACATTATATGACATATATTGTTGAATCTTGGACAGTATATTAGCTGTGTACATTATGTGACATATATTGTAGAGTGTTGGTATATTGACCTGTATTAGTTTTCTATTGTCTTTCCACCCAGGTGGATGATGGAATTGGTTGTCCACTATTGCCGTTAAACGAAGGGATGGGAGCTTTAATTTATATTCCAGGTCCAAATAAGTCGCTCTTGTGTTATATCTGGGTTTATTTAGTGTGGCCTTTATATTATCTATCCATCTTTTTCTTGGTCGTCCCTTGGCTCTATTATCTGATCTCTTTTAATTGTATGCTGTTGTTGGTGGTTTGTTGTATTTCATTCTCATTAAATGTCCGAACCACAGCATTTGTTGTCTTTCAATGTATTCGATGCATGAAGTTATGCCCATTCTGCTTCTGATGTCTTTCAATGTATGCGATGCATGAAGTTATGCCCATTCTGTTTCTGATGTCTTTCAATGTATGCGATGCATGAAGTTATGCCCATTCTGCTTCTGATATCTTTCAATGTATTCGATGCATGAAGTTATGCCCATTCTGCTTCTGATGTCTTTCAATGTATGCGATGCATGAAGTTATGCCCATTCTGCTTCTGATATCTTTCAATGTATTCGATGCATGAAGTTATGCCCATTCTGCTTCTGATGTTCTCGTTTATAGTTTATCTTTCCTTGTGATCCCCACCGCCTTCCTCAAGCATGATTTAATTCAAGACTAAAACGTTTGTGCATGATTCTTCCGTCTTGGAGAAGAGCATCATACATCAACAATAAGAATGTTTGTACTCAGAAATTATTCTTTAATTATTGTTGGTAATGGGTGTCAATTAGAGACATTTGGATAATAGCCATTTAGTTATAAATTGTTGCATGCTGAGAACTTCTCAGAACATAACACTTTATTTCTTTCATACAGAACATAACACTTTATTTCTTTCATACCAATATTTGTTTCAACCATAGGGGATCTTTGAATATCAAATATGATACCTAGCACGCGACGTGATGAAGTGTGCCCGGTATGAAAATACAACTGGTTGGTTGATCATACACCATAACACAATAGAGATGTGGGCGGTTACCGGGGCGTTGACGTAGTTGGCATCTTGGCATCTTCTAACTACTCTTGTGTTTTCATACTCAGTGATTCCATAATTATGATTCGTCAAGTGGAAACATGAATGATGAGAAGAAACTGGTTGGAGATACTGGTACACACAGGGATCAGAGAAATCACCTTCATTTTCGTCATTGGACACGAGTGAGTCATGGGCAATGAACGAGCTGATAGATTGGCTTCCATTTACAATTTCAGAGGGCAGGCAATGTACCTAAATTGTACTCTTAGCGCATAGATAGATTATATCCGAACAGAGGAGTTTCAGAGCTGTGAATCACAGATGTTAACCATATTAAGAGAGGTGGATGTGGATATTGGTACAGCCCGAAAAGAACGACAGACCCAAAAAATATTGATTTAACCCACTGACATGTACATCGCTGGATTGAGGGAGTGGGGTGATGAGGCGGGGTGGGGGTGAGGGGTCGGAGCAACTGTAGAGATGTCCATCGTGCTGTGATGATTGTCCTCATATAAATGTATACTGACATTGACAATTTCATATTTTGAGAGAGACAGTACGGATTGAATGACATTGACAATTTCACATTTTGAAACAGACAGTACGGATTGAATGACATTGACAATTTCACAGCATGGTTGTATGTGTGTTAGTAGCATGCTTGTATGTGTGTTAGTAGCATGGTTGTATGTGTGTTAGTAGCTTGCTTGTATGTGTGTTAGTAGCGTGCTTGTATGTGTGTCAGTAGCATGGTTGTATGTGTGTTAGTAGCATGCTTGTATGCGTGTTAGTAGCATGCTTGTATGTGTGTTAGTAGCATGGTTGTATGTGTGTTAGTAGCATGCTTGTATGCGTGTTAGTAGCATGCTTGTATGTGTGTTAGTAGCATGGTTGTATGTGTGTTAGTAGCGTGCTTGTATGCGTGTCAGTAGCGTGCTTGTATGCGTGTTAGTAGCATGCTTGTATGTGTGTTAGTAGTATGCTTGTATGTGTGTTAGTAGCATGGTTGTATATGTGTTAGTAGTATGCTTGTATGTGTGAGTACTCGCGTGAACAGCCATACATATGAATCATCAAAGATGTTTAAAATCGATTTACATTATACTAACATAACATGTATGAGAACTAATGGTTTTGTACTAAGATGACACGTACGAAAGCTAATTGCATCGATACAGCCTGACATATTCCGACATGATGTCGACCCATCGTGTATTATTGTTTAAAGAAAAAGACGCGACTAATACCATCATCACCAATATCGTCAACATACATCATGACATCAATATCGTCAACATACCACATGACATCAATATCGTCAAAATACCACCCTGACATCAATATCGTCAACATACCACATGACATCAATATCGTCAACATACCACATGACATCAATATCGTCAACATACCACATGACATCAATATCATCAACATACCACATGACATCAATATCGTCAACATACCACATGACATCAATATCATCAACATACCACATGACATCAATATCGTCAAGATACCACATGACATCAATATCGTCAAAATACCACATGACATCAATATCGTCAACACACCACATGACATCAATATCGTCAAAATACCACATGACGTCAATATCGTCAACATACCACATGACGTCAATATCGTCAACATACCACTTGACATCAATATCGTCAACATACCACTTGACATCAATATCATCAACATACCACATGACATCAATATCGTCAACATACCACTTGACATCAATATCATCAACATCCCACATGACATCAATATCGTCAACATACCACATGACATCAATATCGTCAAAATACCACATGACATCAATATCGTCAACACACCACATGACATCAATATCGTCAAAATACCACATGACGTCAATATCGTCAACATACCACATGACATCAATATCGTCAACATACCACTTGACATCAATATCGTCAACATACCACTTGACATCAATATCGTCAACATACCACTTGACATCAATATCGTCAACATACCACATGACATCAATATCGTCAACATACCACATGACATCAATATCGTCAACATACCACATGACATCAATATCGTCAACATACCACATGACATCAATATCGTCAAAATACCACATGACGTCAATATCGTCAACATACCACATGACATCAATATCGTCAACATACCACTTGACATCAATATCGTCAACATACCACTTGACATCAATATCGTCAACATACCACTTGACATCAATATCGTCAACATACCACTTGACATCAATATCGTCAACATACCACATGACATCAATATCGTCAACATACCACATGACATCAATATCGTCAACATACCACATGACATCAATATCGTCAACATACCACATGACATCAATATCGTCAACATACCACATGGCACGAAAACACAATCTTTACTGTTATTCTGGTTTGAAAGTGACATATACCATATCACAGTGCCCGTATACTAACTAACCTTTCCATTCATGTTCTGGACTAGCCATGGCAAACACATGGTGATCCACGAGCTGTAGACGACACAGTAAACAAACACATCAAGTGGTGGTGTGTAAGATGTCCCTGACTGGATAATAATCAACGTCATAACACCAGCACTGAAGGTGATGAATGAAGTCTTCCTGACAACTTCTATTCTGTATGTCCAAAATAAGACCAACAATGTATATCTGCTACACGGTCATTATTGGAAGTTTGTATATGTACTCATTTCGATTGTTTGTTCTATGAGTGAATCTGAGTTAATTATACAGTTTGTGTACATCTTGTGAATAGCAACTGTTCTGTGATGTTCTTTGATAAACTCTATGAGTTATGATGCAAGTATAGACGCATACATAATATGTAGAAGCAGTGAGTTTTATAACACAGTAGTGATTAACAAATAAACAGGGTACAGGTATTAAAAGCTTATGAGAAAAGAAATAGACAAACACGGAACTCGAACCACTTACCCTAGTCCTTACGACGCCAATTGCCTAGCCTAGCAATACGAGCGCTTTTACAAACACAACCAATGAGCCATTCTATAAAAATGACTCACGGGGGAGTGTCTTTCTCAAACGCTCGTTATTTAACTAGAGTTCGGGTTCGTTCCAACAATGTCTACACAAACACATGCTATAAGCTGATTGTGCTTGTATATATTTGAGACGAGACAATATCATATATACACACATGTATACACATATAACAAACATGCATACAACATTCAAAGTAGCTTCAAATTTATTATAAGATGAGCACAAGGAGTTTTTTTCCCAAGAACCCAAGAGGAAGCAACGGAAGTAACGAATATGATCAACAAATAAACAGGGTACAGATATTGTGATATTCTGGTACAGATATTTTGAGTAGGTCTGTCATGTTCCTTATCTTTTTGTGTGTGTATTTATGGGATCACAGTAGATGTCGTTGAGCCTCGAAAACTGTGCACAGTCAACTCTTTTGTAGTTCCACTGGGTCATTATTTTTGGACTTGACTGAAATATCTAATCTTCAAGGAGAGCTTGACAGGATTGTGGCCACTGTCTCCTAGCTGTTCCATGAAGGCTCGATCCAAGTTCTGGGCTATGTCACCGGTGGAAAAGACGAGGTCTGGGGGATATATTTTTCTATTATTCTTGAGTAGAAGGTTGGTGTGTCATCGAGTCCATCCCTGAGCTGCAGGTTGTTGTCTATTTCCCACTGCTCTAGCCGCCCCCTTTTTTAATTGGTGTCTTGGTATCCCCACCTTTCTGAGTGACTGTTAAAAATCTGCCACTACTAGACAGTTTGTATTGGTCAGTGTCATGGTTTCCAGCATAAGGGGTCTGTTAGTTCGAATCTGTTAGTTGTCTCCAAAGATGTCAATTCATATGATTTCTGCTTCCCCATTAGTGCTGACTTTTATCTGTTTCATGGTGTATTTGTTGCTTACGCGTATGAGTCTCCCCTTCCTCCGGGTGGCCTTATCTGTATAACTGATAACCTCAGACAGAGAATCTGTGTGGTGGGGGTTGATGTGTATTTCCTGAATGCATGCAAGATCTATTTTTCACTGCTAGAATCTGCTTTTGGTGTAAGTGTCCTCGACGTTCCATCGGATTATGTTGAATCTCCTGAGTCTGGTGGGGTTTTATCTGCAAGATTTTCCTGCCGTTCCTTTGCTTTAGCACCAGTGGCAGCGTGAACACCAGCAGTTATTTTTAGCCATCCTCTTGATGGTTGGTCCAATATTCTTTCTCTTTGGCTAAGTCTCAGGCGCAGAGTGGCGACAATAGAATCCGTTATTCCATTTATTATTTTGAGGGGTCATTGCAGCATGTTATACGCCTTAAGCATAACCTGTTACGCCTTAACCTGTTGACAGCCAACGAACATATGTGTGCAATAATAAACGAATGAAGTCTTCGTTGTTTTCATCTCAAAGCTTTCTAAATAATCTTTCATCAAGAGTATTTTCTTCTGGTCATGTTAACTGATGTAATTACATGCTTTAGTGCACGATGAACGCAATTACTAAGATTTTTGTGACAAAACGTTGTCGGTGAATCACACAATGCACGGCGACTACATTTGGGACAGTTTTTCAAAGATGAAATCAACTAGCTGTAGCGTCTAACCATTGCCAGAGCACCATCGGCAGCAGACAAGATATTATTCAGCGGAATACTTGTTTCTGGTATACTTGTAATGGTATTCCAATACGTTTTTTTAATATAGATTTTTCTTTATTGTACGTTTCTAATGTTCTTGTAAATAATAGTTCTTGACAAATGTTTTCATCTTTTAGGAAGCGAACAGGAGGGAATTTTAATTTCCATCGTAAGGAGGCGGCGGATGGTCCTCAACGCCCATCAAAATTTACTTTTCAACTCAGCGCCAGCTTACAACTTCTCAGTGACCCCGGCAGGCTGTACCGTTGGTAACCTATGGCCTACATGTACTAAGGAAACATGGAGAAGAACATCGTAAAGAAACTTGAAAAATTGTGGCATGACATGGGAAACAATTGGTAGAAAGACAGCAGAACGAGAGCAATAGAAATCTCTTATAGAAGCATTATGTGGCAAACTGTACACGAAGATGATCAAGATATATGCACACACCGACACACACTCGCACACACACACACATATACATATATACAGTGTATTCAGACGACGTTGACCTTGACAAAATAAAAGATTGCAAAGGACCTTACCCTACTTAAAGTAATGGCGGGCCAAGACATTCTGTCGCGGCTACAACACCGTCTAGTGGCTGCTAGGGTTCCAGACATTATGTCCCGGCTACATCACCGTCTAGTGGCTGCTAGGGTCCAAGACAATCCGTCCCGGCTACATCACCTTCTAGTGGCTGCTAGGGTCCAAGACAATCCGTCCCAGCTACATCACCGTCTAGTGGCTGGTAGTGTCCAAGACAATCCGTCCCAGCTACATCACCGTCTAGTGGCTGGTAGTGTCCAAGACAATCCGTCCCAGCTACATCACCGTCTAGTGGCTGCTAGGGTCCAAAACAATCCGTCCCAGCTACATCACCGTCTAGTGGCTGGTAGTGTCCAAGACAATCCGTCCCAGCTACATCACCGTCTAGTGACTGCTACATCAACGTCTAGTGACTGCTACATCACTGTCTGGTGACTGCTACATCACTGTCTGGTGACTGCTACATCACTGTCTAGTGCCTGCTACATCACTGTCTAGTGCCTGCTACATCACTGTCTAGTGACTGCTAGGGTTCAAGACATTATGTCCCGGCTACATCACCGTCTGGTGACTGCTAGGGTAGAAAACGAGTTTGCTTTCATCGTGGTTAGCCTTACGCAAACCGAAATGCCGGTAAAAATTCAGAAGGAAAACATGGACATTATCATGGGATGTGTTAAGGACACGCCCAATGTGGCATTGAGATAACTCTTGGACTTCCCAATTGTGGACAATATAATTAAAATGTGGCGAGTAAAAGCGTATCTTCCGATAATTGCAGATTAGTCTCATCTGCACCATACGTGACACTCGCTAAAGAGAACAGTAGCTGTGAAAGTGGTTTAGTTTTCTTGCGTCTCTGCTATCACTGTCCATGTCTCGAAGGCGTACAGCAACGTGGTTTGCACTATGGCACTGTCAACTTTCAGCTTTGTGTCTACGCGTATCCCCTTCCGCTCCCACACAGTAACGCTCAGCCTTCTTAACGCAGCATTGACATACACTCGTATATGTCTTGTGTCTACCAGTTCCTACCGCTCACATAAATATAATACTGGAGGGAAACTTCTAAATACTTGGGGCGATGAAAACATTATGTATCCCAAAACGATTGAGCATTTTGTTATCTCGAACAGTCTTGTCACCTCAAAATAAATGGTACTGCGTTGTCACTCTCTTTGGTTGAGATTATATACAAGTTACAAGAAGTGATTTAAAGCTGGTTATCTAGAGCAAACAAGTTGGATGCTCTCACTAACGTATTTAGCCAATAGACAGTGATGTAACTGATACGGGATAAGGAGGCCAACTCAAATATGACGCTTGCAGAACTCACAGGATGTGCCTGCCTGCATGTTGTAGGTATTAACTTTTAAACCTCCCGAGTGGTTACCGGTACGAAAATTTAGGGTGTAAAGAATAGAACCATTGTTACCTGCCACGCATGTCGTAAGAGGCGATTAGAAAGGTTTGGCTGAAATCGGATGCACGTGTCTTAAACGTATACAAGTCTATGCGTTTAGGGCCTACCAAACCAATGTGCAACGTATACACGTTGTTGGCAAAGATCAAACATATCACAAAAAGTGATTAAAGTTGGTCGTAAAGAACGAACGCAAAGAAGAAGAAGAAGAAGCACTTTTAAACAACATACTTATTTTGTAAGCAGTAAACCACACACAAAGAGCAAAGAAGCATTAAACAAATGGTAGATTTAGCGAATTAGCGAAGTAACAGAAAAATCACCACCACTACTAACCTCAGAAAGCTTGCAATAACTCGGCTGATATCATTTAGACTGATGTCTCCAATGTCTTTAGAGAGTGCAAGTTGCATGGTTCTGAAAGACGAGGTCAGTGATCGCGTTGATGCCTGGACGTGATTCAAAAGTACTTTAGATTGATGTTGTCAACCAACTTTTGAAATGTGATATTTTCTTATTAACTGAAATATTTGCATTTAACTGCTTGTGTTATATTCACCAAATAGATGAGACTTCAGTAAAACTCTTTTATATTTGTCAAGTTACCTTTCAATCAATATTATTGCATAGACATAGTGACTAATGTGTAACATTTCCATTGTCTAATGTGTAATCTCTCCATTATCTAATGTGTAATCTCTCCATTATCTAATGTGTAATCTCTCAATTATCTAATGTGTAATCTCTCAATTATCTAATGTGTGATCTCTCAATTATCTAATGTGTAATCTCTCCATTATCTAATGTGTAATCTCTCCATTATCTAATGTGTAACCTCTCCATTGTCTAATATGTAACCTCTCCATTGTCTAATATGTAACCTATCAATTGTCTAATGTGTAACCTCTCCATTGTCTAATATGTAACCTCTCCATTGTCTAATATGTAACCTATCAATTGTCTAATGTGTATTCTCTCAATTGTCTAATGTGTATTCTCTCAATTGTCTAATGTGTAATCTCTCCATTATCTAATGTGTAATCTCTCCATTATCTAATGTGTAACCTCTCCATTGTCTAATATGTAACCTCTCCATTGTCTAATATGTAACCTCTCCATTGTCTAATATGTAACCTATCAATTGTCTAATGTGTAATCTCTCCATTGTCTAATGTGTAATCTCTCAATTGTCTAATGTGTAATCTCTCAATTGTCTAATGTGTAACATCTGAAGTGTCTAATGTGTAACATTTGAATTGTCTAATGTGTAACCTCTCCATTGTCTAATGTGTAACCTATCAATTATCTAATTTGTAATCTCTCAATTGTCTAATGTGTAATCTCTCAATTGTCTAATGTGTAATCTCTCAATTGTCTAATGTGTAACATCTGAATTTCTAATGTGTAACCTCTCAGTCCAGAAAATAAACATTATTCTCCAGCTTAAACATATAACATTTGTTCTTAATGTTCATCATTTCTGATAGCACAATGATTTGTGTCATTCGGTACAGTGGCGTAGCACAATGATTTGTGTCATTCGGTACAGTGGCGTAGCACAATGATTTGTGTCATTCGGTACAGTGGCGTAGCACAATGATTTGTGTCATTCGGTACAGTGGCGTAGCACAATGATTTGTGTCATTCCGTACAGTGGCGTAGCACAATGATTTGTGTCATTCGGTACAGTGGCGTAGCACAATAACTGAATTTAAACACAAACGCATATAATTCTAGTCGAGGCACACTCGAAACCCACCGTGTCTAACCTGCGGTAACATAAGTACCCTTAGTCCTGAGTATAGTTGTTCATTTGTAACCGTCGTTATAACTATTGTGTCTATGTGATGTAATTCTGCTACTTTCAGATAGTTATAAGGAACTGAACAACTGTTGGCAAGTATTCTGTATAGGACGTCGGTTCGAATCAATCTCCCAATAATATATATTTTCGAAATCAGTTATTGATATAGTCTCAACAATGTTTCATGTCGATGACGGAACGAAGAGACATATCTACCATCTCTGTACTGTTTAATTAAATGACAGTTTTGTTGGCGGAATTAATGAAAAACCGCATGAGTTGAGAGTCGAAACTGTTTGAACATCCCTGACTTAAATATAATGAAAATCTCCAAGCATAACATTTTCCTTAAGCTTGTAAACGGTTAGAAACCTCACACTGCTAGATCATATCGTTTGAAGCTGATGTTGCCAGCTGTATTAATCGCTGCCTTTCTTTTTCATGAATTTATCGAATAAATATATATATTGATTAGATAGAAGCACTGTCATGCATGCAATTAATGAACAGACACGGTAAGTAAGTTGATCATGTTCACTGTAGACAAACATGTTCGCGGTACGCTTAGATGTCATTCGGTAGTCGATTCTCAAGAACATGTTCTGGCATTATTTTGGAATATTCTCTTGGATGAAGAACGGACATGACTGTTGCTACATCATTTGAGAAAGTGAAAAGCATGATCAGAACAAACATTTTAATTGTTCTTTGCTCTATATTTGCTAAAACAGCAAAATCAGAGACGCATTAAGATTTTTATTAAAATGGGGGCTAAACGCGGACAAGCACGTGTCTGTAGTGTATGAATATAAATGTTTGACAAAACACGTAATCACAAAGTAGTGTAGTTTTACAAATTACAAAAACAATGACAAAATACAGCAACGTTTCGACCAACAAGGCCTTTATCAAGCAAACGAACAACAGGGTGACAAATTTTAAAAAACAAATGGACGACCAAAAACAAACATTTCTAATGAAAATCTGGAAATAAAAACGAAAATCTGGGAATAAATACGAATAACGACATAATTGTAGCACAAAAAACACACATAAAAACTAGAAATAGAACTGAAGAGAAACAATGAAAAATCTAGTAAATATATAACTTGAATACATGCAACATATACCCATATAGATTACAAGGCATGGGAAGAGAAAGTACTAAGAAACATAGGAATGTAATACGTTGAGCCCACGTGATCGCAAGGTACCATACAAAGAAATCAACCGATTCTCCAGAGCAAATCGACTGCGATCATCCGAGGAACACGATCGGATGGCTGTGACCTGGACATCGTGAGCTCCTAAATGGCTAGTATCATTGAAATGGGTAGCTACAGGGGTCACAGAGCATTGGCGTATGTCGCGCGAGTTGGACGAATCGGTCACTGAGCCTCTTGTCTGTCTCGCCGATATAAGCCTTATTACACCGCTTACAGATAATGGAATAGATAAGATTACGGGACTCGCATGTGAAACCATCGTCAATAAGAAACGTGGCTAAAAGAAAAGATACAGTACGCGTCTGTATCACATAAGCACACGTGTTGCAACGCCGACGGCCACATTGAACAGTGTCAAAATGAGTCTGAATATTGGACTTAAGGCGACTGTGTACCAACATATCCTTAAGACTTCTGTCCCGTCTGTAGGCCACCAAAGGATAGTTGGGGAAGACAGAACGGGTCTCAGGATCTGATTTAAGGATAGAAAGATGACGGAATAAAACATTTTTCACCAGTGAACTATGGGGGTGGAAAGTTAAGATAAGTTTTACTCTGTCAGAGTTAGTGGTCCTATGCTGGGTGGTGAGGGCCTGCTGGCGAGTGATTTTCTGAACTCGATGAATAGCCCAGACAAGCACCCTCTACGCGTATAGGCGCCTGCGAAAGAAATCAAGCATCTCTCGAGCTCTCTCGAGAAAATCATCGTCCTCGCTACAAAGGCGACGAAGGCGCAAGAGCTGCGAGAATGGCAAGAGTCACGACAAGCCCGGGGATGGGAAGAAGTATAAAGGAGAAAACTATACTTCTTCCCATCCCCGGGCTTGTCGTGACTCTTTGTTGTAATTTGTAAAACTACAGTACTTTGTGATTACGTGTTTTGCCAATCAAATAGTTTTACTTCAGTCTCATATATATTTTGTGAATATAAATGTTTACAACGTATGTATGGGTCCACTGTTCGTGAGGACACTGACAAAGTTACTGCGTTATAGAACATGAGGAACTACTCACGGACAGTCTACTGTTTGAGGATGTCAAACTGAATGTATAGTAGAATGGAAGTCATGTTCGTTACTTTCAGTTGCTAAGCAATAGCTATTACCCTTTAATTACAATAGTATAGTATAATTCCTCTTTTTCTTTGTGTGTCTATCTTAGGAGAAAATGTATTGTCCTGCGTCCAGGGCGTCCAGGACTTCCAAGGTGTTCAGGGCATCTAGGGCGCCCAGGGCATCCAGGGTGTTCAGGGCATCTAGGGCGTCCAGGGCATCCAGGGCATCCAAGGTGTTCAGGGCATCTAGGGCGTCCAGGGCATCCAGGGCGCCCAGGAGATCAAGAAGAAAAGATGCACAGACAACATTGCAGACATCGCACATGAACCCGGAAACAAACCATTGCAATTAAATTGTCATAAAATTATTGGTTATTGGTTACTAAACTGACGTCATTGCACTCCGGGCAGACCCATAGGTGCTCAGTCTCCCCAACAGATATCGAAGCGTATGCATACTGATGGTTCCTGTGGTTCGCTGATTAAACACACCTGTCACTGCCTCTCAGGCATCCAGTTCGACTTGAACAACGGGTAACTCCAAACTGCTTAAATCGCTTGATCGATTCAACATCGATTTCAGTGTCCTCATCCAACAGACAGTCGCGAAGAAACCGAAGAATATCCCCCTATCCATCTTCAACTCCCCAACAATCGATGCTGTTGATGCAAGCCTGACCGCTCTCTCATTACCGTAAACACCCGAATGCCCAGGACAGTATTTCCACGTAAGCCGCTGGAGGTTAGAAACTTCTATAGACATCCACTCATACCGAAACCTGCCCTTCTGGATCTTGTAAAGCATCGACTGAGAGTCAGATACAACAACTGGGGTCAAAGGCGCAAGGAAGCGGCGCGCCGGGGTTAGAGAGATGGCTCTAGTCCCCTGCTCTCACCTCCACGTGGTGACCCTGGTAACAGACGGTGGTTCCGGTCTGGCCAAGAGGGCAGGTGCTGTGGGAGAGCTACTCTTGGGCAAGTAGAGATGCAAAGGTAGTCATGCTTCATGGGATCCGCCCGCAACACGACGAGCGAACTCCCAGAGTGACTATTAATGCTCGCCTCACCCGGACGATGGGAAAAACTAGAACGACACATGTGGAACCTCGCGGGGCGGAACTCGGAGCCCACGCATTCTCTCTCTTGAGCCGATGAGAATGCCGGGTGATGAGTTAGGCTGCGCGTTGGTCCACATGGGTAAACAAGTTCGAATGAAAACCATCGAAGGGACGTTGGCCCGCGTGTTGCGAAATTCGGAGTCCAAGCATACTCTCTTTAGCCACCACTCTAGAGCCGATGAGTATGCTGAGTGCCGAGTTGAACCGCAAGCTGGGTCACATATGTCAAAACACTGGCCCCCATCACGAACATGGGAGCACGACCCAAAGCCATTGAAGAGACGTTGACCCGCGTGGGGCGAAATTCGGAGCCCAAGCATGCTCTCTCTTGACGTACTCTCTTGAGCCGATGAGTGTGCTGGGCGATGAGTTGAGTTGCACGTGGGCATTATGGGTAGAAGTTGGATAGCCCAGTAGGAATTGACGGAAATGGTGAGATAGGCACCAGGGCAGAGCGAGCACGCACGCTGGCAGAGTCACAGTGGGCTAAATCGAAGGGCAGGCCGGCACGGCAAGAAGGTCCCACCCACACGAGTAGAACAGCTGGAGGGCCCGGCAGAGGCAGAACCAGTGCAAGCGTGGCAGCGGCAAGCGCGGCAGTGGCAAGCGCGGCAGCGGCAAGCGAGGCAGCAGCAAGCGCGGCAAGAGCAAGCGCGGCAAGAGCAAGCGCGGCAGCAGCAAGCGCGGCAGCGGTAGACAGAGCGTGCGTCCCACCCAAATGTACAGAACAACTGGGAAGCCCAGCAGAGGTAAAGCCAGTGCGCGTTTCCGCTCGCAGGGAACTACTGCTGCCTTGTAGTTAATTGGGGACAATCAAAGCCTAGCGGAACAAACCCCAAACAAACCTGAACGGGCGGCAAACCAAGGTGCTCATTAAAATGACCGGTTTTGCTAGGCAGATGGCGTTCATAAGCCCGGGAGGGCAGGCCGTCTAAGGGTCGCTGCCCTGAAAGAAAATAGCAACCCACTGCCTTGTGGGTTACGGCTGGGGACAGCTAGCGGAGATAGAACCGCACACAATAGCTGGCTGAAATCGAACACCTCACCGAAGAATAAGCAACTGTGCTCAAATAGGTGCTGAAGGTTGGTGCATGTACATTACGTTCTGATGTTTGGTAGTTTATATATCACAATAAGAATGATAAAACTAGCCTAGAACGATCGAAAGAAGAAGATACAACAACTGCCCCAGTAAATGAAGTCCCAGAGATCCAATGGAGGGCGGAAGTCTCGGCCTCAACCTCCATCCTCATACTAGAAGTAGTTGTCCTGTATGCCCCACTTCGCTCTGCAACAACCCTACCATGCGCATTAGCCAAGAAACCCCAGCCGGATTTCTCACCACGTTGAACCGACCCATCGGTATATACAACAACATCATCATCCCTTGCATTATCTTCTATCAGCTGCTTAACTGTGAGATCAGCCTTCATGTTGCCCCAATCTATACATTCTCTTCCAAGAGTAATGATAACGTTGAGATAGTTCATCATGCTACCATCTGTTGGGAGTCATAAAATTAAACAATTCTCGCTTCAAAAGTGGGGAAGGGAGGGATGTGGAAGGATGGTGAGGTATTGGAAAGTGAAAAATATGATTCCTGACTATACAAGTTTTTCTTCTTCTTCTTTCTCGAATCCTGTTTGTCTCACAGCGTCAGGTCAGGAAGAGATTTCTAAAACTGTTTGCCTCACAGCGTCAGGTCAGGAAGAGATTTCTAAAACTGTTTGTCCTACAGCGTCAGGTCAGGAAGAGATTTCTAAAACTGTTTGTCTCACAGCGTCAGGTCAGGAAGAGATTTCTAAAACTGTTTGTCTCACAGCGTCAGGTCAGGAAGAGATTTCTAAAACGGACCCTAGTATGCTCTTCGTAGATAGTCTCTTTCATCGCCTCTGTTATCTCTGAGGTCCATCTTTGCGTGGCCGGCCTTTTGCTTTGTACCCATTGTATCGGAGCAGCATTGCTCTTTGGGGTGCACTGTCTGATGGTAATCTGCTTACGTGGCGAACCATTTAATTTGTTGTTTCTTGATGAAGTCTAGTACTGATGTTGTACCCACTTTTTCCTGATGTCTTCATTTCTCAACCGGTCTCTTCTTGTTACACCCAGCATTCTGCGTAGACACTTCATCTCTGTTGTGACTAGTTTTCTTCTATCGTTTGTTGTCAGCGTCCAGGATTGACACTGGTAACATAATGTGGGGAGAAAGATTGTGTTGAACATTGCTCTTTTTGTGTTCATGGTGACGTGTTTGCATTTTAAAATTGTCGCCATTTGCCCTATCATTTGATTTGCTTTGTTGCATCTGTGTTGAATTTCATTAGTTATTCTTCCATTTGCTGAAAAAATGCTCCCCAGGTACGTGAAGTCTTTTACTTGATTATCGATGATTAGGTGATTATCTAGGTGATTTAGGTGATTATCGATGGAGATATAATGGTAGTGCTTTCCTCTCTGGCGAATGTCATTACTTCTGTTTTGTACTATACAAGTACCAGAAAGAAATAAATGTTAAATGGCATGTGGGAGGCTGTAGCTTAAGCAGTAGTGCACTCAATCACAGCCCAATAGTACCTTGTTCAAACTCCGTGGGGGGGGACTTGAAAGCAAACCTGTTCCCATGGATTTTTATGAACGGTAAAATATAGACCTCACAAAGCGAATGCAAACTATTGCGAATGTATTAATGGTGCCTAGAAAATAACCGACTCGTTCAGCGTTACTTTGGTTGATGACATCGTTACTTTGGTTGATGACATCGTTACTTTGGTTGATGACATCGTTACTTTGGTTGATGACATCGTTACTTTGGTTGATGACATCGTTACTTTGGTTGATGACATCGTTACTTTGGTTGATGACATCGTTACTTTGGTTGATGACATCGTTACTTTGGTTGATGACATCGTTACTTTGGTTGATGACATCGTTACTTTGGTTGATGACATCGTTACTTTGGTTGATGACATCGTTACTTTGGTTGATGACAGCTTTACTTTGGTTGATGACAGCGTTACTTTGGTTGATGACAGCGTTACTTTGGTTGATGACAGCGTTACTTTGGTTGATGACAGCGTTACTTTGGTTGATGACAGCTTTACTTTGGTTGATGACAGCGTTACTTTGGTTGATGACAGCTTTACTTTGGTTGATGACATCGTTACTTTGGTTGATGACAGCTTTACTTTGGTTGATGACATCGTTACTTTGGTTGATGACAGCTTTACTTTGGTTGATGACAGCGTTACTTTGGTTGATGACAGCGTTACTTTGGTTGATGACAGCTTTACTTTGGTTGATGACAGTGTTACTTTGGTTGATGACAGCGTTACTTTGGTTGATGACAGCGTTATGTAAGGGATATCTCAAAATGTTCACTGACATTTCCAAATGAAATAGTTCCGCCCCATTTCTTTGATATTGTAACATCTAGTCATACTTGATATCTGACAGTGGATATCTGACAGTGGATATCTGACAGTGGATATCTGACAGTGGATATATGACAGTGGATATCTGACAGTGGATATCTGACAGTGGATATCTGACAGTGGATATCTGACAGTGGATATCTGACAGTGGATATCTGACAGTGGATATCTGACAGTGGATATCTGACAGTGGATATCTGACAGTGGATACATGTCTACCAAGCTTTTATTGATTGATAGAACCATCATCATTGCACTACGAAGAGAAGCTATGTGTGCTTTGATCTCTTTCTTAAACAGGAAGATTTCAGCTGCAGTGCACGAACTCCGTAGCACCGGCGAGGGTCCCAATGTAATTTTGAAGATTGTAAAGATATTTTGTAGGAAATTTATTGTTAATCTTTTTTTTAATGAATTTTGCCAGGGCAGCGGCTTTCCAGCCTGTTCTTCTCGATTTTAAACTGCCAAGGGTTCCTTTACGAGTTCAAATTGAACACGGGACCTACGCTTTAACGTTCGTCTCCGATAGGACTAGGAACTTGATCTCACCTACACTGAGATCAGGATCTCTGGAAAAATATTACGATGGCGCTACAAGGGAGCGAACTGGTTACCGTTGGAGCGAACTGGTTACCGTTGGCAAGAGAAGCGAGTAGCTAACCTCTAGGTACAGAGAGCCTAAATTAATCTTTGTACGGACAAGTCAGGGGAACTATCAAACACAATTAAGAGAACGTTGTTCTAGATCAAACATGATGTAATAGATAAAACATGATGTAATAGATAAAACATGATGTAATAGATAAAACATGATGTAATAGATAAAACATGATGTAATAGATAAAACATGATGTAATAGATAAAACATGATGTAATAGATAAAACATGATGTAATAGATAAAACATGATGTAATAGATAAAACATGATGTAATAGATCAGCTTATGAGACACTGATCAATGACTACAATTTGCTAATCATATTACTGTATTTTATGACAAGAATACACTAGAAGTGAAAGATAAACATTACAATTACAAGAGCATATAAAGCAACATATTTATCATAAATAGAATTATTGCTGAGGAAGTCATACTTTTCTTACAGTCTCCATATATAATACACGGCGACCTATTTGTATTAAAATACCGATCTTTAAGGAACCTCCAAGACATTCTTCGCGCGTTGAATGTTGGGTAATAAAAAAGTTCATAACTTGTATCCATTTTGAATTTCTAGTGAATCGGTGAAACTGGTGTGAAATAAATCAGGTTAGTATACTTGTATGTCAATTTTTCCATAAAATATGAAATTTATTATAAACTTTAAAGTATTCCATATTACCAAACAATTTTATAAACATTTCGTAAGGGAAAGCTACCTATAACGAGACAATTACGAATTGTCACCGCAATAATTTTGTACACCGCTACTTTTTGCACAGTTACAGCTCCAAAACTTCATATTTTCATACGATTAAAATATATTACGTCACTGAATCATACATTTTCAAAAGGATGAATGATTCCTCTCTCTTTTGTTCAATTTTAGTGTGCGCACATTATCTTGAAGCTACAAACTTTTGATCGCTAGATTGACGACCCCGTTTTGTTTCGATGTCACTTTGACCGACTACTACGTCATGTTCACTCCGACTCTTGTAAACAACAGTGTTGTTATTTACAGAGCGATAAACGATAATTCTAAACATAATTACAAAACTCTGTTATGCTGTATTTCTGCTGGTTAGTTGCTATTTGTATCGAATAGCAAGTTTAGTGATATAAATTCCTAGCTAAATGTGACTAGATGCAATCATCCATATATATTGACGACAGAAGACATTATTACATTATCTGAATATTACCAACGACCGATTACAATATGTTTTGGAGATCTAATTAGGGACTGTAAGTTCGTAACATTATGCTATTGGAAGTTATAAGTAAAAATAAAAGTAAATAATAGAATATATTATGATTGAAATAAATTGCTTGTAACCACAGAAAAATTATATATAATATGTAGTAATAGCTAATAATTTGTAAATTATCTATTTCAGGCTGAGATATTGTTTGCTGGAACTATTGTTAATACTGCATTATATTAACATGGCACATACATTGGACAAGCATGTCTCAAATATCCAAGGTCTGTGTAGGACATGTGGAGAAAAACTTCTTAATCGAAAAGAAAAAAATCATACCACAAGCCAGCACAGTGTATACATAAAACAAATGACATTTTTATGTATTTGGAATAAATGTAAATAATGATTTGCCCAATAAACATTCAACAAGTATGTGTAGGAGATGTGTGTCAAGAATTATACGTATTCAAAGAACACTATCAGAAAATTCACTCAAGTCAACGCACAACATTGCTGATAAATATCGGAATATATGGACTGAGTTTAACTCTGATGTTAGTGTAAATGAGTGTAGTCTATGTTTTCATTATAAACAAAATCGTCTTGGTTGTTTCAAAAATGTCATGAATTCTAAGCCCACAGTTACATTGGATACTGTCCTCCATGATCTCCCCATGCATTCTAAGCAGCCTTGCAGTGATGGTAGGGATATTTCTTTACAGGATGAGGTTGATGTGACTGTTGAAGACAATTTACATAGAAAAAAAAACTGCATCACACATGACATGCTCTTCAACCTCACCAATGTTAGATAGCAAAAAAATTCATCTCTATCGTAGTAAATCACTTCAAGAGCCTCTATCTAGAGGTGAAGAAGAGTTATTTACACATTTTGTTAGAAGAAAACTAAACACATCTCACTCACATAATGTAATAACATGCAGAACAAGAGGACAACCACTTGTATTGAAAAAAAATAGTAAAATCCAGGAAACAAACATCACAAATAAAATCTCCAACAAAACGAGCTGCTAAATATCTTCAAGATGTTAGGAACTTGTAGCAGGCACATCAACTGATTCTTTAGAAGTGCAACAAGCACATGAAATTAAACGACTCCCAAAAGATCCCGTGTGAATATCAGTAAAGTAGCAGAATTAAAAGTAATAGTCCCAACTCCTTTAGCTATTTCTATGAAAGAATCATTAGGATTATCATGGAGGCAAGAAAGAAAACATAAAGCATATCTGAAGCAGGTTGGGGTTGAGATGCCACATGAAAGATCAGAAAGGCAGTGTGCGAAAGATGTTACAAGAGACTGGGTGCATGTTGATATGAAAGTATTCGAGGGACCTGATGGTCATACAATGGAGGCACCATATGCTTATATTAAAGATTTGGGTAGTTTTGTTTGTACACTTCTTAGTGATTATAGCAGAGAGGGATTATTAACATGGCATAGCAGATGTATACCAGAAGATCAGATTTGGGTTAAAGTGGGAGGTGACCATGGCAAGAACAGTTTCAAAGTCACAATGCAAATTGCAAACTTAGCAAGACCAAATTCTAAATTAAATACTATTCTAGTAGCAATAGCTAAAGTTAAAGATACATACAACAATGTAGAAACAATTATGACAGATATGAAATCTCGGATAGAAACACTGACACGGTTAGAGTGGGAGGGTAAGAAACTGGTGGTTTTCTTTTATGGAGATTATGATTTTTAAACAAAGGTGTATGGGCTATCAGGTGCACAGGGAAGATATCCATGCTTGTGGTGCCTCCAATCACGTAAAGACTTTCAGGTTCCAACGGAGAGCAGATCTGTACAAGCCAGAGGTCTGTCATTGTTGAAACAATATCACAATCGTTTCATTACAATTGGCCATGGTAATAAAAAACATGCATCTCTGTATTATAACTGCTTGCATGCTCCAATTTTAAATATTGATATTGACAAAGTTGCTCCTCCTTACCTTCACATTTTATTAGGTATTGTTCATAAACATCACACATTACTAGAAAAAGCAGCTGACAGAATAGACAGAGATATCATGGTAAACATAGAAAAGGAACACACTTGTTCAAACACCATACAATATTTAAAACAATACGGTAAGAATTGGCATCAGGCAGAAATGTTTTCATTAGAAATAAACAAGTTACATGCAGATTTATTAGTTTGTGAAAGTGAGGAGGAGAAAATAAAATGCAATACTAAGATTAAGAAAGCACAAGCAAGCCTATTAGAACTTGAGTTTGTAGCACTGTGTGATAGGTCTGGTCCAGTGTGTTCACAGTTAGATAAAGTATTAGACAAACACAAAATCACACCACAGGCATATCATAGTAGAGCTTTTGTTGGTAACCACTGTCATAAATACTTAACATGTAAAGTCTATAAAGATCTCACAGAAGATGTCATAACACACACACAATTGTACACACAGAATAAGGATATAATAAATATTGCATTGATCACAAGAGACATTTTTAATTCATTAAATACAGCATTTGAAAAAGTTCACAATTACATCTCACACAGTAGACCAATCCATGCTGACACAGTTCCAGAAATACAATTAGCAATACAAGATTACATGAAAATGTACAGACTGTATTTTCCAGATAAAATAATTCCAAAACAACACATACTAGAACATCACTGTGCAAACTGGATCAGAATTAATGGTTTTGGATTGGGCTTTTAGGAGAACAAGGAGGAGAAGTTGTACATTCAATGGTAGCTGGTATAGAGAAAAGAGCTTGGGGTATAAGAAATAAAACTAAGGAATTAAAATTTATCATAGAAACACAGCTGCTACAAACTTATCCAACTGTAAATACACAAGTTCACTGTGAAAAACATAAAGTTTAAATAATAGCAGACCTCTGGGCTGTACAATTTGTCACTGCTGTATTGTCTAGCTGTCTTAATAACAATTTAGAAGTTAATATTTATATGTAATGTGTGTTTGTAAGATGTCTTAGGCAAGCATTTTACATGTCATGAAGTATATATAAGCAAGTTTGTGTAAGTATGTATGAGTAAGTATGTATGAGCAAGTATGTGTGAGCAAAGTATGTATGAGTAAGTTATTAATTATAAATGTGGGCTACATTATGACTAATATGGGCTAGTAGAATTGTACAATTATATTACAAATGTGTATTGTCAATGTATGAAGATATGTATTTTTGTTTGAACTACCATTAGCAGTATATTTAGAAGTGAAAGTATTATTGTTAAATGATAAATTAATTATGTTAAACATTACATAGTTCATGAAGAAGTAAGCTATCCTTATGTATTTATGGAAATAGATGTGTGATGTGTGAATTTATGTTATTGTGATTAACATATATATATATATATATATATATATATATATATATATAACATTTTGTAGGTTGAGATATGTTAAATATATTAGCAATTTAACAGTAAATTTGTCATAACTGTCTATGACATTTTTATGCTATTATAAATGACCAGACATAGCTTTTAAAATTCGTCTTTCGTTAGCTGATGACATATGAGTATAGTATTATATGTCAACCATTGTGCCCCACGTTATAATGAAATAAAATTCTTTAAAATTAATTTATTCTGGAATCATTATATTCTACAGTCTTATTACAATTTCATTTTTATTTAAACAATTTTTTGATCTTACTCATTACTTATTCTTATCTTATTATCTTACTCTTATTCATTCAGAAAATCTCACGGCAATGAAGAATTCTCACTATATTTCTGTTAAATGTGCGTATTAAGAAACATAAATTTTAGTAGTGATAACGTGTTCCTTGTCAAAACTAAACTTTGTACATGTTTGTACCGCATATTTCTTCCTTCAATGAATATTAACAACGTACACCATCAGCGTAATTAGCACATCGTCAGCTACTTGGAAAGTGACTAGTTCATACCGATATAACTTCATAACTATATTATACAACAGACTTAAACTACACAATAATCTAAAGCTACATATGAACTTTTATTATAGCTAGATGCAATAACGTATATAGTGTGTTTTTACATTAACAACAGCCGGACTTTGAAGCTACATATAAGCCTACCGAAATGTCGCCATTTCGTAACCTTGCACATTCCTGTACAGGAATGTAAACAAAGGGGAAGTTAAGCGTAAAAAGGGACATAACTGAAAGAGCGCTACCGATACACCGTGAATAGAAACGTTCTAAACTTGCTTGTCCAATTTCAAAGAAAGGGAAACAAAACCAGTTTATTATACCCAACAAACTTGTTAGAGTCAATTAGAATATATCAAAGTGCCCCTCCCTATTCCCTCTCCTCATGTTCTCCTCATGTTCTCCTCATGTTCTCCTCATGTTCTCCTCATGTTCTCCACATGTTCTCCTCATGTTCTCCTCATGTTCTCCACATGTTCTCCTCATGTTCTCCTCATGTTCTCCTCGTGTTCTCCTCATGTTCTCCTCATGTTCTCCTCATGTTCTCCTCATGTTCTCCTCATGTTCTCCTCATGTTCTCCTCATGTTCTCCTCATGTTCTCCTCATGTTCTCCTCATGTTCTCCTCATGTTCTCCTCATGTTCTCCTCGTGTTCTCATGTTCTCCTCATGTTCTCCTCATGTTCTCCTCATGTTCTCCTCGTGTTCTCCTCATGTTCTCCTCATGTTCTCCTCATGTTCTCCTCATGTTCTCCTCATGTTCTCCTCGTGTTCTCATGTTCTCCTCATGTTCTCCTCATGTTCTCCTCATGTTCTCCTCGTGTTCTCCTCATGTTCTCCTCATGTTCTCCTCATGTTCTCCTCATGTTCTCCTCATGTTCTCCTCATGTTCTCCTCATGTTCTCCTCGTGTTCTCATGTTCTCCTCATGTTCTCCTCATGTTCTCCTCATGTTCTCCTCATGTTCTCCTCATGTTCTCCTCGTGTTCTCCTCGTGTTCTCATGTTCTCCTCATGTTCTCCTCATGTTCTCCTCATGTTCTCCTCATGTTCTCCTCATGTTCTCCTCATGTTCTCCTCATGTTCTCCTCGTGTTCTCCTCGTGTTCTCCTCGTGTTCTCCTCATGTTCTCCTCATGTTCTCCTCGTGTTCTCATGTTCTCCTCATGTTCTCCTCATGTTCTCCTCATGTTCTCCTCATGTTCTCCTCATGTTCTCCTCGTGTTCTCATGTTCTCCTCATGTTCTCCTCATGTTCTCCACATGTTCTCCTCATGTTCTCCTCATGTTCTCCTCGTGTTCTCATGTTCTCCTCGTGTTCTCCTCGTGTTCTCATGTTCTCCTCATGTTCTCCTCGTGTTCTCCTCATGTTCTCCTCATGTTCTCCTCATGTTCTCCTCATGTTCTCCTCGTGTTCTCATGTTCTCCTCATGTTCTCCTCATGTTCTCCTCATGTTCTCCTCATGTTCTCCTCATGTTCTCCTCGTGTTCTCCTCATGTTCTCCACATATTCTCCTCATGTTCTCCTCCTGTTCTCGTGTTCTCCTCATGTTCTCCTCATGTTCTCCTCATGTTCTCCTCATGTTCTCCTCATGTTCTCCTCATGTTCTCCTCCTGTTCTCGTGTTCTCCTCATGTTCTACACATATCAATAATAGCCATCAGTTAAATTCTAAAGTTCCTTCATGGAGAAAACAAAAATTCGCCCCCTTTGCTTATATTATATTATGTTATGCTTTCGACGTCATGGCACATTGGGCATTTCTATTCGTGCTCTGTCCTCCGCTGCAGCAGCCATCCCAAAGTCCATTTGCTCACAGTACCAATGAGAAGTTGATAACTATATCTTATCTCTCTACCACGAAGACGACATTGTCTGGCATGTCCAAACGTAACGCCTAATTCTCGAACTCGCTCCAGTGTCTGAGACTTGCCCATGTCACATAAATGAGAGCGTACCGTATTGATGATATCGGCTCTGCCCATACTTCTGCCCGCTTGAGTCGGGGCATTGTTTGCAAGAAAGTTAACACACTCGTTACTCTGAACTCCAGCATGTCCAGTTGTGTATAGGGCATTGTTTGCAAGAAAGTTAATACGCTCGTTACCCTGCACTCCAGCATGTCCAGGTGTGTACGGGGCATTGTTTGCAAGAAAGTTAACACGCTCGTTACCCTGCACTCCAGCATGTCCAGGTGTGTACGGGGCATTGTTTGCAAGAAAGTTAACACGCTCGTTACCCTGCACTCCAGCATGTCCAGGTGTGTACGGGGCATTGTTTGCAAGAAAGTTAACACGCTCGTTACGCTGCACTCCAGCTTGTCCAGGTGTGTATGGGGCATTGTTTGCAAAAAAGTTAACACGCTCGTTAAGCTGCACTCCAGCATGTCCAGGTGTGTACAGGGCATTGTTTGCAAGAAAGTTAACACGCTCGTTACCCTGCACTCCAGCATGTCCAGTTGTGTACAGTCAAGTCAGTGTCTTGAGATGTGATTATATTGTTTTCCATGTCCTTAACAAAAACAGTTTGATTGACATCTCTCAATAGTAGCATACAATCTACTATGTATAACTTTGCTTGCAGTTTCCTTTCATTGATGATATTCCTGTCAATTAGTTCGATACCACATTCCAATTCTCTGTCTCATGAAGAGAACAAGGACGGACTTCAACTCTGTCTCATGAAGAGAACAAGGACGGACTTCAACTCTGTCTCATGAAGAGAACAAGGACGGACTTCAACTCTGTCTCATGAAGAGAACAAGGACGGACTTCAACTCTGTCTCATGAAGAGAACAAGGACGGACTTCAACTCTGTCTCATGAAGAGAACAAGGACGGACTTCAAGCACAAGATTTTCTCATGCGACTCGTTCCCTCGTTCTTTTCGTGCTGCACCAATATCGACACACACCTTTTCTCATTCTGGTCAGGGCTGTGATAGACAACCCTTGAAACTCCGCTGTTCTGAAATCTCAATGCGTTCAGAATTATTATTATTATATTAAAATGTATTAGTAGTTGGTCATTAATAATAACAATAATAATAATAATAATAACAATAATAATAACAATAACAATAATAATAAATTACATTATCTCAAATTTACCTAGCAGTTTCCGAAACTTCTAGTCAGCTAATTTCATAGTTTTTCTTTTTCTGTTAATATCCGTTTATCATTAGTTCTCGTGTGTGTACCGCACCATTCTAAATGATAGGTTATAGATCGTGTGCATTCCTGCACATGTGTACCGCACCATTCTAAATGATAGGTTATAGATCGTGACAGAAGTCTTAAGGATATATTGGTACACAGTCGCCTGAAGTCCAATATCCAGACTCATTTTGGCACTGTTCAGTGTGGCTGTCGGCGTTGCAACACGTGTGCTTATGTGATACAGACGCGTACTGTATCTTTCCTTTAGCCACGTTTGTTATTGACTATGGTTTCACATACGAGTCCCGTAATCTTATCTATGCCATTATCTGTAAGCGGTGTAACAAGGCTTATATAGGCGAGACAGGCAAGAAGCTCAGTGACCGATTCGCCCAACACTTCTCGACATACACCAAAGCTCTGTGACCCCTGTAGCCACCCATATCAATGATACTGGCTATTTAGGAGCTCACGATGTCCAGGTCACAGCCATCCGATCATGTTCCACGGATGATCGCAGTCGATTTGCTCTGGAGAATCGGTTGATTTCGTTGTATGGTACCTTGCGACCACGTGGGCTCAACGTATTACATTCCTATGTTTCTTAGTACTTTCTCTTCCCATGCCTTGTAATCTATATGGGCATATGTTGCATGTATTCAAGTTATATATTTACTTGATTTTTTTAATTGTTTCTCTTCTTTTCTATTTCTAGTTTTTATGTGTGTTTTTGTGTTACATTTATTTCGTTATTCGTTTTATTCCCAGATTTTCATTAGAAACGTTTGTATGTAGTCGTCCATATGTTTTTTTAAATTTGTCACTCCTGTTGTTCGTTTGCTCGATAAAGGCTTTGTTGGTCGAAACGTTGCTGTATTTTGTCATTGTTTTTGTAATTTGTAAAACTACAGTACTTTGTGATTTGTATTTTGCCAATCAAATATTTTTACTGCAGTCTCATCTATTTTGTGAATATTAGGTTATAGATCGTTTGCATTCCTGCACGTTTCACAATTACAAATATTAGTACAATAAAGAGGTAACAGTAAACAATAAAGAGGTAACAGTAAACAATAAAGAGGTAACAGTAAACAATAGCGGAAAACTAGCAGCGAAAGTGAATATGGATAAATATTGGTTACTGAATATGTGTCATAGTACTAGGTACATACCTATAGGTGTTTGTGGTTCGCTGGATAAACACACTCCTTATTCTGCTACTCGGTCGTCCAGTTCTGTTACTGAGGTCATACAGTTCTGTTAATGAGGTCATCCAGTTCTGTTACTGAGGTCATACAGTTCTGTTACTGAGGTCATCCAGTTCTGTTAAATAGGTCATCCAGTTCTGTTACTGACGGCATCCAGCTCTGTTACTGAGGTCATCTAGTTTTGTTACTGAGGTCATTCAGTTCTGTTACTGAGGTAATTCAGTTCTGTTACTGAGGTCATTCAGTTCTGTTACTGAGGTCATCCAGTTCTGTTACTGAGGTCATCCAGTTCTGTTACTGAGGTCATCCAGTTCTGCTACTGAGGTAATTCAGTTCTGTTACTGAGGTCATTCAGTTATGTTACTGAGGTCATCCAGTTCTGTTACTGAGGTCATCCAGTTCTGTTAAATAGGTCATCCAGTTCTGTTACTGAGGTCATCCAGTTTTGCTTTCCTTGTCACTATTGTCCTTTGTTATTGAGGCAAATCTTACTCCGACTTTCAGAGATACTTGAAACTTAGATCATTAATTCAATAAAGGTTTATGGTACCCTGTAGTCTAACCGTGTACCCTGTAGTCTAACCATGTACCCTGTAGTCTAACCATGTACCCTGTAGTCCAACCATGTACAATGTAGTCTAACCATGTACCCTGTAGTCCAACCATGTACCCTGTAGTCCAACCATGTACAATGTAGTCTAACCATGTACCCTGTAGTCCAACCATGTACCCTCTAGTCTAACCATGTACCCTGTAGGCTAACCATGTACCCTGTAGTCTAACCATGTACCCTTTAGTCTAACCATGTACAATGTAGTCCAACCATGTACAATGTAGTCCAACCATGTACAATGTAGTCTAACCATGTACCCTGTAGTCCAACCATGTACTCTGTAGTCCAACCATGTACCCTGTAGTCTAACCATGTACCCTGTAGTCCAACCATGTACCCTGTAGTCCAACCATGTACCCTGTAGTCCAACCATGTACCCTGTAGTCTAATCATGTACAATGTAGTCCAACCATGTACCCTGTAGTCCAACAATGTACCCTGTAGTCTAACCATGTACCCTGTAGTCCAACCATGTACAATGTAGTCTAACCATGTACCCTGTAGTCCAACCATGTACCCTGTAGTCTAATCATGTACAATGTAGTCCAACCATGTACCCTGTAGTCTAACCATGTACCCTGTAGTCCAACCATGTACAATGTAGTCTAACCATGTACCCTGTAGTCCAACCATGTACCCTGTAGTCTAACCATGTACAATGTGCGCACCAATAACTTTGGGATTCCGGAAAATCTAAAGCATGTGGTCCATAGCGAAGACTGTTGGCGAATCCAATGGCATCCAGTTCTGCTACACGGACATCCAGTTCTGCTACAAGGACATCCAGTTCTGCTCGATTACCGCTAGCCTACAAATGAGTTCGTTCACCATCAAATACCTTTAACATATGTGTAGATTCACCATTAAATTCCTTTAACAAATGTGTACATTCACCATCAAATTCCTAAAACAATGATGTAGATTCACTTTCAATTTCAGTGTCCTGATCCAACCAGACAAAAGAAACTGAATCAAGAATTGTTTAACATAAACATAGAATGAAAAATACAGCTTGAAAACAAACATAGATGATCAGTCAGCAATATTAAAAGGAGGAGTAGAGAAAACATGAAGAGAAATAATACTAACAATAAATAGAACAGCCAAGAAGACGTGGATGACTAAAGAAATTATAAATTTAATAGATGAAAGGAGGGTCACAAAGGGTAACCAATGGGTAAATGTAGATACTTGATGTTACTGAACGGGCCACATAGCACTCTGCAAAGATCAATAGATGCTTAGTCTTTCTTGTAGATGTCCAAGGCTATAAATACTGGTGGTTCTTGCTGCTCACTGGTCATTCTGCCCTTCCGGAATTCAGTTATATTTATGGAACAAGCCCGCCTGCCCAGCGTGTTCGTAGCGCGTTGGACTGCTGGTGACTAGTCCTCTGTGTGTGCGGGTTCAATTCCGCGGACTGGCAGAAAAGCCACAGACTCTCCAGATTTACGGTGTTCGTGGCACCGAACCGAAGGGTTACGATGTCCATTGCACCGAGCCGAAGAGCTGAAAGCTCAAGTGCTTCTGGATCGGAACAAAACAAAAATTATAGAACAGGTAACTCCAAACATCTTCAATCAATAGAAAGATTCACTACCTTCAATCTCAGGATAAATTTAAAATCAATCTTAGTGTCCTCATTCAAAACTTGGTCGCCAAGAGACCGTTGTGTCTTGTGCGTGAAGTCAAGTTTGACTGTACATGTTGTGTCTTGTGCGAGAAGTGAAATTCTTTAACTATATTGTATCCTTTGCTTGATAAGGGCCTTTTGGTCGAAACGTTGCTGTGTATTGTTATTGTTTTTATATTTTGTAAAACTACAGTACTTTGATTTTACGTGTTTCGCCATTGCTACATAGTTTTACTGCAGTCTTCCCTATATCGATAATATAGTATTGTAAGAAAAGTCACCAATGTTATGAGATTTGTTCGCAACATAGACGAGCAGAATCTGTTCGCAACATAGACGAGCAGAATCTGCTCGCAACATAGACGAGCAGAATCCCATAGTGGGTGCGTCTACACTCATCTCAATGGCGATATCTAGTGACGAATAACAGGCACAAATGAGCACAACTGACCGAGAAACCGAGTAATGAGACGGCACAACGAGTCGGCTGTAAACTTAAACTCACGTCACTCAGAGTTAATGGTTACGCTATTGTTGTGCGCTATTGGCAAAATTCTGTAAAAGTATGATGTATCAGAGACGCAGCACAGGTGAATGGGTCGGGTAATACTCACCGAGAGCAAAAGAAAAGAGAAAGCGATGTAATTTATAGAAACACGCTATGAGATTTATTTTCGATAACATACATCACCAGGGCAACGACACGAATTGTTGGCATTCTATTGTTGTCGACTCACGATGGACGCTATTCAGTATTCCAAGCCAAAGTTTCACTTCAACAATGTTTTCTAAAGTATTAAATTAGTTATATTAATAATCTCCTTACATACAACGAAACAATGAAAATCGTGAATATCCTTTACAGGACGTATCCTTTATAGTCATTGATTTTATAGGCACCACATATACGTTCAGCAGTTTTCCATTGCTTTTTGAACGGTGAGGTCTATTTTTACCTTTTGTAAAAATTCCACAGAAGCGAATTTGCTTCAAAACGTACCCACCCTGGGGTTTGAACCAGTTACGTTTGGGTTTGTGTCGAGCTCACTACTGCTTGAGCTAAAGACGGTCACATAGAATGCATGTTATATTCTTCATTAATGCATGTTTAAAATGTTGACTACTTAGACACATGGTCGTGAATATGGTCGTGAACATGGTCGTGAATATGGACGTGAACATGGTCGTGAATATGCAATGTTGAATCTAAGCGAGAAATATAATTGAACGAGTAGTGGAGCGATAAGGAGAAGTTCTTATAATAAATCTGTCTAGGGTGCTACATCTTCGTCACGATTTTTACATTTATTAATTGTTATTTTGATTATAGTGGTTTTCACAATATGCCCACATGGCAGCTCGTGCACACCACGTGAGTTAATTTGAATAAAAGGAAGATTATCCCTGGTTCTCTTCGCTCAATTCGCGAATGGCACGATATTACGACATATCCCTGGCGATTTCTTTTCAATTACAGGGATTGTCCTCTGTCCAAATTATTCCTTCTAGTCCCTCCTGGTTTAGCTTTCTTGCAATGTAAGATATTCCAATGGGTGTCATTTGCCGAGGAATCTTGAAATTCTCTATTATTGATATTGCTGCGCTGTTTATATAATTAACGAACCCATTTCTTATGTTGACAGCGGGAAGTGTGGACACAGCTATCCATTTCTTATGTTGACAGAATGAAGTGTGGATACAGCTATCCATTTCTTATGTTGACAGCGTGAAATGTAGATACAACTATTCATTTCTTATGTTGACAGCGTGAAGTGTGAATACATCTATCCATTTCTTATGTTGACAGCGTAAAATGTAGATACAACTATTCATTTCTTATGTTGACAGAATGAAGTGTGAATACAGCTATCCTTTTCTTATGTTGACAGCGTCAAATTTGGATACAGCTATCTATTTCTAATGTTGACAGCGTGTGTTCCAGGATTAAACTCTTTAGTCAATTTGGCACACACCACAGAGGTGTAGCAACACAGGTCTGAGAATGTTGTCACCATCGGTTGCGATGGACTGCTATCAGTAACAGCGTTAGCCTAACAGCTGCGATATTTGCACCTTTCGACTCAACACTCCCAAGTATCCAGATTTGGTACTATTTGGTATTGTTCCACTTACCTCATGAGAGGCACATATTTGGTATAGTTCCATCTACCTCATGACAGGCACATATTTGGTATTGTTCTACTTACCTCATGACAGTTACATATTTGGTATTGTTCCACTTACCTCATGACAGGCACATATTTGGTATTGTTCCACTTACACCATGATAGGCAAATATTTGGTATTGTTCCATCTACCTCATGACAGGCACATATTTGGTATTTTTCCATCTACCTCATGACAGGCACATATTTGGTATTGTTCCATCTACCTCATGACAGGCACATATTTGGTATTGTTCCATCTACCTCATGACAGAAACATATTTGGTATTGTTCCATCTACCTCATGACAAGCACATATTTGGTATTGTTCCATCTACCTCATGACAGGCACATATTTGGTATTGTTCCATCTACCTCATGACAGGCACATATTTGGTATTGTTCCATCTACCTCATGACAGGAACATATTTGGTATTGTTCCATCTACCTCATGACAGGCACATATTTGGTATTGTTCCACTTACCTCGTGACAGGCACATATTTGGTATTGTTCTATCTACTTCATGGCCTCATGACAGGAACATATTTGGTATTGTTCCATCTACCTCATGAAAGGCACATATTTGGTATTGTTCCATCTACCTCATGACAGGAACATATTTGGTTTAGGGATGATCAGCAATTCTGTCAGGGAAATGTTTCCAATTCTGTCGGGGGAGTCCAAATTTTTTAGAACTGATCAACAATTCTTCGGGGAAAGTCCCAAAAATTCTGTCAAAATGATCCCAAAAATTCTGTCGGGAAAGATCAACAATTCTGTCGGGGAATTTTTCCCAAAAATTCTGTAGGAAATATCCAACAATTTTTCAGAACTGATCCCAAATTCAGGGGCTGCCAACAATTCTGTGGGAAAAAAAATTTTTCCCGGGGGTCCAAATTTTTAGGGAAAATGATCCAACAATTCTTAAAAAACCAAAACCGGTTTAAAAATTTGTCAGGGGAATACCCAATTCTTGGGACTGATCCCCAAAAAATTTTTCAGGGGAAAGTCCAACAATTCTGTCGGACATCAACAATTCTGTAGGAAATGATCCCCCAATTCTGTCAGGAACTGATCCACAATTTGAACGTCCCAAAAATTCTGTCAGGAAATAAAAATTCTTAAAAAATCAAAAATTCGTCAGGACGTCAACAAATTTTGTCAGGTGGTCCAACTTCTGTGAGGAAAAAAAAATTTGTGGACTGATCCACAATTCTGTAGAGAACGTCCCAAAAATTCTGTAGGGAAATGATCCCAAAAATTTGTAGAGCCCAAAGTCCCCAACAATTTTAGGGAAAAAAACCAAAGTCATGAAAAAATTTTGTCAGGGAAAAGACCCAATTCTGTCAGGGAAATGATCCCAAAAATTCTGAGGGAAAGTCCAAAATTTGTAGAGGGCGTCCAACAATTCTTGGGGGTAAAAGCAACTGATCCAACAATTCTGTCAGAGCTGATCCCAACAATTCTTAGAAATGATCCAAAATTCTGTTAGGGAAAACCAAAAATTTTGGGGCGTCAACAATTCTTCGAGACTATAACAATTCTGTCAGAGAACTGATCAACAATTTTGTCAGGGGCGTCAACAATTCTGTAGGTATCCCCAAAATTCTGTCAAAACTAAACCAACAATTTTCTGGATGTAAAATTCTGTCAGAGACGATTCAACAATTCTGTCAGAGGGCAGTCACACAATTTTGTCAGAGAACTGATCCAACAATTCTGTCAGGGACTGATCCAACAATTCTGTCATGGAACTGATCCAACAATTCTGTCAGGGCGATCCACAATTCTGTCAGGGGAAATGATCCAATAATTCTGTCAGGAACTGATCCAACAATTCTGTCAGGGACTGATCCAACAATTCTGTCGGGTCTGTCCAACAGATTCTGACGAGGAACTGATCCAACAATTCTGTCAGGAAATGATCAACAATTCTGTCGAGAACAGTCCCAAAAATTCTGTCAGGAACTGATCAATAATTCTGTAGGGACTGATCCCAAAAATTCTGTCAGAGAACTATCCCAAAAATTCTGTCAGGACTGATCCCAAAAATTCTGTTCGGAATGATCCAACAATTCTGTCAGGAACTGATCCAACAATTCTGTCAGAAAAACGATCAACAATTCTGTCAGGGACCGTCAACAATTCTGTCAGGAAATGATCCAACAATTCTGTCAGGGAACTGATCCAACAATTCTGTCAGGGACTGATCCAACAATTATGTCTGGAACTGATCCCCAATTCTGTAGGACTGATCCAACAATTTGTCAGGAACTGATCAACAATTCTGTAGAACTGTCCCAAAAATTCTGTCGGGACTGATTCAACAATTCTGTCAGGAACTGATCCCAAAAATTATGTCTGGGACTGATCCCAAAAATTCTGTCAGAGCGATCCAACAATTCTGTCAGAGAACTGATCACACAATTCTGTCAGAGGCGTCCAACAATTCTGTCAGGGAAATGATCCAACAATTCTGTAGAGCGTCAACAATTATGTCAGGAACGTCCAACAATCTGTCAAACTGACCAACAATTCTGTCAGGACTGATCCAACAATTCTGTCGGGGACTGATCCAACAATTCTGTCAGGGGAAATGATCCAACAATTATGTGGGAACTGATCCCCAATTATGTCAGGGAATGATCCAACAAATCTGTCAGGGAACTGAACCAACAAAATTCTGTCGGGACTGATCCAACAATTCTCGGGACTGATCACATTTAGGGAACTGATCCAACAATTCTGTCGGGACGTCCCAAAAATTCTTCAGGGACGTCCCCAATTCTGTCAGAAGATCCAACAATTCTGTCAGAGGCTGATCACAATTCTGTCGGTGATCCCAAAAATTCTGTCCCAAGAACTGATCAACAATTCTGTCAAGGACGATCCAAATTTGTCAGAACTATCCAACAATTTGCGGGAAATGATCCCAAAAATTCTGTCGGAAATGATTCAACAATTCAATGTCAGGACGATCCACAATTCTGTCAGGACTGATCCAACAATTCTGTCAGGGCGTCCAACAATTTTGTCAGGAACTGATCCAACAATTCTGTCAGAGAAATGATCAACAATTCTGTCAGGGACTGATCCAACAATTCTTCAGCTGGTCCCAAAAATTCTGCAGAAATGATCCCAAAAATTCTGTCAGGGCGTCAACAATTCTGTCAGGGAAATGATCCAAAACAATTTGTAGGAATGATCAACTTTGTCAGGCGTCAACAATTCTGTCAGGGAACTGAACCAAAATTCTGTCAGGACTGATCCAACAATTCTGTGAGGGGCGATCCAACAATTCTGTCAGGGGGAAAACTGTCCAAAAGATACAATTTTAGGAACTGATCCAACAATTCTGTCCCGGAACTGGTCCCAATTCTGTCAGGGCGTCCAAAAACCAATTCTGTCAGGACGATCCAACAATTCTGTCAGGAATGATCCACAATTCTGTAGGAACTGACCCAAAAATTCTGTCAGGGACTGATCAACAATTCTGTAAGGACTGGTCAACAATTCTGTCGAGGACTGATCCAACAATTCTGTCGGAACTGATCCAACAATTCTGTCGGGCATCAACAATTCTGTCAGGGACTGATCCCAAAAATTCTGTCAAAAACGGTAACAATTCTGTCAAGGCGATCAACAATTCTGTCGAACAGTCCAACAATTTGTCAGAGGCGTCCACAAATTTTGTCAGAACAGTCCAACAATTCTGTCAGGAAATGATCCAACAATTCTGTCAGGACGTTTAACAATTCTGTAGGGAAGTCCAAAAATCTGCAAGTGACCCAAAAATTCTGTCAGGGCATCAGCAATTCTGTCAGGGAAATGATCCCAAAAATTCTGTCGGGAACTGATCCAAGAATTCTGTCGAGGACTTCACAATTCTGTCAGGAACTGATCCCAAAATTCTGTCAGGGAACGGTCCCAAAAATTCTGTCGGGACTGATCCACAATTCTGTCGGGCTGATCCAACAATTCTGCAGGGGCGTCAACAATTCTGTCGAATGATCCAAATTCTGTCGAGAACGTCCCAAAAATTCTGTCGGAACTGATCCAAAATTCTGTCAGAGGCTGTCAACAATTTTTGTCAGGAAATGATCCAACAATTCTGTCAGGGAAATGGTCCCAAAAATTCTGTTCGAGAACTGATTCCAACAATTCTGTCAGAGACTGATCAACAATTCTGTCGAGACGTCAACAATTCTGTCGGGACCGATCAACAATTTTGGGTGATCCACAATTCTGTCAGGACTGATCCAACAATTCTGTCAGGGACTGATCCAAATTTGTCGGGGAAATGATCAACAATTCTGTCAGGACTGATCCAACAATTTGTCAGGGAACTGTCAAAAATTCTGTCAGGGAACTGATCCCAAAAATTCTGTCGGGGGCGATTCAACAATTCTGTCAGGGCATCCACAATTTGTCGGGAACATCCAACAATCTGTCAGAAATTCAACAATTCTTCAAGAGAACTGGGCCCGTCCAAATTCTGTCAGAAGGCAGTCCCCAATTCTGTCAGGGACGTCCAACAATTCTCAAGGGCTGATCCAACAATTTGTGGAACTAGTCCAACAAATTTTGTCAGGAAACTAACCAACAATTCTGTCGGGACTGATCCCAATTCTGTCGGACGATCCAACAATTCTGTCAGGAACTGATCAACAATTCTGTCAGGGCGTCCCAATTTTTGTCAGAAGGCTGATCCAAAATTGTGAACTGATCCAACAATTCTGTCAGGGACTGATCAACAATTCTGTCAGGGAAATGATCCAACAATTCTGTAAGGAACTGATCCCAAAAATTTGTCAGGGACTGATCCAACCAAATCTGTCAGGAACATCCAACAATTTGTCAGAACGTCCCAAAAATTCTGTCAGGGCGTCCAACAATTCTGTCAGGAACTGATCCAACAATTCTGTCAGGACTGATCAATAATTCTGTCAGGGACTGATCCAACAATTTGTCGGGACTGATCCAACAATTCTGTCAGAGACATTCCCAAAAATTCTGTCAGAGACTGATCAAAAATTCTGTCAGAACTGATCCAACAATTCTGTCGGGACTGATCCAACAATTCTGTCAGGGAACTGATCCAACAATTTTGTCAGGAGACTATCCAACAATTCTGTCAGGGAACTGAACCAACAATTCTGTCAAAGGACTGATCAACAATTCTGTCGGGACTGATCCAACAATTCTGTCGGCGATCCCAAAAATTCTGTCGGGAATGATCCCCAATTCTGTCGGAACTGATCAACAATTCTGTCAGGGACTGATCCCAACAATTTGTCAGGAACTGATCCAGCAATTCTTTCGGGAACTGATCCAACAATTCTGTCAGGGAACTGATCCAACAATTCTGTCGGGGCAGTCCCAAAAATTCTGTCGGAACTGATCCCAAAAATTCTGTCAGAGAACTATCCCAAAAATTCTGTCAGACAGTCAACATTCTGTGGGGAACCATCAATTCTGTCAGGACTGATCAAAATTCTGTGAACTGATCCAACAATTCTGTCAGGACTGATCAGCAATTCTGTCAGGACTGATCCACAATTCTGTCGAGAACTGATCAACAATTCTGTCAGGAACTGATCAACAATTCTGTCAGGGCAGTCAACAATTCTGGGGACTGATCCACAATTCTGTCAGGAACTGATCCAACAATTCTGTCAGGAGTCCAAATTCTAGGGACTGATCAACAATTCTGTCAGGAACTGATCAACAATTCTGTCAGGGAACTGATCCAACAATTCTGTCAGGGAACTGATCCAGCAATTCTGTCAGGAACTGTCAACAATTCTGTCAGGGACTGATCCAACAATTCTGTCAGGGAACAGTCCAACAATTCTGTCAGGACTGTCAACAATTCTGTCAGGACTGATCCAACAATTCTGTCAGGAACGTCAACAATTCTGTCGACTGTCCAACAATTCTGTCAGGACTGATCCAGCAATTCTGTCAGGAACTGATCCAACAATTCTGTCAGGAACTGATCCAACAATTCTGTCAGGAACTGAGTCAACAATTCTGTCAGGGACTGATCAACAATTCTGTCAGAACTGATCCAACAATTTTGTCGAGGAACTGATCCAACAATTCTGTCAGGAACTGATCCAACAATTCTGTCAGGGACTGATCCAACAATTCTGTCAGGACTGATCAACAATTCTGTTTAGGGAACTGATCCAACAATTCTGTGAGGGACTGTCCAACAATTCTGTAGAGAACTGTCCAACAATTCTGTCAGAGACTGATCCAACAATTCTGTCAGGGACTGATCCAACAATTCTGTCAGAGAACTGATCCAACAATTCTGTCAAGGGAACGATCCAATAATTCTGTCAGGGAAATAATCCAACAATTTGTCAGGACTGATCCAACAATTCTGTCAGGAACAGTTCAACAATTCTGTCAGAGGAACGATCAACAATTCTGTCAGAGAACTGATCCAACAATTCTGTCAGGGACTGATCCAAACAATTCTGTCAGGAACTGATCCAGCAATTCTGTCAGGGACTGATCCAACAATTCTGTCAGGAACTGATCCAACAATTCTGTCAGGAACAGTCCAACAATTCTGTCAGGGACTGATCCACAATTCTGTCAGGGTCTGATCAACAATTCTGACAGGACTGTCAACAATTCTGTCAGAGAACAGTCCAACAATTCTGTCAGAACTGATCCAACAATTCTGTCAGGAACATCCAATAATTCTGTCAGGAACTGTCCAACAATTCTGTCAGAGACTGATCCAGCAATTCTGTCGGGGCTGATCAACAATTCTGTGGAACTGATCCAGCAATTCTGTCAGGAACTGATCCACAATTCTGTCAGAGAACAGTCAAACAATTCTGTCAGGGACCGATCAACAATTCTGTCAGGAAATGATCAACAATTCTGTCAGGGAACTGTCCAACAATTCTGTCAGGACTGATCCAACAATTATGTCTGGAACTGATCCACAAATTCTGTCGAGACTGTCAACATTTGTCAGGAACTCGATCCAACAATTCTGTCAGGAGACTGATCCAACAATTCTGTCAGGACTGATCAACAATTCTGTCAGGAACTGATCCAACAATTGTATCATGGGACTGATCCAGCAATTCTGTCGAGAGGCGAGTCACAATTCTGTCAGAGGCTGGTCACACAATTCTGTCAGAGGGCAGTCCAACAATTCTTGTCGACGCGTCCAACAATTCTGTGAGGAACTGATCCAACAATTCTGTCAGAGCAGTCAGCAATTCTGTCAGAGGACTGATCAACAATTCTGTCAGGGACTGATCCAACAATTCTGTCAGGGAACTGATCACAATTATGTAGGGAACTGTCCAACAGATATGTCGGGAACTGATCAACAATTCTGTCAGGGAACTGAACCAGCAATTCTGTCAGGGACTGTCCAACAATTTCTGTCAGGGACTGATCCAGCAATTCTGTAGGAACTGGTCAACAGTTCTGTCGAGGACGTCAACAATTCTGTCAGACTGATCCAACAATTCTGTCAGGAACTGATCACAATTCTGTCAGAGGAACTGTCCAACAATTCTGTAGACGATCCAATTCGTCAGGAACTGATCAACAATTCTGTCAGGGACTGATCCACAATTCTGTGGGTTGATCCAACAATTATATCGGAACTGATCCAACAATTCTGTCAGGAACTGATCCAACAATTTGTCAAGGGAACTGATCAACAATTCTGTCAGGAACGATCAACAATTCTGTCAGAGGACTGTCAACAATTCTGTCAGGAGACTGATCCAACAATTCTGTCAGGGACTGATCAAATTCTGTCGAGAACTGATCAACAATTCTGTCGGGAATGTCAACAATTCTGTCAGGAACCAGTCACAATTCTGTCAGGACTGATCAACAATTCTGTAAGGAACTGTCAACAATTATGTCAAGGGAACTGATCCAACAATCTGTCAGGAACTGACCAACAATTCTGCAGGACAGTCCACTAATTCTGTCAGGGACTGATCAACAATTCTGTCAGGGAACTGATCCAACAATTATGTAAGGAACTGATCCAACAATTGATGTCAGGGAACTGTCCACCGTCTGTCAGAGAACTGAACCAACAATTCTGTCGGGACTGATCCAACAATTCTGTGGGACTGATCCAACAATTCTATGGGAACGTCCACAATTCTGTCGAGGACTGATCCAATTCTGTCCGAGGCGTCCAACAATTCTGTCAGAGGACTGATCCAACAATTCTGTCAGAGGCTGATCCAACAATTCTGTCAGAGGCAGTCAACATTCTGTCAGAGAACTGATCCAGCAATTCTGTCAGGGACTGATCCAAATTCTGTCAGGACTAATCCAACTTGTATATCGGGACTGATCAACAATTCTGTCAGAGGCTGTTCAACAATTCTGTCAGAGCGTCACACAATTCTGTCAGAGAACTAGTCCAACAATTCTGTCGGGACTGATCCAACAATTCTGTCGGGACGTCAACAATTCTGTCAGGAACTGATCAACAATTCTGTCAGGGACTGATCCAATTCTTCAGGGAACTGATCAACAATTCTGTCGGGACTGATCCAGCAATTCTGTCAGGGTACAGTCAACAATTCTGACAGGGAACTGATCAACAATACTGTCAGGAAATGATCCAACAATTCTGTCGAGGCAGATCCAACAATTCTGTCAGGAACTGATCAATAATTCTGTCAGGACTGATCAACAATTCTGTCAAGGAACTGATCAACAATTCTGTCGGGGACTGATCCAACAATTCTGTTCGGAACTGATCCAACAATTCTGTCAGGAGACTGATCAACAATTCTGTCAGAACTGATCAAAGCAATTCTGTGGGGACCGATCCAACAATTCTGTGGGAAAAGATCACATTCTTCGGAACGTCCAGCAATTCTGTCGGGGACTGATCCAAAAATTATATGGAACGGTCAACAATTTTTGTCGGGACTGATCCCCAATTATGTCGGGCTGTCCCAAAAATTCTGTCAGGACAGTCCCAAAAATTCTGTCAGGGACTGTTCACAATTCTGTCAAGGGAACTGATCCAGCAATTATGTCTGGGACTGTCCCCAATTCTGTCAGAGAACTGGTCCCAAAAATTTCTGTCGGGAACTGGTCACACAATTCTGTCGGGGCATCCAACAATTCTGTCAGGGACTGATCCACTTATGTCAGGGCGTCAACAAATCTGTCCCGGGGCGACCAACAATTCTGTCGGACTGATCAACAATTCTGTCAGAGACGTCCCCAATTCTGTCGGGCGTCCCAATTTGTCAGAGAACAGCGCAACTTCTGTGGAACGATCAGCAATTTGTAGGAACTGGTCCCAAAAATTTGTCAAAGGGAACTGACCAACAATTCTGTCGGGAAATGATCCACAAAATTCCCGTCGGGACTGACCACAATTCTGTCGGGACTGATCCAACAATTCTGTCAGGGAGTCAACAATTCTTCGGAACTGATCCAACAATTCTGTCGGGAACTGGTCCCAACAATTTTGTCAGAGGCTGATCCAACAATTCTGTCAGGAACTGATCCAACAATTCTGTCAGAGGATCCACAATTCTGTCAGAGAAATGTCAAATTCTGTCAGGAAATAATCCAACAATTTGTCAGGACTGTCCAAATTTTTGGAAGATCAACAATTCTGTCGAGGCGTCCACAATTCTGTCAGACAGTCCTTAATTCTGTCGGGACGATCCAACAATTCTGTCAGGAACGTCCACAATTCTGCCCGGAACTGATCCAATTCTGTCGGAACTGATCCAATAATTCTGTCAGGGGCTATCCCAATTCTGTGGGACTGATCCCGCAATTCTGTCAGGGAGTCAACAAATTTTGACAGGAATTCCAACAACTGTCGAAATGATCAACAATTCTGTCAGGAACTGATCCAACAAATTTTGTCAGGGCGTCAAAATTCTGTCAGGAGCTGATCCACAATTCTGTCAGGGACATCCAACATTCTGTCGGGAAATGATCCCAAAAATTCTGTCGGAACTGATCCCAAAAATTCTGTCAGGGACTCAATCCCACAATTCTGCGAGGCTGGTCAACAATTCTTCAGGGAAAGATCAACAATTCTGTCAGGAATGTCACAATTCTGTCGGGGCTGTAACAATTCTGTCAGGGGTGTCCAACAATTATTCGGAACTGATCCAACAATTCTGTCGGGAACTGATCACAATTTGTCAGGAACACAGTTTTTCCCCAACAATTCTGCCAGGGGCGTCAACAATTCTGTAGGAACTGGTCAACAATTCTGTCGAACTGACCACAATTCTGTCAGAGACGTCACAATTCTGTCAGGGACGATCCAACAATTCTTGTCCAGAGAAATGATCAACAATTCTGTCAGGGAAACGGGTCCAACAATTCTGTCGGGACTGATCCAACCAATTTTGCTGGGAAATGATCCAGCTTCTGTGAGGAACTGATCCCCATTCTGTTTGGGACTGATCCAGCAATTCTGTAGACAGGCAACTGATCCAATTCTGTCAGGGAAATGATTCAGCAAATTCTGTGGGACTGTCAACAAATTGGGGGCGTCCAACAAAATTCTGTCAGGACGGTCCAACAATTCTGTCAAGGCAAGTCGGCAAATTCTGTCGAGGGCTGGTCAACAATTCTGTCAGGAACTGATCCACTTCTGTCGAAATGATCCAACAATTCTTCAGAACTGATCAGCAATTCTGTCAGGAACTGATCAACAATTCTGTCAGGGAAATGATCCAACAATTTTGTCGGGAAATGATCCCCAACAATTCTGTGAGAACTGATCCAACAATTTCGGAAGGAACGGTCAACAATTTGTCGAAGGTCAAAATTCTTTGGACGTCCAACAATTCTGTCAGGGAACTGATCAACAATTTCTGTCGGGGGCTGTCAACAATTCTGTCAGAGGAAATGATCCAACAATTCTTCAGGGAACTGATCCAACAATTCTGTCGGAGGGAAACTGATCCAGCAATTCTGTCAGAGATCAACAATTCTGTCCCGAGGCAGTCACAATTCTGTCAGAGACTGTCCAACAATTCTGTCGGGAACTGATCAACATTCCCGGAATTCCAGCAATTGTGAGCGGTCAGCAATTCTTCAGGGAAATGTCCATTCTGTCGGGACCAGCAATTCTGTCGGGCGATCCCATTGTTGTCGGGGCGGTTGCAATTCTGTCGGGACTGATCCAGGTAGGAACTGTCCACAATTCTGTGGAACTATCCAACAATTCTGTCAAGGGCGGTCCCAAAAATTCTGTCGGGCAGTCCAACAATTCTGTCAGGAACTGATCAACAGATTTGTCGGGACGATCCCAAAAATTCTGTCGGGGGGCTGATCACAATTCTGTCAGACTGATCCAACAATTCTGTCAGGCCATCACATTTCTGAGGACTGATCCCAAAAATTCTGTCGGAGACTGGTCAACAATTCTGTCGGGAAATGATCCACAATTATCGGAACTGATCCAACAATCCTGTAAAGGGGCGTCCAACATTTTGTCAGACTGGCCACAATTCTGTCAGGGACTGATCAGCAACAATCAGCAATTTTTGTCGGACGGTCAACAATTCTGTCAGGAACTGTCCCAAAAATTCTGTCAGGGACTAGTCAACAATTCTGTCAGAGAAATGATCCAACAATTTGTCAGGAGACTGATCCAACAATTCTGTCAGGAAACGTGGGGCAGTCCCAAAAATTCTGTCAGAAACTGATCCAACAATTCTGTCGGGAACTGATCCAACAATTCTGTCAGGGGGCTGATCCAACAATTCTGTCAGAATATCCAACCAATTATGTAGGGGCCCAGTCCAACAATTCTGTCGGACTGATCAACAATTCTGTCGGAAATGTCACACAATTCTGTCGAGGGACTGGTCAACAATTTTTGTCAGGGAACTTTGATCCCAACAATTCTGTCAGGGCGGGCCCCAATTCTGTCGGGAAATGGTCCCCAATTCTGTCAGGAACTGATCCCAATTTGTCAGGGACACTGTCCAGAACCAATTCTGTCGGGACTGATCCAGCAATTCCCTTAGGAGGATCAGCTTCGGAACTGATCCACAATTCTGTGGGAACAGTCCAACATTTGAGGACACAGTCAGCAAATCGTCGATGCCAACAATTCTGTCGGACGTCCCCAATTCTGTCGGACTATCCAAATTCTGTCAGGGAACTGGTTTAACAATTCTGTAGGGGAAATGGTCAACAATTCTGTCGGGACTGATCCACAATTCTGTGAGGCGATCAACAATTCTGTCGAGGCGATCAACAATTCTGTCAGAGCGGGCAACAGTTCTGTCAGGACCGGTCCCCAATTCTGTCAGGAACTGATCAACAATTACCCGGAGACTAATCCCAAAAATTTGTCGGGGCTGATCCAGCAATTCTGTCGAGACAGTTCCCAAAAATTCTGTCAGGGAACGTCAACAATTTGTCAGAGACAGTCCCCAATTCTGTCAGGGGAAATGATCCCGCAATTCTGTCGGGGAACTGATCCCTTAATTCCCGTCGGGGAAATGTCACATTTGCTGGGGCGTCAAATTCTGTCGGGAAATGATCCCAGTTCTGTCGGGCTAGTCCCCAATTCTGTCGGAAAAGTCAACAATTCTGCAGGAGGATCCCAAAAATTCTGTCGGAATGATCAACAATTCTGTCAGAGAACTGTCAACAATTTTTGTCAGGACAGTCACAATTCTGTCAGGCTAGTCCATTCTGTCAGAGACTGTCAACAATTCTGTCGGGCTAGTCCAACAATTCTGTAAAGGGAAATGATCCAACAATTCTGTCAGGGCAGTCAACAATTTGTCAAGGCAGTCAACAATTCTGTCGGGACCATCACAATTCTGTCAGGAACTATCCAGCAATTCTCAGGAACTGTCCAACAATTCTGTCAGGGACTGATCCAACAATTTTAGGGAACGTCCCAAAAATTCTGTCGAGGACTGATCCATTTTTGAATCAGCAATTGTCTGTCACATTGAGGGCAGTCAACAATTCTGTCGGAACTGATCCAACAATTCTGTAGAGGCGTCCCCAATTCTGTCAGGACGTCAGCAATTCTGTCGAGGGCGGTCCCGCAATTCTGTCAGGACTGATCCCAACATTCTGTGGGAACCCAGTCCCAAAAATTTGTTGACTGGAACTGGGGTCAACTTAATTCTGTCGGGGAAATGATCAACAATTCTGTCAGAACGTCAGCAAAAAATTTGTCAGGAGCAGTCCAACAATTTTGTCAGGAACTGATCCAACAATTCTGTCAGGGACTGATCAACAAATTCTGTCGGGACTGATCAACAATTCTGTCGGGGAAATGATCAATTCTGTCAGGGAAATGATACCTTAATTCCATTTAGGGATATCCAACAATTCTGTCAGGACTGTCAACAATTCTGTCAGGAAATGATCAACAATTCTGTCAAGAACTGATCCCAAAATTTGTCGACTGACCCCAATTCTGTCCAGGGGAAATGGTCAACAATTCTGTCGGGACTGATCCACAATTCTGTCGAGGACAGTCCAACAATTCTGTCGGGACTGTCCAACAATTCTGTCAGGTGAATCAACAATTCTGTCAGGGAACTGATCCAACAATTCTGTCAGGAACAGTCCAACAATTCTGTCAGGGGCATCCCCGCAATTCTGTAGGGCATCAAATTCTGTCAGGGAAAAACAATTTGTCGGGAAGTCCAACAATTCTGTCAGGACAGTCCAACAATTCTGTCAGGGGGTGAATAACAATTTGTCGGAACTGGTCAACAATTCTGTCAGGGAACTGATCCAACATTCTGTGGAGAACTGATCCAACAATTTCGTCGGGAAATGATCCAACAATTCTGTCAAGGACGTCCAACAATTCTGTCGAGGAACGATCAACAATTCTGTCAGAAGCTGATCAACAATCTGTCAGAGCGTCAACAATTCTGTCGAAGGCATTCAGCAATTCTGTCGGGACTGATCGCAATTCTGTCGGACTGATCCAACAATTTGTCGGGACGGTCCCAAAATTTGTCGGGACTGTCCCGCAATTTTGTCAGGGCGATCCAACAATTCTGTCGGGAACTGTCCAATTCTGTCGGGCGTCAACAATTCTGTCAGGGAAATGGTCCAACAATTTGTCGGGAACGTCAGCAATTCTGTCAGGAACTGATCCAATCAATTCTGTCAGGGGCCAGCAATTTCTGTCAGGGCTGGTCCCCAATTCTGTCGGGGACTGGTCCCGCAATTTGTCAGGGAACTTTGCCCGCCCCAAAAATTCTGTCAGACTGATCCAAAATTCTGTCGAGGCCCATCCAACAATTTGTCGGAACTGATCAACAATTTCGTCCAGGCTGATCCAACAATTCTGTCGGAACTGATCCCAAAAATTCTGTCAGGAACTGATCCCAACAATTCTGTCAGAGAACTGATTTAACAATTCTGTCAGGGAACGATCCAACAATTCTGTCGGGAAATGATCAAAATTCTGTCAGGAGACTGTCCAGCAATTCTGTCAGGAAATGACACAATTCTGTCGAGGACGTCCAACAATTCTGTCGGGACTGATCCAACAATTATTCGGAACTGATCCCAAAAATTCTGTCAGGGAACGTCCAGCAATTCTGTCGAGGCGGTCAAAATTCTGTCGGGAACTGATCCCCAATTTGTCGGGACGTCCACAAATTTTGTCAGGACTGATCAACAATTCTGTCAGGAACTATCCAACAATTCTGTCAGGGGCGTCGCAATTCGGGGCAACAATTCTGTCAGGGCAGTCCAACAATTTGTGGGGACTGATCCCGCAATTCTGTCAGAGAAAAGTCAACAATTCTGTCAGGGACTGATCCAAAATTTGTCAGAACTGATCAACAATTCTGTCGGGCGATCCCAATTCTGTGAGAACTGTCAGCATTCTGTCGGGCAGTCAAAATTCTGTAGGGAAAGATCCCCAATTCTGTCGGGATGTCAACAATTCTGTCGGGCGATCAACAATTCTGTCAGGCTGATCCCAACAATTTGTCGAGAACTGGTCAACAATTCTGTCGGGACGGTCCCAAAAATTCTGTCGGGAACTTCCAGCAATTTCTGTCGGAACTGGTCCAACAATTCTGTCGGGGCGTCAAGACAATTCTGTCGAGAACGTCAGCAATTCCAGAGGAAAGATCCAATTCTGTCCGGGAGCTATTTAACAATTCTGTCAGAACATCAACAATTCTGTCAGGACTGTCAACAATTTGTCGGACTGATCCCCAATTCTGTCAGGACTATCAACAATTCTGTCAAGGACTGATCCAACAATTCTTCAGAGGCCCCTCACAATTCTGTCAGGGCTATAACAATTCTATGGAAAGTCCAGTTAATTATGTGGGACTGTCCAACAATTCTGTCAGGGAACTGATCCCAGTTCTGTCAGGAAGATCCAACAATTTCTAGGGACTGGTCAGCAATTTCTGTCAGAGACAGTCAACATTTTGTCGACGTCAGATCCGGAGAACAATTCTGTCAGGGCTGATCAACAATTCTGTCAGGACTGATCCAACAATTTTCGAACCCAAACCCAAAAATTCTGTCAGAGGGGCGCAACAATTCTGTCAGGGACGTCAACAATTCTGTCAGGGACTGATCCCAAAAATTCTGTCCAGGGAACAGTCCAACAATTCTGTCGGGACTGATCCAACAATTTTGGTGATCCAACAATTCTGGGCAGGGACTGATCCAGCAATTCTGTCGGGAACTGATCCAACAATTCTGTCAGGGCGTCCCGCAATTCTGTCAGGACGTCAGCAATTCTGTCGGGACTGATTAACAATTTATGTCGGGACGTCCAGCAATTCTGTCAGAGACGTCACAATTCTGTCGGGACGTCACTTATGTCGGGAACTGGTCAACAATTCTGTCAGGAAATGTCCCAAAAATTCTGTAAGGCGTCCCAAAAATTTGTCGGGCTGTCAACAATTTATCGGAAACTGATCCCAAAAATTCTGTCGGACTGATCAACAATTCTGTCAGGAACTGATCAACAATTCTGTGGGAACGGTCAACAATTCATGTAGGGACTGATCCAGCAAGTAGGGGGCTGATCCAACAAATCTGTCAGGAACTGAACCAACAATTCTTCGGGACTGGTCAACAATTCTGTCAGGACTATCCAACAATTCTGTCGGGGACTGATCAACAATTATGTAGGGGAAATGATCCAACAATTTGTAGAACGGTCGCAATTTCGGGCGTCAAAATTCTTCGAATATAGAATTCTTAAGCTTTGTTCTTCAAAACGTCAACAATTTTTAACCAAATTTTTGGCAACCCCAATTTTCGGGGTCACAAATTTTGTCGGAAATATTCCAATTTGCAAAGGGACACGAATTCTTGGGGCGTCAACAATTCTGTGGGGACTGATCCCTTTTTAAACAAATTCTGCGGAAATGATCCAAAAATTTGTGGGCTGATCCCCAATTCTGTCGGGGGGAAAACTTTGGGGTCCGCCTTCTGCGGGGCTGGTCAACAATTCGCGGGGGGAAACTGGTTCAACTTTTTTCGGGGGTCCCTTTTTCAAAACGCAAAATTTTTGCAGGGGAAATGATCCCTTCTGTCGGGAATGTCAACAATTCTGCAAAATGAAGGGGACGGCAAATTTTTAAAAACCCCAAAAGGGGCGTCAAAATTCTGTCGGGCCCCCTCCAAAATTTGTCGGGGAAATGATCCCAAAAATTTTGTCAGGGGGGGGTCAACAATTCTGTGGGGGCTTCAAACCCCGTTGTCGGAAAGTCCAAAAATTTTGGGGCAGAGGGAACTGATCACAATTTTTTGTCGGGGAACCGGTCCCCAAAAATTCTGTGGGGGTGATCCCCAATTTGTCAGAACGTCCCAATTTTTGGGACTGATCAGCAATTTTGCCAGGGCGTCCCAACAATTCCCTTTGGGACGATCAACAATTTGTCGGGGGGGTCCGCAATTCTGGGGACGTCCCCAATTCTTAGGGGAACAAATTTAAACAATTCTGTCAGGGGCTGATCCGCAATTTGTCGAACGTCCAACAATTCTGTCGGGCGTCCAATTTGCAGGAACGTCCCCAATTTGTGGGACGTCCCAAAAATTTTTCGGGGGAACCCGTCAACAATTTGTCGGGACTGCCCGCAATTCTGTCGGGGAAAAAGTCCTTAATTCCCCGTCAAACCGAGCACAATTCTTCAGGGGAAATGATCCCCAATTCTGTAGGGCTTTTAACAATTTGTCGGGGCGTCAACAAAATTTTTCGGGGTGACCCCAATTCTTCCGGGAACATCCCAAAAATTTTTGTCAGGGCGATCCCAAAAATTCTGTCGGAACTGATCAAAAAATTTTTCAGGAACTGACAGCAATTTGTCGGGACGTCCCAAAAATTTTTCAGGGACTTTTAACAATTTTTTTTCCAGGAAACTGATCAACAATTCTGTAGGGAACATCCAAAAAATTCTGTGAGATGTTAACAATTCTGTAGGGGGTCCAAAATTCTGTCCCCGAGGCTGTCCCAACAATTTGTCGAGAAATGTCCCCAATTCTGTCGAGACTAAACCCAACAATTCTGTCGGGAAAGTCCAACAATTCTGCGGGAAATGATCCAACAATTCACAGGGGAAATGACAAAAATTCTGTCAGGGGAACCGTAGCAATTTGTCAGGGCTCAACAATTTTGGGGGTCAACAATTCTGCAGGGGCGTCAACAATTCTGTGAAATGATCCAACAATTCTTGGAAACCCTTTGTCCCCCAATTCTGTGGGGTACCGGTTGTCAGGGAACGAATTAAAAATTTTGGGGAAAAGTCCAATTCTGTCGGGCGTCCAACAATTCTTTGGAACCCCAAATTTTTCCCTTAAAAATTTTTTGGAACATCCCCAATTTTGTCAGGGGAGGGCTGTCCCAATTCTGCGGGAACAACAATTTGTAGGGGAATGATCCAACAATTCTGTCGGGGAACGGTCCAACAATTCTTCGGGAAATGGTAACAAGTTTTAACCTGGGGGGTCCCAAAAATTCTGAGGGGGTCAACAATTTGTCGGGGCTGGTCCCCAACTGTCGGAAATGGGCAAACAATTCTGTCAGGGCGGTACATTTGTCAGGGGCGTCCAATTATTTGGGGGCGACCCCAATTCTGTCAGGAAAGATCCCAAAATTTGTCAAGGCTGATAAAAATTCTTAATCCCCAAACGTCCCAAAAAAATTCTGTCGGGGACTGATCCCAATTCTTGGGAACCCCTCCCTTAATTTGTCAGGAAACTTTGAAACCCAACAATTCTGTCGGGCTGGTCAACAATTTTTCCATCGGGGGAAATGATCCAAAATTTTCAGGCGTCACAATTATGTAAGGCAGTCCCCCAATTTGTCGGACGATCCAAAATTTTGTCAGGGGGAACCCCAATTCTTCGGGGGCATCCCAAAAATTTTGTAGGGCGGTCAACAATTCTGTGGGGAGTCCACAAATTTTGTCGGGGGCTGATCCCGCGCAATTTGTCGGGGGATCCCCAATTTGTCGGGGACGTCAACTTTTCGGGGGTGTCCAACAATTCTGTCGGGCGTACAATTCGTCAAGGGCGGTCACAATTTGTCGGGGCGGTCACATTTTTCGGGACGGTCCCGTTTGTCGGGGCGGTCACAATTCTGTCGGGGCTGTCAAAAATTCTTTCCGGAACCCCTCCAGAATTTTGTGGGGACGTCACAATTCTTCATGGAACCCAGTCAACAATTCTTAAGGTCAACAATCTTCGAACTGATCCCGCTTCTGTCAGGAAATAACCACAATTTTGGGGTTTAGGGGGCGGTCCCAAAATTCTTAGGGGTTTTATCCACAATTCGTCAGAGGATCCAATTCTGTCGGGGCGGGCAAAATTTTCGGGGACGTCAACAATTTTGTCGGGCGTCCCCAAAAACTGTCAAGGAACTAAAAATTCAAAAATTTTGGGGAAAGATCCCAATTAGTGGGGCTGTCACAATTTTCGGGGCGGTCACAATTCTGTCAGGAACGTCCCCAATTCTGTCAGGAACTGACCCAATCATCGAACGTCCAACAATTTTCAGGACGCAACAATTCTGTCGGGACGTCCCGCAATTCTGTCGGGGAACTGATACAATTCTGGGGACGGGCACAATTCTTCGGAACTGATCCAACAATTCTGTCGGCGGCAAAATTTGTCGGGGATCAACAATTTGTCGGGGAAATGATCCCTTTGTCGGGGCGTCCCCAAAAATTTTTCAGGAAATGATCCCCAATTCTGTGGGCTGTCCCAAAAATTCTTCGGGGCGTCAACAATTTTTGTCAAGGGGGAAAAAATTTTTCAAGGCAATTTGTGGGGCGGTCCCCAAAAATTTTCGGGACGGTCACAATTTGTGGGGTGGTCAACAATTTGTTGGGGGCCCGCAATTTTCGGGTTTATCCACAATTTTTCGGGCTGGTCAACAAATTTTTAAGGAAACCCCCAAAAACGGCTTCAATTTGTAGAACTGTCCCAATTCTGTGGGGCAGTCCCCAATTCTGTCGGGGCGGTCAACCCCTTTGTCGGGCGTCCAACAAATTTTTGTCGGGGCTGATCCAAAAATTTTCGAACTGTCAACATTTGTCGGAAAGATCCCTTTGTCAGGGGAACAACTAAAAAAGCCAATTCTGTAGGAACATCCCCAAAATTTTGTCGGACGATCCGAATTCTGTCAGGGGTCCCCAATTTTTGTCAGGGGCGACCACAATTTGTCAGGGCGTCCCAATTCTTCAGGTGATCCAACAATTCTGTCGGGACTTCCACAATTTTTGGGGACTGGGGGCCCGCAATTCTGTCGGGATGATCAACAATTTTTGTCGGGGGCTGATCCAAATTTGGGGGCGGTCACAATTTGTCGGGGGCTGTCAATATGTCGGGGCGATCCAACAATTTTGTGAGAAAGTCCCCAATTCTGTCGGGGCGTCCCAAATTTTTAGGCGTCCAATTCGTCGGGGCGTCCAACAATTCTTCAGGCGTTAAAATTTGTGGGGGGTGAAGTTATTCCCGCGACCCAATTCTGCAGGGCGGTCAAAATTTTTGTCGGGGGTATCCCAATTTTGTCAGGGGGGCATCCCCAATTTGTCAGGGAAAGCACAATTTGTCGGGACGTCCCCAATTCTGTCAGGGCGTCAACAATTTTTGGGCTGATCCAACAATTCTTGAAAGAAAACTGTCAAGGGGACAAAACTTGGGGAATCCCAAAAATTTGTCGGAAAGTCCAACAATTCTGTCCGGGAAACCCCTCCAACAATTCGTCGGAAATGATCCACAATTTGTCGGGAAACTGATCCCTTCTGTCGGGACGTCAAAATTTTGTCGGGACAATCCACAATTTTGTGGGGCGGTCCCAAAAATTTGGGCAAAGGACGTTCCCCCAATTTGTCGGGGACTGATCCCCAAAAATTTGTCGGGGCGATCCCCCGGGGGGCCAATTTTTGGGAACGGTCAACAATTCTGTCAGGGCGCGCAATTCGCGGGGCGTCCATTTTGGGGCGGGAAAGTCCCTTCTTTGGGCGTCCAACTGTCAGGGACGTAACAATTCTGTCGGGGGAACGTAAAACTGGGGAACTGGTCCCAAAAATTTTGCGGAAAGGCCCCAATTCTGTCCAAATCCCCAATTTGTCAGGAACGTCAAAATTCTGTCGGGGGAACCCCCCTAATTTTGCGGAACGGTCAACAATTCTGTCGGAAATTCCCCAATTTTTCGGCGTCCCCGCTTTTTCGGAAAGTCCCCTTTGCGGCGGGCAAACAATTCTGTCGGGCGTCCAAAAATTTGTCGGGGGTAAAATTTTAAAATTAATTTTGTCGGGGGCGTCCAAATTCTTCGGACGTCAACAATTTGTCGGGATGATCCCCGCAATTCTGTGGACGGTAACAATTTTTTCGGGGCCAAAAAACAGCAAATTTGTCCAAGGGCGTCAAATTTGTCGGAAATGTCCCAAAATTTTGTCAGGGCGTCCAAAAAAATTGTCGGGACTGATCCACTTCCCTGTCGGGGCGTCCCCAATTCTGTCGGGCTGTCCACAATTCTGTCGAGGGAAAACTTTATCCCAAAATTCTTCGGGGCTGATCACAATTCTGTGGGGGCCAACAATTTTCGGAAAGGCCAACAGGGGGGTAAAAATTTTGTGGGGACTGTCAACAATTTGTCGAGGCTGTCAACAATTCTTGGGACTGTCCAACAATTTTGGGAAGTCAACTTTGTCGGGCTTACCCAAAATTTGTCAGGAAAAGCAACAATTCTTTGGCTGATCCAAAATTCTGTCAGGGAAAGGGCAAATTCTTGGAACTATCCAGCTTTTTTCGGGGGACTGGGCCCCAAATTTGTCGGGGGTCACAATTCTGTCAGAAATATCCCAAAATTTTGTCGGAACTTCCCCAATTCTGTGGGGCGTCAACAATTCTCAAAAGGGCGTCAAATTCTGTCAGGGAAAAACAACAATTCTTCGGGCGATCCAACAATTTGTCGGGGGCGTCAACAATTCTGTCGGGGGCTGATCCAACAATTCTTGGAACCCCCTCACAATTTTCAGGCGATCCAACAATTCTTCAGGAACCCATCCCCAATTCTGTCGAGAACAACGCAACAGTTCTGTCAGGGACTGATCAACAGTATGTCAGAGAACTGATCAACAATTCTGTCGGGGACTGATCCAGCAATTCTGTCAAGGAATTTCAGTCAACAATTCTGTCAGGGACTGATCCCAGCAATTCATTCAGGGAACTGATCCAACAATTCTGTCAGAGAACTGACACAACAATTCTGTCAGGGAACTGATCCATGAATTATGTCAGAACTGATCCAACAATTCTGTCAGGGACTGATCCAACAATTCTGTCAGGGAACTGATCCAACAATTCTGTCATGGGTGATCCAACAGGTGTGTCAGGAGGTCTGAGATCCACTTAATTCTTTCAGAACTGATCCAACAATTCTGTCGAGAACTGATCAACAATTCTGTCGAAGGGCCGATCAACAATTCTGTCCGGGGAACTAATCCAACAATTCTGTAGAGAACTGATCCAACAATTCGTGCAGCGACTGATCCAACAATTCTGTCAGGGAACTGATCGAACAATTCTGTCAGAGGCAGTCAATAATTCTGTCAAGGAACTGATCAACAATTCTGTCCCGAGGCTGATCTAACAACTCTGTCAGGGACCAGTCAACGAATTCTGTCGGGGATCTGATCGAACAATTCTGTCGAGGACTGATCAACCGTGTAACAAGTACTGATGCAACGATTGTATGAGACTAAGTCAACAGTTATAGGGGGCTGATCCCATGATTATAATGCTTCAATTACGCTTAACTATCAGGCCAGTCAACACTTATGTGAGAACTGATCCCGCTTAATTCCTGTCAGGGCCCGGTCGGCAGTTGCGATGGGGACTGTCGGCGGTTTAGCGTGAGTGGCCCGGTGCGGCGGCTCTTAATGAGGTCGGCGCGTGAGGGCGGTCGGCAGTTGCGTCAGGGACTGGTCGGCAGTTGCGATAGGGCTGGTCAGCAGTTTGCGGCAAGAGGCACGGTCCGGCGATTCGTTGGGGACGGTCGACAGTTCTGTCGAGAACGACCTGGCAATTGCTGATAAAGGGACGGTCCATTACGGTATGTCGGAGCCCCAGTCCCTTGATTATAATCGGGGACTGATCCAGCAATTCTGTCAGGGCAGTCAAGCAATTCTGTCCCGGGGACTGATCAACAATTCATTCAGGAACTGATCCAACAATTCTGTGAAGGGAGCAGCACAACATTCTCTGTCGGGAACTGATCAGCGCCAATTGTGTCAGAGAACTGATCCATAATTCTATCAGGAACTGATCACTCAATTCTGTCAGAGGAACTGATCCAGCAATTCTGTCGGAACTGATCAACAATTTGTCAGGTCTGATCCGGCGGTTAACAGGACGGTCCGGCAGTTGCCGTCAGAGAACTGATCCAACAATTCTGTCCGAAACTGATCCAACAATTTACTGTCGGGAACTAATCCAGCAATTCTGTAAGAGAACCCAGTCAACAATTCTGTCAGCTGACGGAAGGTCCAACAATTCTGTCAGGGAACTGATCGAACAATTCTGTCCAGTGACTGATCAATAATTATGTCCAGGAACTGATCCAGCAATTATGTCAGAGACTGATCAACAATTATGTCAGGAACTGATCCAACAATTCTGTCAGAGAACTGATCCAACAATTCTGTCAGGGAACTGATCCGCTCTTAATTCTGTCTGTGACTGATCAACAATTCTGTCAGAGAACTGATCAACAATTCTGTCAGGGACTGATCCAACAATTCTGTCAGAGAACTGATCCAACAATTCTGTCAGAGAACTGATCCAACAATTCTAACCAGAGAACTGGTCAACAGGTACTGTCAGAGAACTAGTCAACAATTCTCTGTTAGGGACTTCTTCTTCTTCTTTTCGATCGCTTTTTGTTGATTGCTTACCGTTTGGCGCGTTCTTATGATAAGTCGGCTTTATTTGTCTAGGCTCATCTCCCAATACCCTCATAATTTGAAATATGATATTGTGTTATAAAATAACATTCCTTTCTTAAAGGAGGACATGCAGGGAGCAGTCTTGGACATGTTCTGTGGTTTATTCAGCGAACCGAGAGGCATGGGGGTTGGGGACAATCGCAGCCTGTGTGGTATTTGTTCAGTCTGTTATAACCTATCCTGAGTCGGAAGATGATAGTCTGTCCTTGTCGGTCAAGTGTGTGGTAGTCATCGTTGGATGGTGTAGGTTCTTTTCTAATGTCCACGATAGCTCTTTTTTTTTCAAAGTATGTGATTTCATTATCTGTTTGTTCACATTCTGCTCCCCTTTTACTTAGATTTGCCTGCCTTCTCGTTACCTGGCACACCGCAATGTGATGGTACCCACTGTGAAGTGCTCTTTGTTGTTGAAATCTTGATGAACTCTTTTCTCAGGGATGGATTTACTCTGTAGGACTTGCAGCTTAAATAGTGCGTCTGTGAAAAATACCACTTGTTAGCGATCAGAGTTAGGTATTGATCATGATTGCGGCTGTAATAGTGCTTGAGCCTCTGCGGTGTAATTTAATCCCATTTGTCATTTGTATGTACTTTGTTTTGGTGTGATTGTTGGGATATGTAATATAGATATCAGCCCCTCCGTTCTTTCTTGCATCTGTTGTCAGGGACTGAGGTCTGTGTACCCAACAATGGAAATAACAGAGTGAATATTTTATATTCAGAAGTAAAGTATGAACAATTTGCTCCACCCTGGTTAGCACTGATATATATGACTTGTAGCCGACTGATTCAGTGGAAAAGTAACTGTCTCGGATTCAGCGTCTGCGCTCTCCACACAGGAAATGAATACAGATGGAAAACTCTTAATTACTTCATGAAATTATTCCATAACTGCTTCCCTACAGCACAATGCTCTTTTGCTCAATCCAACAGACAAGGTGCAAGGAGGGTGGCAGAAGTAGTCAATAAAAGAGCAAACACAAACCATTTTGATGATGCTTAATATGTGCCTGTCATGAGGTAGATGGAACAATACCAAATATGTGCCTGTCATGAGGTAGATGGAACAATACCAAATATGTGCCTGTCATGAGGTAGTTGGAACAAAACCAAATATGTGCCTGTCATGAGGTAGATGGAATAATATCAAATATGTACCTGTCATGAGGTAAGTGGAACAATACCAAATATGTGCCTGTCATGAGGTAAGTGGAACAATACCAAATATGTGCCTGTCATGAGGTAAGTGGAACAATACCAAATATGTGCCTGTCATGATGTAGATGTAACAATACCAAATATGTGCCTGTCATGAGGTAGATGGAATAATACCAAATATGTGCCTGTCATGAGGTAAGTGGAACAATACCAAATATATGCTTGTCATGAGGTAGATGGAACAATAAAAAATATGTGCCTGTCATGAGTTAGATGGAACAATACCAAATATGTGCCTGTCATGAGGTACATAGAACAATACCAAATATGTGCCTGTCATGAGGTAAGTGGACCAATACCAAATATGTTCCTGTCATGAGGTAAGTGGAACAATACCAAATATGTGCCTCATGAGGTAAGTGGAACAATACCAAATATGTTCCTGTCATGAGGTAAGTGGAACAATATCAAATATGTGACTGTCATGAGGTAGATTGAACAATACCAAATATGTGCCTGTCATGAGGTAAGTGGAACAATACCAAATATGTGCCTGTCATGAGGTAGACGGAACAATACCAAATATGTGCCTGTCATGAGGTAAGTGAAACAATACCAAATATGTGCTTGTCATGAGGTAGATGGAATAATACCAAATATGTGCCTAGCATGAGGTAGATGGAACGATCATCTGAAAATTCTATCGGCTGATTTAAAAGAAAGATTTTCTGATTTGAAACAAATTGATTCAGTCAATGTTAGTGAATTTGTCTGATATTTCAAATATGCAGTATCAAGAAGAACTACCAGAAATGCAAAATGGTGAGTCAGTTAAAACTTCATTTAATATAAAAGAAGCGACGGCATGGCTTTGTGAGGAAACAGAAACCAAATATACAAATTCAACCAAATTTGCAAGAAAACGTATTACCGTTTCCATCTTCATATTTAACTGAATGTGGTTTTAGTGCCATAACTGATTTGCTGCTAAAAAAAAGAAATCGGCTGGATTTAACATAACAAGGAGACTTGAGACTGAAGCTAACTAAATTGAAACCTAACATAAAATCTCTTTGTAGCATGCATCAAGCGCAAGGATCTCACTAAGTGTAAGTAATAAATAGTTACTAATAATTAAAATAATATAGAAAAATATATCATTAAAATGATATCGAACATGAATTTTAGTTCTCCATTATATGTTTTGAAAATTTACTTACTGTGTTTCCTAAACAATTTCCTAGTGATTTCTTCCTAAAACCTATCATTTAAGTTTCTTCAGTGAACAATTCAATTTTGGAAAATAAAATTATGTGTATATGTTACATAGAAAAAAAAGGGGAGACATACAAATTTTGAAAGGCTTTGGTGGGGCATGGCACAAAAAGGTTGGGAAACACTGGTGTAGAGTCTCGCTCTCAGGTCAATCCTGAAAAAGCGTGTATGTTGTGGTGTTCGTTGAATAATCACATAGTCAAGGCTGACCTACCCCGTGTAATCTTTGATGAACATACCATCGAGCGCAGAGACATGCTGCGCTATCTTGGAATAACCTTCGATCGTAGTCTATCTTTCAAACACCACATTGAACAGACGATACAACGGTGCAAGCGTAGTCTTGCGGCTCTCAAAGTTATGGTGGCCGCACAACTTGAGCAGAGACTACTTGCCCTTTTGTTCGATCGAATGGTTATGTCAGTGGTAGATTACGGACTCGGAATTCTTACGATATCAAGATCACAATGTGAACGACTCGAACGGGTTCAGAATGAAGGTATGCGTATAGTTCTGGGCTGCACTAGAGATACCCCATTTTAAGATGAGATATATGCTTGGCCTTCTGTCACTACGCTCCCGTCATGCAATCGCCCAAACCAAGGCATATATATGCGGGTTACTTCAGATAAGAGACATCCACTACACAAGAACACTAATGATGTTAAGGGCACGAGAATCAAGCGTGGCATGTCGTAGATGGCCCAGGCTGAGAGAACAATTGGCCAGGTGACTACGGTTCCTACCAAAAGGGAAGAATGGATCCCAACAGATGGTAGCATGATGAACTATCTCAACGTTATCATTACTCTTGGAAGAGAATGTAGAGATTGGGGCAATAAGAAGGCTGATCTCGCAGTTAAGCAGCTGATAGAAGATAATGCAAGGGATGATGATGTTGTTGTATATACCGATGGGTCGGTTCAACTTGGTGAAAAGTCCGGCTGGGGTTTCTTGGCTAATACGCATGGTAGGGTTGTTGCAGAGCGAAGTGGGGCATACAGGACAACGACTTCTAGTATGAGAATGGAGGTTGAGGTCGTTACTGCTGCCCTCCATTGGATTTCTGGGACTTCATTTACTGGGGCAGTTGTTGTATCTGACTCTCAGTCGATGCTTCACAAGATTCAGAAGGGCAGGTTTCAGTATTAGTGAATGTCGTCTATAGAAGTTTCTAGCCTCCAGCGGCTTACGTGGATATACTGTCCTGGGCATGCGGTGTTTACGGTAATGAGAGAGCGGACAGGCTTGCATCAACAGCATCGATTGTTGGGGAGTTGAAGATGGATAAGAGGGATATTATTCGGTCTCTTCGCGACTGTCTGTTGGATGAGGACACTAAAATCGATGTTGAATCGATCAAGTGATTTAGGCAGTTTGGAGTTATCCGTTGTTCAAGTCGAACTGGATGCATGAGGGGCAGAGTGAGAGGTGTGTTTATTTAGCGAGCCACAGAAACCATCATTATGCATACTCTTCGATATCTGTTGGGGAGACTGAGCACCTATGGGTCCGCCCGGAGTGCAGCGACGTCAGTTTACAATAGCGACGTTAGTAACCAATAACCAATTGTAGAAAATGTGAACAGTTTTGAATATCTTAGCTCACTACTAACAAAAGATGAGAATGGGGTGAAAATAATTAAAAGAAGAACAAACATGACCATACAAAACATTAAAAACCTAAAAACAGTATGGAAGAAAATTGATAGGAAAACAAAGATAATCCCAGTGGCAACGTATAGCTGTGAAATCATGTGCATTTAACAAGGCAGTGAAAAACATATGTAATTTTGAAAGTGTTACAGAAAAGTCTTCCGTATACCATGAACAAAGAAGATAACAAATAGATCTATTCAGAAAGAATTCGAAACGAAAGAAAACAGACTGATGCTACAAAAAAGAATGAGAAAATTGAAGTATTTTGTGCAAATTAAAAAGACACGACGTGTTGAAAAAGCAACTATGAGCTATTTGAAAGTAAAGTTTGATCGCAGAGTCTGCGCTTTAATGACCATGCCAACAATGTTATTCCTACAGCTTACAGCGCACTTACCGTACTGAGAGTCATGCGGCTGCTGACTTTAAGCAACACATTCTTGTGCGCATGTACAAATGCCTGGTTGTATTATATATAGAACATGACTGCAATAATCTTACGATTCAGTTTCAGTTCAGTTTCAGTTCAGTTTCAGTTTGGAATATCTTCATTGCTCCTTCGCAAAATCTCCAACAGCGTCCAGCGACTGACCGTACCAGTTCGATTTTGATTGATGAGCTTACTCTACGATTGGTCCTGCGCAAATAGTGAGACTGAAAAGAATTCACAACTAGGCTATTTGCATCATCCAGGGATGAACCAAAGATACACAAGGAGTGGCAATGAAATTCCTTGTTGTTCTCTCCAATATTGCTCTCAGAATTGAAACTGTAAAGAGTTCGATCATATCTAAAATTCAGCTCAAATGAAAAGTATCCCCTTAATGAAGAACTCAAGATAAAATGTGTAGACTCAAGAGAGGACGCTCATATGCAATAGTAGTTAGTTCTTTGGAAACTATTTATGCAATTTAATAAACTAAATGATTCAAATGATGACCAACTATTGACGATACTGATCTTATGAAGACTGTATTATCATCATCATCATCATCATCATCAAATAGCTTGTCATGATCAGAACTTTGCCAACCTAACAGTTCTTCGGATCTGTTCTCTCTCATGGGACAGATGCCCCGCCTCTGCAGTCGGCATGCTCAAATCATCAGCAACACCCTGAATCCATATTCTTCTTGGTCTTCCACTTCTCCTGTCTGCCGGATGCATACTTTCGCAATAGTCTTTTCCAACCTTTCCTGGTTTGTTTATATATCCCAAATACTTCAGTTTCTCGTTATTATTCGTTGCATCAGCTATATTTTAATTTGAATTCTAATTTGGGGGGGTTTGGTGAGTCAGGGACTGGTAGTACCTCTGGTAAGGATGGCTGTCACGCCCTTTTCAGGGCCCATCTCCCCTTGGTCCAAACCTGACTTCTAGCTCCCACCTGTGGCTCCTAGTAGTTGTCAGCATGCGACAGCGGCCACCCCTCGGGCAACGGCTGTGACAGGCCGGCTAAACCAGGAGCGGGTAACCGATTCGGTATTAAACCAATCGGTGAATCTGGGTATGCCAACCCTGCATGTGAAGACTGGACTCGGCAGATTGTGCGGAAGAAACTATACTTTGGATCAACAGACAAGAAGGCGTCTGCCAGCAACGCGCTGCAGAGCGTAGTGAGCACGGCCAGGCACGTAGAACGCCATGGTCATCCGCTGCACCCAGATCCTTCTCCAGCCGTCTCGACTTTGTCCTGCCACTGGACACAGAAGGAATTGGGCGAGAGAGTGAGATCGACGAACTGCGCAACTCTTTCTCACTTTAAACGAAATCATCGCTCAAGTCACTATTTCATCCATCCATCAAACATACATCACACACCAAGTCCTGTGGCAATGGGCGAGCGGCGAAGCGGCAGACGTGGGTACGCTGGCAGCCGTAGTCGCAGACCTGCACACAGGCGGCTCAGGCCATATGGTCGTCTTCTACTGATCGGAGCAGCAGTAGGATTCGGCAGCCCCCTGAGCGGCTGAGCAGCCCTCTCTAGGAAAGCACTGCTCACCTCCATGGCATGAGGAAGGGGCTAGAAAAGGTGCCTTAAACATTGCCTGTTCCAACACTACCTAGCCAGCTTACCGCTGCTGGAAGGTACCCTACTCCTGCGGTCGAAACAAAGGAAAGGCAATACGAAAGGCAAGATCCTTTCCACTCATCTTAGGCGCATGGAACGTGCGCACTCTGCTTGACAGAGACAAAACAGAAAGACCAGAAAGGCGTACCGCCCTGATTGGAAGAGAATTGGCCAGATACAACATTGACATAGCTGCATTGAGCGAGACTCGACTCGCTGGCGAGGGCCAATTGTGTGAGGCTGGTGCAGGCTATACATTCTACTGGAGTGGTAGACGTCATGAAGAGAGACGGGAAGCAGGGGTGGGCTTCGCTATAAAGACAGAACCTGTTGGAAAGCTGGCCGGGTCTCACAAGGGTCTAAATGACCGCCTAATGACTGTATTTCATTGCAGTATGGCAAGAGGCATGTTACGATCATTAGTAGTGCATATGCACCTACTATGACCAACCCAGAAGATGTCAAAGATAAGTTCTATAAAGAACTGCACGCAGTTATTGCATCAGTCCCAAAAGCAGATAAGCTTATTATTCTTGGTGACTTTAATGCAAGGGTAGGCTCAGACAACATCTCCTGGAATGGTACGATTAGAAAGTATGGTGTTGGCCGCAGCAACAGTAATGGGCTCCTCCTGCTTCAGACCTGCACAGAGCACGAGCTACTTGTCACAAATACAATTTTTCGTTTACCTACCCGCAATCGGACATCCTGGATGCATCTCTAGGCACTGGCACCTTATTGACTATGTAATTGTTAGAAAAAGAGATAGGCAGGATGTGCGTGTCACAAAATCTATGTGTGGTGCCGAATGCTGGACCGACCATCATCTTATTGTGTCTAAGCTAAATATGCATATCAAACCCACCAGGCGTCCCCAGGGGAAGACAACTTACAAAAGATTAGATGTCATCAAACTCAAGCATGTTAACATCAGGCAAAAGATGGTGGACAAACTAGAAGACTGTCTCCAGTCAATTCCGCTAGACAATCAAAATGTTGATAATTATCGAAAAAGGGTGAAGACTGCAGTATAACTTGGAAAAATTGCAATTCTATGGCACCTTGCGACCTCTTGGACTCAACGCATTACATTCCTATGCTTCTTAGTACTGTCTTATCTCATGCCTTGTAATCTATATGTGTATTTGCTCCATATATATAAGTTATTTATCCACTATATTGTTTATTGTTTCTCTTCTTTTCCACTTCCGGTTTTGTGTTGCACTCATTTCGTTATTCGTTTTTATTCCCAGATTTTTATTAGATAGGTTTGAATGTTTCTACATGTAATCGTCCATTTGTAGTGTTCCTCGAAATTCATCATGCTTGTTGTATTGTTTGCATGATAAAGGCCTTTTGGTCGAAACGTTGCTGTTTATCGTCACTGTTTCTGTATTTTGTAAAACTATAGTACTTTGTTTTTACGTGTTTAGCTAAAATATTGATACAAACTGGACAACCCTAAGAGAATCTATATATGGCACTGCTACAGAGATCCTGGGCACCGAAACCAAGAAACATAACGATTGGTTCGACGAAAACTCTGTGGAAATAAAACAAATGATGGCTGAGAAATCCATCTTTTATAATGCTCTTCAAAATGTTCCTAAATCGTCATCAAAGAAAACCGCATTTAACAACTTGCGCAGATCCATCCAGTGTAAACTAGGCCAGATGCGTGAATCATGGCTGAGTAGAAAGCCAGAAGAGATTCAGAACTTTGCAGATAGACATGACCTGAAGAACTTTTATCATGCACTTAAAGCGGTCTATGGTCCAACATCACCATTATCATTCCCTCTCCTTAGCTCAGATAGAACCAAACTGTTGACAGATAGGGAAACAATTCTCTTACGCTGGAGTGAGCATTTCAGCAGCATATTAAATCAACTATCGTCTATAAATGACATAGCTATAAACCGTCTACCTCAAATCCCCATAAATAACGCATTAAATGAAACTCCAACCTTAGAGAAGATAAGAAGAGCTATTTCTCAAATTTCTAGCCTGAAGGTTCCCGGTACTGATTCAATTCCTGCAGAGATCTACAAAGTGGGCGGTACAATTCTCATTGAGAAGCTCCATATTACCTTCCAACAAATATGGCAGAGTGAAATCATCCCACAAGAAATGAAAGATGCATCCATTATCCACCTATATAAACGAAAGGGAAACAGACATGAATGTAACAATCATTGAGGCATCTCCCTACTATTAGTTTTTAGTTTAGTTTGTTCCAGAGGTTTTAGATCTCCATGTGATATGGTTCTTTGCTAGCAGTTGGAGATCTTGTATAGTTTTACATCCCAATAGTTTACTTTCTTGTTGGATTGTTCTTCGAAGAGTGGTCTTAGGTCTTCCACGTTTTCATTTCCCAACTGGTGACCACATAAGGACTAGTCGATTTAGTCTTCATTGGAGCGTAACATTGTATAATTGTAAGTTTAAAGTGTTTAGTTTGTAGTCGGGCTGTTATAATTCTTTCGTTGATTGGCTCTCAGCTAATAAGAGATGATACAGCTTTATGTGGCATGATGATTCCAAATCCTTCTTTATGAATATTATCAGCTCTCCCGGAATGAATAATAAACACATTTTCGCTAGATATATAATTTTTACCTGAATCCAGCCATCTGCACTCACTGACACCCAAGATGTCCAGGTTATAATTTTTCATTTCTTTACACACCTCAGCGGTTTTCCCCGCTTGAAACATAGTCCTCACATTCCAATAGCCGAATTTCGAACACTGCTTACTATTTAATAAACTAGAACGGGTAGCTATTTCACATAAATAGAACGATACACATTTAGATAAATCATCTGTTTCCTAAATACTGGGGTTTTTACGATTGAGGATTATTAGGCCTTAGATCAACCGACCATAGCAAGTACGAAGAAAACAACACCTTCCATCTTGAAACCGGAACCCCATCTATCTATCTATTGCAGGAAAGATATTTGCCAGAATCCTTTTGAACCGCCTCACCACGGACTCTTGCCTGAAAGCCAGTGTGGATTCCGTAAAGATCGTGGGACCACAGACATGGTATTTGCGGCAAGGCAACTGCAAGAAAAATGCCAAGAACAACACCGAGACCTATACACAGCGTTCATCAACTTGACCAAGGCGTTTGATACGGTCAGTAGAGAAGATGTCTGGAAGATCATGGCTAAATATGGCTGTACTGAAAAATTCATCAAGATTGTGCAGCAACTGCATGAGGGAATGCACGCCAGAGTGCAGGACCAAGGCGAGCTATCAGAGCCTTTTCCTGTCCTGAATTGAGTCAAACAAGGTTGTGTGATTGCACCAACTCTGTTTAGCATTATGTTTTCTACCATGCTGCCATGCCATGCATTCAGAGACGGTAACATAGGTGTCGACATCAAGTATCGTACAGATAGAAAACTCTTCAATCCAAGGAGACAAAGGAAGCAAAAACAAAAGTAAAGTCTGATACCATCAGAGATCTCTTATTTCACTGCCAACACTGATGCAGATCTCCAGACAAGCATGAACAGATTTTTACAAGCCTGCTCCAACTTTGGTCTTACCATCAATACCGAGAAATCTGAAGTCATGTACCAACTAGCTCCTGGAAAAGTATATGCCGAACCAAATATTACAACAAGCGTCAGGAAACTGAAAGTAGTGGACAGATTTACTTATCTTGGAAGTACACTGTCCTAAAATGTCACCATAGATGATGAAATAAATACCAGAATCTCTAAAGCTAGCAGCACCTTTGGCAGACTACATAGAAATGTCTGGCACAGATGTGTATTGGCCAAGCCACAAAACTGAAGGTATATCGGGCTGTCGTGCTCCCAGTCCTTCTTCACGCATGCGAAACTTGGACTGTATATCAGAGACACGCAAGGAAGCTAAAACACAGTCTGCCTTAGAAAAATAATGAACATCAAATGGTAGAATATGATTCCAGATACAGAAGTCCTAAAAAGAGCTGCTCTCCTCAGCATCTATACAATCTTGATGCAGTCCCAGACAAGATGGGCAGGACATGTGGTTCAAATGCCAGATTTCAGAATACCCAAACGACTCTTTTATGGTGAGCTGCATAGCGGTAAACGCTCACAGGGGGCCAGAAAAAGCGATTCAAAGATACACTCAAGAACTCGATGAAATCCTTTGGCATAGATGTCAACAACTGGGAGAATGTTGCTTAAGACAGATCAGCCTGGCGCACACTTCTTCGATACGGTTCCTCGGCCTGCGAGGCAGATAGAACAGCACGGATGGAGCAAAAACGTCAAAACAGAAAGGCAGTAAAACTTCCCACAAGTGCAAGTATACCTTGCCCACACTGTACACGAACATTTCAAGTCCGTATCGGGCTCACTAGTCATCTACGCACACACAGACAAACATAGCGCAACTACATTCCCTTGGATACAAATTTTTGTGGTCATCATCATCCGTGATGGACGAGCAGCATCATCATTTTGAATTCTTTATTGATATATCTATTTGTTCTTTTCTCTGTTCATGATATACGGAGGACTCTTCCATAACACTTATATTCAAAAGTACATATATGGCTTTCCACTGCCTTGTTTAATGTCCATTGTTCATCCCCATACTTTGCTACTGTGAATTTACATGATTTTAGTATTATGGACTTTGCTTTCCTATTCATGCTGTTTTTATTTGTTTAATTTTTTTGAAAGGCTATGTTTTTTTTTTAAATTTTCTTCATCGCTTTTTCATCTGTTGTTAGCAGTGAACCGAGATATTCAAAACTGTTCAAAATTGATATTTTCTCTCCGTTAATAAAAATATTCTGTCATACTTATCACTTTTATATTACTTTATTTAGCCGAGGCAAACGTATACATCCCGAAACGGAAGAGCAACATAAAAGTGAAACGGAAGAGCAACATAAAAGTGAAACGGAAGAGCAACATAAAAGTGCGCACGAACTTTGGCTTTAAATTATATACACATTACAAAGAATGGTTCTTCCTATTCTTTCGTTCGCCCGCTAGAAATTAAGGCGTAGTCAAGGCGACTAGTATGGCGTATCTTACATATTTTTGCCTGAAGTCTTGTTTTCCTTATAATCTCCATACAGGTGAGACTGCCGTTTTCAGAGGCACTTGTAGTAGTTTGAACATACTACCTGACGCAACACCTATTGTCTCCTGAGACAAAGAGGCCAATGATGATGTAGTAGTTTATATTCTCAAGTAATGATCAGGAAACATGCATTCCAATCATGAACCGTGTCCTACCGAATATGTTTTGTCTGGCCTCGAACGTTGGCGCGTGATAACTAGCGGTCCGGTCACTTTTCAGACTTCTTTGAGGTCGTTCTGGATAAGGAACATTCTCAACCTCTCTGGGACATGAGCCTTTGGATATTTGTCTGAGTTGATAATCCCTTACCTTTTCGGCCTTTCCTGCAACAGATGCTGGACAATTTATCATTTTGTCACCACCAAGCAGTTTGAAGTTTTACTTTCCTGCAACAGATGCTGGACAATTTATCATTTTGTCACCACCAAGCAGTTTGAAGTTTTACTTTCCTGCAACAGATGCTGGACAATTTATCATTTTGTCACCACCAAGCAGTTTGAAGTTTTACTTTATTTGTTTTCTTCAGAAGAAGCAGAAACATCTAGCTAGCGCTTAGCATAAATAAACCGGGATTGGAGTTTCACAGGGCGTTAGAACGAAACTTTTGATTTTGCGCTATGCCAACATTAACCGCCTCGTTCCTTCCAGGGAGGCAAGACGCATTAACCGCCTCGTTCCTTCCAGGGAGGCAAGACACATTAATCGCCTCGTTCCTTCCAGGGAGGCAAGACGCATTAACCGCCTCGTTCCTTCCAGGGTGGCAAGACGCATTAACCGCCTCGTTCCTTCCAGGGAGGCAAGACACATTAACCTCCTCGTTCCTTCCAGGGAGGCAAGATACATTAACCGACTCGTTCCTTCCAGGGAGGCAAGACACATTAACCGCCTCATCCTTCCAGGAGGCAAGACACATTAACCTCACTTCCTTCCAGGAGGCAAGACACATTAACCGCCTCATACCTTCCAGGAGGCAAGACACTTAACCGCCTCATACCTTCCAGGGAGGCAAGACACATTAACCGCCTCGTTCCTTCCAGGGAGGCAAGACACATTAACCACCTCGTTCCTTCCAGGGAGGCAAGACACATTAACCGCCTCGTTCCTTCCAGGGAGGCAAGACAAATTAACCGTCTCATACCTTCCAGGGAGGCAAGACACATTAACCACCTCGTTCCTTCCAGGGAGGCAAGACACATTAACCGCCTCATACCTTCCAGGTAGGCAAGACACATTAACCGCCTCATTACCTTCCAGGTAGGCAAGACACATTAACCACCTCATACCTTTCAGGGAGGCAAGACACATTAACCACCTCATACCTTCCAGGGAGGCAAGACACATTAACCACCTCATACCTTCCAGGGAGGCAAGACACATTAACCACCTCATACCTTCCAGGGAGGCAAGACACATTAACCACCTCATACCTTCCAGGGAGACAAGACACATTAACCACCTCATACCTTCCAGGGAGGCAAGACACATTAACCCCCTCGTTCCTTCCAGGGAGGCAAGACACATTAACCACCTCATACCTTCCAGGGAGGCAAGACACATTAACCGCCTCATCCTTTCTGGAGGCAAGACACATTAACCACCTCGTTCCTTCCAGGAGGCAAGACACATTAACCACCTCATACCTTCCAGGAGGCAAGACACATTAACCACCTCTTACCTTCCAGGGAGGCAAGACACATTAACCACCTCATACCTTCCAGGGAGGCAAGACACATTAACCACCTCACACCTTCCAGGGAGACAAGACACATTAACCACCTCATACCTTCCAGGAGGCAAGAACATTAACCCCTCTACCTTCCAGGAGGCAAGCACATTAACCGCCTCGTTCCTTCCAGGGAGGCAAGAACATTAACCACCTCATACCTTCCAGGGAGGCAAGACACATTAACCGCCTCATACCTTCCAGGGAGGCAAGACACATTAACCACCTCGTTCCTTCCAGGGAGGCAAGACACATTAACCGCCTCATACCTTCCAGGGAGGCAAGACACATTAACCGCCTCGTTCCTTCCAGGGAGGCAAGACACATTAACCACCTCATACCTTCCAGGGAGGCAAGACACATTAACACACTCATACCTTCCAGGAGGCAAGACACATTAACTGCCTCATACCTTCCAGGGAGGCAAGACACATTAACCACCTCATACCTTCCAGGGAGGCAAGACACATTAACCACCTCATACCTTCCAGGGAGGCAAGACACATTAACCGCCTCATACCTTCCAGGGAGGCAAGACACATTAACCGCCTCATACCTTCCAGGGAGGCAAGACACATTAACCACCTCATACCTTCCAGGGAGGCAAGACACATTAACCACCTCATACCTTCCAGGGAGGCAAGACACATTAACCACCTCATACCTTCCAGGGAGGCAAGACACATTAACCACCTCATACCTTCCAGGGAGGCAAGACACATTAACCACCTCATACCTTCCAGGGAGGCAAGACACATTAACCACCTCATACCTTCCAGGGAGGCAAGACACATTAACCACCTCATACCTTCCAGGGAGGCAAGACACATTAACCACCTCATACCTTCCAGGGAGGCAAGACACATTAACCACCTCATACCTTCCAGGGAGGCAAGACACATTAACCACCTCATACCTTCCAGGGAGGCAAGACACATTAACCACCTCATACCTTCCAGGGAGAGCCAAGGACACATTAACCACCTCATACCTTCCAGGGAGGCAAGACACATTAACCACCTCATACCTTCCAGGGAGGCAAGACACATTAACCACCTCATACCTTCCAGGGAGGCAAGACACATTAACCACCTCATACCTTCCTGGGAGGCAAGACACATTAACCACCTCATACCTTCCAGGGAGGCAAGACACATTAACCACCTCATACCTTCCTGGGAGGCAAGACACATTAACCACCTCATACCTTCCAGGGAGGCAAGACACATTAATCATTCGAATGTAAATTTGATTTTACGCTGGAAAAATGATCCAACTCAGTGACCTTGCACCTGACCTCTTGTACGGAGTTCTTTCTTGCATCGATACGACATGACATCTTACACATTCCTTTTGAAGAGTCTTGCAGAGAGCTGGCAACTATGGTACGAACATTGGTGTGTGTTTACGCTTACAGACTATTTCTTTTACTGTTTCCTTACTCCGCTTTACGGCAATTTGTAATAATGTGTACTCATTTATAAATGTTAGTCTCTAATCGATGACCAGGAGAAACGGGTGAGAGCACCTCCCCTTGGATTCTGCTCGTCTGTGTAGCAAACAGATCACATATAGCATTCGAGTTGCTTGGATTCTGCTCGTCTGTGTAGCAAACAGATCACATATAGCATTCGTAGTTGCTTGGATTCTGCTCGTCTGTGTAGCAAACAGATCACATATAGCATTCGTAGTTGCTTGGATTCTGCTCGTCTGTGTAGCAAACAGATCACACATAGCATTCGTAGTTGCTTGGATTCTGCTCGTCTGTGTAGCAAACAGATCACATATAACATTCGTAGTTGCTTGGACTCTGCTCGTCTGTGTAGCAAACAGATCACATATAGCATTCGTAGTTGCTTGGATTCTGCTCGTCTGTGTAGCAAACAGATCACATATAGCATTCGTAGTTGCTTGGATTCTGCTCGTCTGTGTAGCAAACAGATCACATATAGCATTCGTAGTTGCTTGGATTCTGCTCGTCTGTGTAGCAAACAGATCACATATAGCATTCGTAGTTGCGTCCAGTCTACTACTTTACTGTGCGGTAGTTTTCTTTCATTCCCTACACGCTTAGACGGACTACAGTGTGAAAATATATTTCCATCTCACCACGCAGAGATAGGTATAGTCTTAGTCCATAACAGCTGACTAAACCTGACGCAGAGTTGTTACTATCTTTTATTGCGCCTGCAGCCCCAAAGAGTGGCTTTAAGTAAAATAGCTAACGTATGCTGGTGCCTGTACAAAAAAAGTTCCTGGTAGGCAGAAAGGAGACTGTCATGGGCTCGGAGGGTGAACACGCATACAGTATACTGCCGAAACCTGGATGTGCTGCGTTGAAAGGTGCAAATATCGAACCTGTTTGTCTAACACAGAAAACTATCATCACAAATATCGAACCTGTTTGTCGAACACAGAAAACTATCATCACAAATATCATCGCCATTTGCCTCAAACCACAGAAATGTCACAGACAAAAGCCAAAAGTAGTGTTCAAGAGTGAACGCAGCAGAAGAAGAAGACCAAGCAACACTTCTTATCACTGTATGTGCTGTTGAATAACTGTATGTGCTGTTGAATAACTGTATGTGCTGTTGAATAACTGTATGTGCTGTTGAATAACTGTATTTGCTGTGGAATAACTGTATTTGTCTTCATAATAATAAGCAACACATTTTGAAAATTGTCACCAGTGGCATTTATTGAAGAAATATGTGGTGCTTAACATAGAAGCGACAAGAAAGAAAAGATTGCAAATAAACAACTGTGAACAAGTAGAATATGTGATGAGAGTTAGAGAAGCGTTTAACAGTGCAGTAGTTGACATGCTATATTATTGATCATATCATAAACAATAAACACGTTATCAGAATATGTACATATGAATTATAAACAATATTCACAGTGAGTATTTCAACAATGAGTATGTCATCTTTGTTCATTAATTTATGTTGCAAGCAAGTCCCAACTTGATTTATTTTTCTCAAGTTATTTCCTGCAACAAATTCGTTGTGTAATATTATTTATTTTATCAATTAATGGTAGCCGGAAAATGAGACAAAAAGTAACTACGTTTGGAAACAATGCTCTACAATGCAACTAAAACTAAAACAACTGAGAAATTTCAATTTCAAAGTGTAATATAAAGACGACAAAGTGCGTATATCAGATATCGAGAAGCAGAAAATATGAACAAAATATTTTCATGAATTCCTACTTAGACCTGACCCACCAGAAATACTTAAGTTTGATAAAGAGGCAAGAAACCACACCCTGATCATCAATTGATTTACACGGACGGATCGGTAGTTCGTCACGAAAAGTCCGCATGGGCCTTCTCTGCAAGCTCATGTGGCAGAATGGTTCATGAGGCCAGTGGTGCATTTCGTATGACAACAAGCAGCATGACAATGTTGCAATGACAATACTGGCGGTGACTAATGCTTTATGTTGGTTGGAGTCACAAAACTACACTCATGCGTGCATTCTGGGTGATTCATTGAGTATGATCCGCAAGGTAGAGGCTGGTTCGGTGCGCAGACAATGGACTGAATCACTACAAGCGTCAACAATTTGCAGAATCACACTTATCTTCGTTCCGGGGTACATAGGTGTCGTTGGCAATGAGAGAGCAGACAGGCTGTCTGGTACTGTCCCCATATCAGAGGGCCAGCCAATGGATAGAGCTGACATTCTGAACGCCCTCATAGAGTGTGGACACAAAGAAGATTTTCATTGAAACCAATCCACGTCAACTACTAAATTGCAGGAGTTGGGTTTGAAGATTGGAGTAGCAAGAAAATAACAGCATAACAGGTACGCGAGTAGGCTCATCAATCAAAATCGAACTGGTACGGTCCAGTCGCTGGACGCTGTTGGAGATATTGCGAAGGAGATCGGAGCACCTATGGACATGTCCGGAGTGCAATGAAGATATTCCAAACTGAAACTGAAACTGATTGACCATCGAATTGAAAAACGGATTGTGGCAGAATTCAATATATATCATATTTTCCCATTGGAGGAAGTGTATGTACAAACTCAGCTGAGCTTTCCTTTAATTATTTAACTCCGATTTGTATGTATAATATACCACTTTGCTGGTAAATGAATATTTTCATTAAGATAGATCTAAAACAAATACACATTAGCACTTCCAGCGGTTTATGGAGACAGTCTGGTAAATGCATCTGACATCAATAAGACAATCCGTTCTTTGATAAACAATAAGGCGGCAGCTAATAACAACAATACTCAAAGTGGCAAATTATACAGCATGTAGCCAGGTGCAAAAACTATATAATCAAATATGGAAAGAAGAAACAGTTGCAGAGCAATGGAATAAGGAATAATTATTAAGATCCAAAATTAAGATCTCAAGAATTGCAACAACTAGAAAGGGATCACCTTATTATCATTGACAACCAAGACTTGTGCCAACATTTTCACAGTGTTACGTCTATTTAAAAAAATAAATAAACATTGCAGTGTTAATATGGTCCACTTTAGCATGACTATTTATACAGTAGCTATTCAACGTTCAATCTACAAAGTCACTACTTCGTGTACTATGTGTGTGTGTGTGTGTGTGTGTGTGGTGAACTTTTGTTCATGACATTAATTCGTATGAAGTTCACACAGATCAATGTATTCAATTTACTCATCACTCACATTATTGAGAACAAAATGGAGGAACTTCTTTCAACTTTTTGTGGGCACAAGTAGAAAATGATTATATGAGTGACCTCGATGAGATTTTGGACATTCTTTGGGAAATGACCACAATTACCAAAGTGATGCTGATTTTATAACTTAGAATGATGTAGTCAATAAACTCAAGTCAGCAACCGCACTGCTTCCATACGTGTGTTATTCAGCCAATCAGTTGATGGTCAGGACGTTGCATAAAGAAAACGAGCTTCGCGAAAAGAACACACAACACGAACAAGTCTAACCTTGATTTTGTATGCCCCACCTGTGGTAGGGGATTGTGTGCTAGGATTGGACTCTACAGTCATCTCCGCACACACCAGAGAGGTGCAACAGAACAGGTCTGAGACTATTGTCATCATCGCTGGCGATGGACGGCTATTATTATTATTATTCAGTGCCCACCTGCCCAGCGTGTTCGCAGCGTGTTCGCAGCGTGTTCGCAGCGTGTTCGCAGCGTGTTCGCAGCGTGTTCGCAGCGTGTTCGCAGCGTGTTCGCAGCGTGTTCGCAGCGTGTTCGCAGCGTGTTCGCAGCGTGTTCGCAGCGTGTTCGCAGCGTGTTCGCAGCGTGTTCGCAGCGTGTTCGCAGCGTGTTCGCAGCGTGTTCGCAGCGTGTTCGCAGCGTGTTCGCAGCGTGTTCGCAGCGTGTTCGCAGCGTGTTCGCAGCGTGTTCGCAGCGTGTTCGCAGCGTGTTCGCAGCGTGTTCGCAGCGTGTTCGCAGCGTGTTCGCAGCGTGTTCGCAGCGTGTTCGCAGCGTGTTCGCAGCGTGTTCGCAGCGTGTTCGCAGCGTGTTCGCAGCGTGTTCGCAGCGTGTTCGCAGCGTGTTCGCAGCGTGTTCGCAGCGTGTTCGCAGCGTGTTCGCAGCGTGTTCGCAGCGTGTTCGCAGCGTGTTCGCAGCGTGTTCGCAGCGTGTTCGCAGCGTGTTCGCAGCGTGTTCGCAGCGTGTTCGCAGCGTGTTCGCAGCGTGTTCGCAGCGTGTTCGCAGCGTGTTCGCAGCGTGTTCGCAGCGTGTTCGCAGCGTGTTCGCAGCGTGTTCGCAGCGTGTTCGCAGTGCGTTGCACGACGTTATGACAAGCGCTCTGTGAGTGCGGGTTCAATTCCGCGGGCTGGCAGAAAAAGCCACAAATTCTCCAGATTTACGGTGTTCGTGGCACCAAACCGAAGGGTTACGATGTCCATGGCACTGAGCCGAAGAGCTGAAAGCTAAAGTGCTTCTAGATCGAAAAAAAACATTAATTATTATTCAGTATCACTACTTGCCACCGTTTAACAAGGAGAGGCATAGTAACACGGTTGAGACGTATTTCAACAACAGTAAACCAAACTCTATCGTGACAATGATAGATGCATCTTTAATATAGATGACCGCTGCTTTACGTTTTTGAACATGTATATCAAACCCTGTATGCGCATGACCGGGATCAACACAATGTTTCCCTCTATCACATGTGTAGTCAACATCTTCACAGCAAGTGTAGTCAATATCTTCACATCAAGTGTAGTCAACATTCAGTAAACCAGGTTCGACTGGACATACAACATCTTCACAGCAAGTGTAGTCAATATTCAGTAAACCAGGCTCGACTGGACATACAACATGTTCAGGTAATATTCAAATATATATGACTACATCGAATAGACATGAGATGACTACATTGAATAGACATGAGATGACTACATCGAATAGACATGAGATGACTACATCGAAAAGACATGAGATGACTACATCGAATAGACATGAGATGACTACATCGAAAAGACATGAGATCTCAGACATTCAGCGGACATTATATGCGATCGTGCTTTTGTGTGAAGTAATCTGGTCAACAGATAATCATGGGAAGACAACAATGTTGTGCTTCTCTTTGAACAACGTCATACACACGGTGTTGAGACTGACATACCCTGAGTTTATTTCGATGAGAGACTATTGAGAGTAGCGACAAGTTGTACTATCTTGAGATAATCTTTCATCACAGATTATCTGACAAATATATGGCTCAACGAGGGAGCAAACCGAGGTTTTTTGGAACAATAGGCGAGCATCTTAACTTCTGACAAATATTCCGACGTACAAACAATGTAACGGTGTTCTCATAGTTAAGGTAGCCACATACCTGGATGAAGGTAGCCACATACCTGGATGAAGGTAGCCACATACCTGGATGAAGAACCGCTTGTTCCCCTGTTCTATCATGTAGTTATACCGGGCTTGTAATTCTCACGATATCGCTAATTATCAGTAAATAAATAAATAATAACCATCATAATAAAACGTCTAAACATTAGAACAAGGTTGACACTAATCATAATAAAACGTCTAAACATTAGAACAAGGTTGACACTAATCATAATAAAACGTCTAAACATTAGAACAAGGTTGACACTAATCATAATAAAACGTCTAAACATTAGAACAAGGTTGACACTAATCATAATAAAACGTCTAAACATTAGAACATGGTTGACACTAATCATAATAAAACGTCTAAACATTAGAACAAGGTTGACACTAATCATAATAAAACGTCTAAACATTAGAACATGGTTGACACTAATCAAAAACGAACTGTCTTTCCAACTCCTTGAATTGTTGGCACTGTCAGTTCTTGTTATAGATTACAGTAACTTGTTATTACCACGTGCATGGTCTTCTTCTTCTTCCTCTTCTTCAAACACTCCATATCAATCACTTGTTAACCATTCAGTGTCAACCGTATGTCATCTGATCATAATAACGATTGTACATTGTGCCAGTTATACACCTACAAGTGGGCCAGCGCATCCGATTTCTGCGACGCTTTTTATTGACTAGGTCCCTACCTCAGTGGCGTCTACATGCCTTGTAGGTCTCAGTGTTACTATTCTTTGCTCCTCCCTTGCAGGCCCTGTCACCACACCAGCAACCTATACTTGATCACCAGCAACCTATATTTGATCACCAGCAACCTATACTTGATCACCAGCAACCTATACTTGATCACCAGCAACCTATATTTGATCACCAGCAACCTATACTTGATCACCAGCAACCTATACTTGATCACCAGCAACCTATATTTGATCACCAGCAACCTATACTTGATCACCAGCAACCTATACTTGATCACCAGCAACCTATACTTGATCACCAGCAACCTATACTTGATCAATGTTGCTCAAAGACACATTATAAATCACGTGATTGAATAATCAACACTTATTGGTTAACAATTATTTCTATACAAATATGGCTTAACACAAATGTTTTTTCATCATGTGACTGATGATGTCTTTCATCATGTGACTGATGATGTCTTTCATCATGTGACTGATGATGTCTTTCATCATGTGACTGATGATGTCTTTCATCATGTGACTAATGATGTATTTCATCATGTGACTGATGATGTCTTTCATTATGTGACTGATAATGTCTTTCATCATGTGACTGATGATGTCTTTCATGATGTAACTGATGATGTCTTTCATCATGTGACTGATTTTATCTTCAAAAATGATTAGCAAGTTCAATATGTCTTCGCATGTCGACTTTTCTCTGGAAAGCTTTGCCGCACTTGGCACATGAGAACGGTTTGTAGCCAGTGTGCTTTCGACTGTGGGTGATAAGATTCGATGATTGACTGAAAGCTTTCCCACATATCGTGCATTTGTGAGGTTTTTCACCTAGAGTGAACGACAAAAGTGACAAATAATATTAAATACTTTATTTGTGACTAAAGACTAAGTTACAAATAATATTAAATACTTTATTTGTGACTAAAGACTAAGTTACAAATAACAGGACGACAAAACTTAAATAAAAATTTTAATAAAAATATAAAATTAAATGAAAGAAACATGTAATAGAAAGGAGGACAAAAATGACAAATAACATATAAATATTTTATTTGTGACTAAAGACGAAGACTTATATTTTGTTTCGTACACTTTAGTAATAACTAAAATACCAAATTGTTAATTTAAAATGTGTTGCCTAATTTCAGAGGCGACTATTGGGGACCTTATATTGATAACAAAAAGCAAAAGATTGTCCATGCAAAAGGTGAACTTCAGAAATAACAGAGGACGCACATGAATATGAAAGTAAGTCAAAGTAAAGGAACTCTTTCATACCTCGTGGTATATAGGGCAATACAGTGTTAGCCCTGTATCGCTCCTTGATTGTCGGCACACGATGGGTGATATGGTCAGCATCACGTCGGCTACCGTTACTTTCCCAGAGCATGTCTGGTACCCAGTTGAGGTTGGGTCGACCTGAGAGCCATTGCAGTCGGGACAAATTCCACGTCCACTGTGGGAGTTCAACCCGGACCAACAGCCTTGAGAAGCGAGTTGACTTACAACTAAGCTACCGCAGCTCTCCGTGAATATAAAGTGTACACTAAATAATGTTTGAGAAATGTCTTCTTATCCTGACGCTGGAAGGCAAAACAGGATTAGAGAAATGATAGAAAGAAGATGGTAATAACAAGTCTCTGCATTGACAATGTCAACAACAAGTCTCTGCATTGACAATGTCAACAAGCGTACAGAGATACGGAGATTTATAACTAAATAATTTAGGTTCAAGATATAGAAGCGACTATGAATAACCGTAATGCCCGCCTGCCCAGCGTGTTCGTAACGCGTTGGACGACGGTGTGACAAGATCTGTGTGAGTGCGGGTTCAATTACGCGGGCTGGCATAAAAAGTCACAGATTTACGGTGTTCGTGGAACCGAACCGAAGGGTTACGATGTCCATAGCACCGAGCCGAAGAGCTGAAAGCTCAAGTCCTTCTGGATCGAAAAAAAACAACAACGTAATATCATCACAAGACAGACTATGTGACTAATGTGTTGAATATGTGGAGACGTCATACGTAAAGTGGCAAACCATACACTTATAGATATCATTGAGAGAGAATAAGCAATTGTTTTTATGGGAACAGAAGTCATTGATGAATTTGATCACTAGGTCTTACAAAAATATTGGAGAGTGAGAGAGAGAGAGTGAGAGAGAAAAAAAGAGAGAGAGAGAGAGATGCTGTTTATTCTATATTAGCCATCCATCAGTTAAAGGAGAGTAGTTGTAAGTAGTATAGCGGACACAGATCACCAGCCATCCTGATACCATGAAAACGTCAATCAAAATCATCATCAAGTAGCTTGTCCTAAGCAGAACTTTGATTCCCCTTTGGAATGTCTGGTTCTCATATGTCAAATGTCTTGCCTCTACTGCAGATACATCATGTTCAAATCATCATATACCCTATATCTATCTTCTTCTTGGTCTTCCCCTTCTCTTATTTGCCGGCATGCCTCGTTCCACAATGATATTCTTCAACACGTTGTGTCTGTTGACATGTTCATAATACTTTAGTTTGTTCATTATTATTTGTAGCAGCCAGTTTTCTGTGATTTTCAGTTCTTGTTTAGATATATCTATTTGTTCTCTTCTCTGTTCATGGTATACGCAGTACTCTTCTGTAACACTTATATACAAACGCAAATATAGGCTTTCCACTGCCTTGTTAAATGTCCATGCTTCACACCCATATGTTACCACAATCAGAAACATACTGATTACTTATGGTAAATAATGTGGACAATCACTCGAGAATTATTCATAGTGATGGAACATACATACATATAACATATGTTGGGTACATTCAAGCATGACTGTTGTAAACAACTATACTATAACCACGGCAGGAGGCTGAAGAAATTGGAGATCCACTGCAGCAAATCTTTGATACATTTGAAATAAATGTATTCAATAATTATAAGTGGAAACGTTTGTTAGCACAGTCGAATAGGTTGAATCGTTTGGCACGGTTGAATAGGTAGAGGGGAGTCAAATAGTGAACAGCAGTTTCATCATCAATGTGAAAAGTAGAATTTATTGATCATGTATAAATACTTATCTCTGTAGATACAACATAAAGTGAATACATTTACATATATCACATTACGATGTAGTATACTATCATTGAAGAACAAACATGGCTATATAAAACATTCAACAACTAAAAACAGTATGGAACGGAACTGATAAGAAAACAAAGATCAGAATACTAAGAGCATGAGCATGCATATTCCCAGTAACAACTTATGGGTGTGAAGCATGGACATTTAATAAAACAGTGGACAAATATATTATATGTGTTTTTCAATATACGTGTAACAGACCGTATGTAATGGACAGAGAAGAGAACAAATAGATCTATTCAGAAAGAACTCAAAATCAAAGAAAACTGGCTGATGCTACAAATAAGAAAGAGAAAATTGAGATATTTTGGACATATAAAAAGACATGAAGGGCTGGAGAAGACCATCATGGAAGGAGGCATACCGGCAAAGAGAAGAATAGGAAGACCACGGAGAAGATGGATTCAGGATATAACTGAAGATTTGAACATGCCGGCTGTAGAGGCATGCCATCTGGTCTATGAGAGTGAGAAATTCCGAAGGACTGTTGGGATGGCAAAGTTCTGCTCAGGACAAGCTATTTGATGATGGGTATGATACTGTCATTATATCTTACCTGTATGGATGTACGTATGTTTTTTCATATCCGACTTTTGATGAAACCTTTTCCCGCAGTATGGGCATGGGTAAGGTCTGGTGTCGCTGTGAATGAGCATATGCGTGGACAAGGTGGATGACCTCTTGAATCCTTTCCCACATTCTCTACACTGTTGGTGAACGATAGATCGATATTATTTGCAGCTTTATTCCATACATATAGTTGGTTGTTGGAGAGACATTATTTCATACATATAGTTGGTTGTTGGAGAAATATTATTCCATACATATAGTTGGTTGTTGGAGAGATATTATTCCATACATATAGTTGGTTGTTGGAGAGATATTATTCCATACATATAGTTGGTTGTTGGAGAGATATTATTCCATACATATAGTTGGTTGTTGGAGAGATATTATTCTATACATATAGTTGGTTGTTGGAGAGATATTATTCTATACATATAGTTGGTTGTTGGAGAGATATTATTCCATACATATAGTTGGTTGTTGGAAAGATATTATTCCATACATATAGTTGGTTGTTGGAGAGATATTATTCTATACATATAGTTGGTTGTTGGAGAGATATTATTCCATACATATAGTTGGTTGTTGGAAAGATATTATTCCATACATATAGTTGGTTGTTGGAGAGATATTATTCCATACATATAGTTGGTTGTTGGAGAGATATTATTCCATACATATAGTTGGTTGTTGGAGAGATATTATTCTATACATATAGTTGGTTGTTGGAGAGATATTATTCCATACATATAGTTGGTTGTTGGAGAGATATTATTCCATACATATAGTTGGTTGTTGGAGAGATATTATTCCATACATATAGTTGGTTGTTGGAGAGATATTATTCCATACATATAGTTGGTTGTTGGAGAGATATTATTCCATACATATAGTTGGTTGTTGGAGAGATATTATTCCATACATATAGTTGGTTGTTGGAGAGATATTATTCCATACATATAGTTGGTTGTTGGAGAGATATTATTCTATACATATAGTTGGTTGTTGGAGAGATATTATTCCATACATATAGTTGGTTGTTGGAGAGATATTATTCCATACATATAGTTGGTTGTTGGAGAGATATTATTCCATACATATAGTTGGTTGTTGGAGAGATATTATTCCATACATATAGTTGGTTGTTGGAGAGATATTATTCCATACATATAGTTGGTTGTTGGAGAGATATTATTCCATACATATAGTTGGTTGTTGGAAAGATATTATTCCATACATATAGTTGGTTGTTGGAGAGATATTATTCTATACATATAGTTGGTTGTTGGAGAGATATTATTCCATACATATAGTTGGTTGTTGGAGAGATATTATTCTATACATATAGTTGGTTGTTGGAGAGATATTATTCTATACATATAGTTGGTTGTTGAGAGATATTATTCCATACATATAGTTGGTTGTTGGAGAGATATTATTCCATACATATAGTTGGTTGTTGGAGAGATATTATTCCATACATATAGTTGGTTGTTGGAGAGATATTATTCCATACATATAGTTGGTTGTTGGAGAGATATTATTCCATACATATAGTTGGTTGTTGGAGAGATATTATTCCATACATATAGTTGGTTGTTGGAGAGATATTATTCTATACATATAGTTGGTTGTTGGAGAGATATTATTCCATACATATAGTTGGTTGTTGGAGAGATATTATTCTATACATATAGTTGGTTGTTGGAGAGATATTATTCTATACATATAGTTGGTTGTTGGAGAGATATTATTCTATACATATAGTTGGTTGTTGGAGAGATATTATTCCATACATATAGTTGGTTGTTGGAAAGATATTATTCCATACATATAGTTGGTTGTTGGAGAGATATTATTCCATACATATAGTTGGTTGTTGGAGAGATATTATTCTATACATATAGTTGGTTGTTGGAGAGATATTATTCTATACATATAGTTGGTTGTTGGAGAGATATTATTCTATACATATAGTTGGTTGTTGGAGAGATATTATTCTATACATATAGTTGGTTGTTGGAGAGATATTATTCTATACATATAGTTGGTTGTTGAAGAATAGATATGTTATTGTTGAGCACAGAACAATTGAATATCAGATATGAGATTGTTTGTTACATACTAACACAGAATAACAATTAGAGAAACGACTTGATGAAACCAACATTATCAAATTTAGTTTAGCTTCTATTTTCCTACAAACTTCTTCTACTAGAATTCATACTACAAATCTTGTTGCAACCACATCAGATGTTATTCTTCTTCTTCTTGTATCGTCACACTGCTAACGGTTTGTTGCCCAGTGTCGTATCTTGTTGCAACCACATCAGATGTTATTCTTCTTCTTGTATCGTCACACTGCTAGCGGTTTGTTACCCAGTGTCGTGGTTGTCTGTTTTTGTCTTGTGCTGTTCTGGTGGCTTTGGTGATTGTTATTAATGCTCTTTGACAGGATTCTGCTATGCCATCTAACCATGTTTTCGTAGACATCCTCTCGCCTTCTTTCCAGATGTTCTGTTGTAGAAGACTCTGTATACTGTGGAGTTTGGATGCATTCTTATTAAGTGGCCAAACCACTTCATTCTTTGTTTCTCTATGTAATTCAAGCACGGTTTTGTGCCAACTTTCTTTCTTATGCTGATGTTGGTGATTCTGTCTTTTCTTGTATTGTTGGTAACTTTTTGCAGGCAGCGCATTTCACATGTAGTTATTTTTGTGACTGCGCTTTGCTCATTGTCCATGTTTGGCTCTGGTAAGGCAAAGTAGATATGAAATGCTGTTGATCATCTGCTGCTTAGCTGTCAGTGAAATATTTGGGTGCCTTAACAATGGGGCTAGCTGGAAGGTTACAGCATTTGCTTTTTGTACTCTAGCCTCTCTCTCTCTATCAAGTCTTCCGTCTTTTGTGAATATGCTTCCTAAGTATTTGAATTCTTTCACTTGGTTTATTTTAGTGCCATTGACATGGATGTCTAGATTATTATTTTTTCTTCCCATATACATTGTTTCAGTGGAAAATGACTAAGGATATATAAAGCAAGTTGAATGTATTTGAAAATAGATGTCTGCGAAAAATAATGAATATAAAATGGAATGAATTCAGGAGAAGTGATGAAATCAGAGATATGTCTGGTCAACCACTAGTGACAACTGTTATAAGAAAGAGAAGATGGAGATATGTTGGGCACACCTTGAGGAGAAATGATCAACGAATATCAAAGCAGGCATTGAAGTGGGATGCAAAGGGTTCCAGAAAGAGAGGTCGACCTAAGGAGACCCTGAAATGAACATTGCTGAGAGAGGCAGGAAATATCGGTCTCAGTTCCATGGAGGAGATTGAGCGAGTTGCCCAGGATAAAGCGGTATGGAGAAATTACTTGCAGGCCCTATGTAACGTATAACGTTACGAGAGGAATTATTATTATATATTCATTGTTTCTGTTTTAGTGTTGTTGATTTTCATGTCATGGTTTATACAATTTTGGTTCAAGGCGTCAATGTGTTGTTATAGATCTTGTTCAATTTAGTGTATCAGGCATTGATCATCTGCACAAAGCAGTTCATTTAATTCATTATTACCTGAATTTGACTCTTGAGTTATTTTATCCATATATGTAATAAAGTGTAGTGGTGAGAGGACACAACCTTGTCTAACACCTGATGTAATGGATAACCAGTCGGTCATTCCTTCTGTTGTTCTTACTGTACTCTGGCTATCTTGATATAAGGCCATGATATTACCTAATAGTTGTCCCTGGACGCGATATTCTTCAAGGATCTTCCATAGTTTGCACCTGTTTACTCTTTCAAATGCCTTTTCTTGGTCTATAAATATAAGTTGTTTACTTTGATTGTATTCAAATCTATTATTATTGTCCATATCATTGCCTCAAAATCTTGTGACAAACTCATTTCACTAAATTCAGAATAGTCTTTTCCATGACTTTTCGTTATTTTATCTCTCTCTCTCTCTCTCTCTCTCTCTCTCTCTCTCTCTATATATATATATATATATATATATATATATATATATATATATATATCTAGCTGTACCCTGCGCGTTGCTGCGCCTCAAACAAAAAATTGAATTACGTCCCAGTCTATATACTGCTTCATTGCTACTAATGTCGCGTCCCAGTTGACATACTGCTTCATTGCTACTAATGTCTCGTCCCAGTTGATATACTGCTTCATTGCTACTTATGTCGTGTTCCAGTTGACATACTGCTTCATTGCTACTAATGTTGCGTCCCAGTTGACATACTGCTTCATTGCTACTAATGTCGCGTCCCAGTTGATATACTGCTTCATTGCTACTAATGTCGCGTCCCAGTTGACATACTGCTTCATTGCTAATAATGTCGCGTCCCAGTTGATATACTGCTTCATTGCTACTAATGTCGCGTCCCAGTTGATATGCTGCTTCATTGCTAATAATGTCGCGTCCCAGTTGATATACTGCTTCATTGCTACTAATGTCGCGTCCCAGTTGATATGCTGCTTCATTACTACTAATGTCGCGTCCCAGTTGACATACTGCTTCATTGCTACTAATGTCGCGTCCCAGTTGATATACTGCTTCATTGCTACTAATGTCGCGTCCCAGTTGACATGCTGCTTCATTGCTACTAATGTCGCGTCCCAGTTGACATACTGCTTCATTGCTACTAATGTCGCGTCCCAGTTGATATTTCTCTTATCATGATTCGAAATGATTAGAAATCCTATGAAGAAACAAACCTGGATTGCGTATTTTAACTTCAGCTTGTTTGTAAAATTGCTTTGAAACGATTATTTTATGCTATGAAAGAGATCGAGGTTTCCATAGTTTTAAAACATACGTCATCGAATCTTGTGTATATATTGATAATAGCCGTCCATCGCAAGCGATGATGACAACAATCTCAGACGTGTACTGTTGCACCTCTCTGGTGTGTGCGGAGGTGACTGTAGAGTCCAATCCTAGAACAGAATCGCCGACCACAGGTGGGGCATACATGATCAAGGTTAGACATGTGCGTGTTGTGTGCTCTGTCTTTTCGCGCTGCTCGTTTTCTCTGTGACTCAACAATACGATGATTCTCAGCTATTCGGGTTCCTCTTTTGTTGTTACAGCGCCACATTTGGCGATCTTGCGCAAGGATTCCCAGCACGTATTGTCTATATCGAAGCATTTCAGAGACACTTTAAGAGTGTCTTTAAAGCGTTTTTCTGTCCACCAGCTAAACGTCTGCCCCTTCAAGCTCGCCATACATCAACTGTTTTGGGATGCGTTTATCAGGCATTCGAGCAACGTGACCGACCCATCTCAGTTGGGCCTTCTGCAACAGGGTGTTGACGCTTGGGATCTTTGCTCTTGTGAGGACTTCGCTGTCTGGAATTTTGTCCTGCCAGTTTATTTTTAGTATTCTGCGTAGACAGCTTGTGTGGAAATGGTTTAATTTTCTTGCGTGTCTGCTATACACTGTCCATGTCTCGCTTGCGTACAGCAGCGTGGTTAGCACTATGGCCTGGTAAACTTTCAGCTTTGTGACTATGCTTATCCCTTCCGTTCCCACACAGTGACACGTAACCTTCCGAACGCAGCACTGGCTTTGGATATCCTATTGTGGACCTCAGAATCTATGTTTGCCGATCTGGATAGAAGGCTGCCAAGATAAGCAAAGTTGTCCGTTGACTGGAGACGCTGGTGTTTAATGTTGATGACTGGATCGTAATACTGTTCTCTAGGGGCGGCTGGAACATGACCTCTGTTTTTGGTGTTAATGGTGAGGCCAAACCTATCACAGGCCATTGAGAACTTGTCCACGTAAGTCTGCATTTCTTCCTCAGAGTTGGTAGCGAGGGCACAGTCATCAGCAAACAACAGGTTTGAGATAGTTGATTCTTTTACCTTATATATTAATGTATATATTAATGTGTATATCGTAGACTTCCGGAAAAGTTGATAGCAAATTGTAAACAAAACTAGAAACTTTCGATGAAATTAGCGTGTTTTCGATATTTTAGATTTTTTCGAAAAGTTTTAGACTATGACATCAAAACAAACATATCCTGTAAATTTTAGCTAAATCTGTTCAGTAGTTTCCGAATCTATAGACCACAAACAAACAAACATTCATTTTTATATATATACTAGATATGCACGAAAGCTGAATGGAATTGTATCTCAATCTGTCTCAATTGTTTGAAGAAATCTATACATCCTAAAGACTTGAAATTGGGCAAGCGGGTATATTTCATAGATTGGAAGAGGTAAACATTTTAAAACTGGGCTATTTGTACGTTTCTATAAAGATATTCCAACTTAATTCAAATGGTCATGTACAGAAATCGGCGAATACGTCTAATCATGTTTTAACGATCCGATCACGTGATCATGTTGTTACTTCCCGAGCATCGACCCGGTCACATAATACTATTATAAGGTCACTATTATTATAACGTATCTTGAACACATTTACTAATAAGATTATGTAGCGTAGTAGCTAACGTTCCAGTCTATATTGCAGAAATGATGAAATGTGCTCGATTCACACTCGGGCCACAGTTTTTAAAACACATCGATAAGTTAGTAATCTGAAAAAATGTAATTTGTCAATTGTTATTTTTCAACTTTCACAGGAATTCAATTGTATCATGTTTTTCTGGCAATCGGAATGAGCGACAGTTTATGTGGGCTCGGAAGATCAGCGAAAAAGTAAGGCAACAAATGTAACTTTAAAAGTGGTGAAATATTACTAGATTTAAACAAAATTCAACTTTCACGAGAACGGGAATTCTAATGTATCAGGTTTTACTACCTATCGGAATGAGGGACATTTTAAATTATTATTTGTCAACTTTCGCGGGATCAGGAATTCTGTTGTATCGGGTTTTACTGGTAATCGGAATGAGGGATATTTTAAATTATTTGTCAACTTTCACGGGAACGGGAATTCTGTTGTATCAGGTTTTACTGGCAATCGGAATGAGGGACATTTTTAATTTTATGTGGCCAACCGACAAAGTTTTCAAAGCGAACTTGGAGAGAAAACGTATGGTTTTTAATGGGGAAGAAGCCGATTTTGAGGCAACGGACATGTTTTTTTAAGGGACTTTACAAATAGATTGAAACAAATGTTCCCGGTGTGAAGAACGGGTAAAACTGCTAGTCATTACATATGTTGAAGATGATTGATGAAATGATGAGTCTATCTCTTCTATAGCTATGAATTCAACCGTAGGCGGGCGACTCGTATGACGCTTTTGGCTGATTTTTGCGTGAAGTTCTGCATTCCTTAAAATCAGAAACTCCCTCCTTTCATACGTGCCTTCTCCGACTTCAAGTTTAGATTCTCAAATATTGATCTGGCATTCACTTGCCGTCAGCTTACAGGACACGCACGGTCTAAGCCTCGTACCACTGGAACTTCTACGACAAGTGACAACTAATGAAGAGTCGATTTCTCTATCGGATTTCCCGCCGCTTTTTGCCTGTGGTGAAGTCGTTCAAGAACAATCTCAATCATTCTGGGACACGTGACTTTGAACGTGTTTAGGTTTGTCTATGGTGACATTCCCTTTTTTAAGGCCATTTCTGGAACAGCACTATTGATCATCATTAGCATCTTGATGCATCATGAGGTATGACTTACCACGGAGCGTGTGATCATCATTAGCATCTTGATACATCATGAGGTATGACTTACCACGGAGCGTGTGATCATCATTAGCATCTTGATACATCATGAGGTATGACTTACCACGGAGCGTGTGATCATCATTAGCATCTTGATACATCATGAGGTATGACTTACCACGGAGCGTGTGATCATCATTAGCATCTTGATACATCATGAGGTATGACTTACCACGGAGTGTGTGATCATCATTAGCATCTTGATACATCATGAGGTATGACTTACCACGGTGTGTGTGATCATCATTAGCATCTTGATACATCATAAGGTATGACTTACCACGGAGTGTGTGATCATCATTAGCATCTTGATACATCATGAGGTATGACTTACCACGGAGTGTGTGATCATCATTAGCATCTTGATACATCATGAGGTATGACTTACCACGGAGCGTGTGATCATCATTAGCATCTTGATACATCATGAGGTATGACTTACCACGGAGCGTGTGATCATCATTAGCATCTTGATACATCATGAGGTATGACTTACCACGGAGTGTGTGATCATCATTAGCATCTTGATACATCATGAGGTATGACTTACCACGGTGTGTGTGATCATCATTAGCATCTTGATACATCATGAGGTATGACTTACCACGGTGTGTGTGATCATCATTAGCATCTTGATACATCATGAGGTATGACTTACCATGGAGTGTGTTCATTTTGTGTCACTTTCCGACTTTGGTGAGATCCATCCGAGTTTCATCCGAGCTGTGATATGTCATTTTGTCAGCACCCTTGAAGTTCTCTTACTTTGTATTTTCTCTTCAGAACAAGCAGAAGCATTGGCCACGGCTGAGCACAAGCACTTAGTGAGAGCAGTTTCATCTTTCGCTTGAACGCAACTTCTTTTGCGCTCTGCCTTTCAAGCTCAACCTACCTCAAAACTACATTATAACCTACAATATAGCCTACAGTGCAACCTACATTACTGCCTACTATACAGCCTACACTAAATCTACATTACAATCTACATTACATCCTACATTGCAACCTATATTACAATCTCTCTCTCTCTCTCTCTCGCGATCGCTCTTAAGCCGTTTTTATCATTCTATTGTGGTATATAAACAGCCAAACATCAGAACGTGATGTACGTGCACAGCCTTCAGTATCAATTGGAGCTCAGGTGCTTATCCTTCGGTGGTGTGTTCGATTTCAACCAGCGTTTGTGTGCGGTTCGCTCTCCGCTAGCCTTTGCTGTTCCCAGCCAAAACCCATAAAGCAGCAGAATACCATTTTCTTTTAGGGCAGCACCCTTAGACGGCCTTCCCTCCCGGGCTTATGAGCGCCATCTGCCCAGCAAAACCGGTCGTTTTAATGGACACCTTGGTTTGCCGCCGTTCCGGTTTTGTGTACGGTTTCCTCCTCTAGCCTTTGATTTTCCCCAATCAAACTACAAAACAGCAGTAGTTCTCTGCGAGCGGAAACGCGCACTGGCTTTACCTCTGCTTGGCTTTCCAAATGTTCTGCATATTTGGGGAGGACGCACGCCCTCTTGCCTGCCATGCTTGCCACTGCCATGCCTGCCTCGCTTTCCACATTTGCCGTGCCTTGTCGCGACTTGCCATGCTCGCCTGTCTCTCGGTGGGACCCACTATGGTATCGCCATCGTGCGTGCTAGCTCTGCCCTGGTCACCATCAGTTCTTGCCGTGCTCACATTTTTCATGCACTCCGTATCGTGCTTCCATTTGCCTGGAATTTCGCCTCCTGTGACTCAACCCGGTCTCTCACCCCTGTGATGGGGTCACGGGTTTCGCCCCTGAGGGCCTACCGTACATCGCTTGCATGCGTGCACGCTCTGCCCTGGTCCCTACCTCACCATTTCCGTCAATTCTCACCTTGGACCAACGTGCGTCTCGACTGGACACCCAGCATACTCATCAGCTCAAGAGAAGCGGCTCAAGAGAGAGTATGAGCGGGCCCGAATTTTGCGACATGCGGGTTAATGTCTCTTCGATGGCTTTGAGTCGTACCCCCATCTCTGTGATGGGGCCAGAGTTTTGACCTATGTGGCCCAACGTGCAGTTCAACCCGTCTCCCAGCATACACACATCGGCTCAAGACCAGAGTTTTGACCTATGTGGACCAACGTGCAGTTCAACCCGTCTCCCAGCATACACACATCGGCTCAAGACCAGAGTTTTGACCTATGTGGACCAACGTGCAGTTCAACCCATCTCCCAGCATACACACATCGGCTCAAGACCAGAGTTTTGACCTATGTGGACCAACGTGCAGTTCAACCCGTCTCCCAGCACACACATCGGCTAAAGACCAGAGTTTTGACCTATGTGGACCAACGTGCAGTTCAACCCGTCTCCCAGCATACAGACATCGGCTCAAGACCAGAGTTTTGACCTATGTAGACCAACGTGCAGTTCAACCCGTCTCCCAGCACACACATCGGCTAAAGAGAGAGGGCTGAAAGCATGCACGGGCTCCAAATTTCGCCCAGCGCGGGTCGACGTCTTTTCGATTCGCTTATGTGAACCTACGTGCAGTTCAACCCGACTCCCAGCATATTCACTGGCTCAAGAGAGAGGGCTCAAGAGAGAGAATGCGCGGGCTTCGAGTTTCGCCCCACGCCTTTCCACGTTTGTCCTTCCAGCTTTTCCCATCGGCCGGTAGAGGCGAGCATTAATAGCCACTCTGGGAGTTCGCTCGTCTGTGTTGCGAGCGGATCCCATCAAGCATGACTACCTTTGCATCTCTACTTGCCCCAGAGTAGCTCTCCCGCAGCACCTGCCCTCTTAGCCAGACCGGAACTACCGTCTGTTACCAGAGTCACCACGTGGAGGTGAGAGCAGGGATTAGAGCCAGCTCCTAATCCTGCGCGCCGCTTCCTTGCGCCTATGACCCCACATTACAACCTACATTACAACCTACATTACAGCCTACATTACAGCCCACATTACAACCTACATGACAAAATGAGCTGTCATTTGTTTACAGAGTTGACTTGGTGAGAAACAAACTTTCACGAGAAAACAATCAAACTGCAGGTTGACTACAAACAGAATTGTTAACTAAATACGTATTGATTGATTGATTGATTGATTGATTGATTGATTGATTGATTGACTGATAGGTCCATCATCATTGCTTTTCGGTGAATAATCATGCGTGCTGCGATCTCTTTCTTACACATGAAGATCTCAGCTGCAGTGCACGAACTCTGTAGCACCGGCGAGAGTTCCCGATATAATTTTTAAGATGGTAAAGATATTTTTGTATGAATTTTATTTTTAATCTTTTCAAATGAATTTTGCCCGGACAGCGGTTTTCCAGACCGCTCTTTTCTATTTTGAACTGCCATGGGTTCTTTTACGTGCTAAAATTGTACAAGGGACCTCCGATTTATCGTCCATCTCCGATAGGACTAGGAATTCGATCTCACCTACACTGAGATAAGGGGTCTGGAAAATAGATGAAGGAGCCAGCCTGGTACCCTTGACACGAGAAACGAGCACCTAACCGCTACGTCACACTGACTCCCAATTCAATACTTGCTTACACAATACTTGCTTACACAATACTTGCTTACACAATACTTGCTTACACAATACGTGCTTACACAATGCGTGCTTACACATACAGAAGGACACAGAGACATTTGCCAAACAATAATATTCAATGCTTGCTTACACATACAGAAGGACACAGGAGACATTTGCCAAACAATAATATTCAATGCGTGCTTACACATACAGAAGGACACAGGAGACATTTGCCAAACAATAATATTCAATGCTTGCTTACACATACAGAAGGACACAGAGACATTTGCCAAACAATAATATTCAATGATTAGAAACTTTATATTTTGATTACCAAAGATAAATTGGTTAGTTCGCGTGGCCCCCTTATTTATTTTGTTCATAATCTGATTTACCTGAAAAGATCGTTCCTTGATAGTCTCATTCACTATTGCATTAGTTGATAAATTCAATGAAATGTTGCTAGATGTGTTACTGGCATCTACTGACACCACTGAGGTATGAGCTCGCGTAAACAATGCGCTTTCAGATGGTGAAGGTGTAATACAGGAACTTGGTGGTGATCTCATACTTGAAGAAGCAGCACATTGACTGCTGATGGAGTACGACGTCGGTGTTGTGGAATGAGACGACGTGTGCTGCAGGGATGGTATCATCTCTTTCAGTGGTCTAACAAGGTGGTGGTAAGCTGGTCTACTTGCCAGGCAGCGGAAACATTGACAAGGAAGGAAATCTTCTTTTCTATCGTATGTATTGTAGTACATTGGAAGTGACTGTTAGAGAAACAAATACATATTGTTAATATTTCTACAAAATGTGATCACTCTGTCTTCCTGATCATCTACATGTTAGTACATGTAAATATATATCTTTTTTGTTCGTCACACTTCTATACAGTTGTAGCTTAGCATTGTCACCTTCTGTATTTGTGTTATGCTTCACGGACGTCTTCAGTAGCAGCGTAGGTAAAGGCTTGGTTATGGGTTATTGGTTACTAAACTGACGTCATTGCACTCCGGGCAGACTCATCGGTGCTCAGTCTCCCCAACAGATATCGAAGAGTATGCATACTGATGATTCCTGTGGCTCGCTGATTAAACACAACTCTCACTCTGCCTCTCAGGCACCCAGTTTGACTTGAACAACGGGTAACTCCAAACTGCCTAAATCGCTTTATCGATTCAACATCGATTTTAGTGTCCTCATACAACAGACAGTCGCGAAGAGACCGAAGAATATCCCCTTATCCATCTTCAACTCCCCAACAATCGATGCTGTTGATGCAAGCCTGTCCGCTCTCTCATTACCATAAACACCTGCATGCCCATGACAGTATATCCACGTAAGGTAAGCCGCTGGAGGTTAGAAACTTCTATAGACGACATCCACTCATACCGAAACCTGCCCTTCTGGATCTTGTGAAGCATCGACTGAGAGTCAGATACTACAACTGCCCCAGTAAATGAAGTCCCTGAAATCCAATGGAGGGCAACAGTAACGACCTCGACCTCCATCCTCATACTAGAAGTAGTTGTCCTGTATGCCCCACTTCGCTCTGCAACATGCCATGCGCAGTCATTTCCGTGAAAACTAAAATTTCGATTCAGACTCGCCAAATATGCCGCCAACATCAAAGGAAACTGTTATATTACAAAATCCAGGCCTCCTATAGCAATTTCTTCCATCAGATATTTGCGTCGGTTGGGTGCAAAGTTTAGCTACTGTGGAACTAATGGTTTTGCTACAATTCGCATTGGACTGTGCGCATGAGTTGTTGAACGGACTATAGCAGTTTTACCTATTCTTCCCACGGGCAACTTAGTTTAAATCTAGTTGTAAATTCCCTTAAAGAAACATGCCCTGTTGCCTCAAAATCGGCTTCTTCCTCATTAAAAACAATACGTTTTCTCTCCTTGCTTGGTCTGAAAACTTTGTCGGTTGACCACATAAGATTAAAATGTCCCTCATTCTTATTGCCAGTAAAACCTGACACAACAGAATTCCCGTTCGCGTTAAAGTTGACAAATAACAATTTAAAATGTCCCTCATTTCGATTGCCACTAAAACCTGATACAATAGAACTCCCGTTCCGTGAAAGTTGACAAATAACAATTGTAAATTGAATTTATTCAGAGTCAGTTCTATCAATTAAAATAAAACTCATAATCAAATGTGTTCTCATAATCAAAGTGTTAAAAACAATTGTTGACCTTTGAACATGCTGTCTTCAGCATAGGAAAGAATGTAATGCATTCGGTCACCGAACAGACATGTTGAGTGCATTAAATACGTTCGTATTCGTGTGACTGCTGTACGTATGACGTCACCGGAATATTACAACATGACCGCTTTGCGTATCACGTGTCGGCGGGTCGGAAAAACATTGATATACATATTCGGTGATTTCTATACATGATGACCATTTGCGTTAAGTTGGAATATGTTTATAAAAACAAAGAAATAGTCCAGTTTTATAATGTTTACATCGTCCCATGTATGAAAGCTACCCTCTTGCCAAATATCAAGTCAGTGGGATGTCCAGATATCTTCAAACAATTGGGACAGATATACAATGTAATTATCTCTGTCTTATATATGTATAGATATATATATCTCTATTGGTAGAAGATTTGCTACAAGTAACTACATTTGATAAATGATATTTATTATCTGTATCGGTAGAATATTTGCTACAAGTAACTACATTTGATAAATGATATTTATTATCTCTATTGGTAGAAGATTTGCTACAAGTAACTACATTTGATAAATGATATTTATATATCTCTATTGGTAGAAGATTTGCTACAAGTAACTACATTTGATAAATGATATATATATATATATATCTGTATCGGTAGAAGATTTGCTACAAGTAACTACATTTGATAAATGATATTTATTATCTCTATCGGTAGAAGATTTGCTACAAGTAACTACATTTGATAAATGATATTTATTATCTCTATCGGTAGAAGATTTGCTACAAGTAACTACATTTGATAAATGATATTTATTATCTGTATCGGTAGAAGATTTGTTACAAGTAACTACATTTGATAAATGATATTTATTATCTCTATCGGTAGAAGATTTGCTACAAGTAACTACATTTGATAAATGATATTTATTGACTACATATAACTCGTAATAGATTTATAATAAAAAGATATTGTCATTGAAGATTTCACTTTCTTCACGTCCTCCCTCAGCAGACATGTTCCATTTTCTCATGTCATGTAGTGTACTTTCCATATCATGTAGTGTACTTTCCATGTCATGTAGTGTACTTTCCATGTCATGTAGTGTACTTTCCATATCATGTAGTGTACTTTCCATATCATGTAGTGTACTTTCCATATCATGTAGTGTACTTTCCATGTCATGTAGTGTACTTTCCATATCATGTAGTGTACTTTCCATATCATGTAGTGTACTTTCCATGTCATGTAGTGTACTTTCCATGTCATGTAGTGTACTTCCCATGTCATATGTGTACTTTCCATGTCATGTAGTGTACTTTCCATGTCATGTAGTGTACTTTCCATGTCATGCAGTGTACTTTCCATATCATGTAGTGTACTTTCCATGTCATGTAGTGTACTTTCCATATCATGTAGTGTACTTTCCATGTCATGTAGTGTATTTTCCATATCATGTAGTGTACTTTCCATGTCATGTAGTGTACTTTCCATGTATGCTTTTTTTCACTGGCACCTCGTAATAGAAAAAGTAAGTCTGCATTTTCTTCCTGTATCTTCATTCTCGATTTGCGACAACTGCTTTCTTGCAGGATCAGGGTTGGAATCTTGTTTTCGTTTAGCTGTCCTTGACATATCTTGAGTGTTGTCTTATCTGTAAGTTTACAAGTTAATTAAAGGCGAAGAATTGATTTCATTGCAACGGTTTTTATATGATTCTATCCATTTCATCTGAAACGACACGTCACCTGTCGAGAGTACAAATAACAGCCTAAACTCCATAGCTCCATCAGCAATCCTAGGGTTTCAGCAATAAAATACACTAATCTTCTGAACAACGGGGTCGGGATTCGACACCACGAATCCACGACATGGTTCGACACCACGAATCCACGACATGGTTCGACACCACGAATCCACGACATGGTTCGACACCACGAATCCACGACATGGTTCGACACCACGAATCCACGACATGGTTCGTGAATCATGACCACGAATTCACGAAATGGTTCGACACCACGAACCACAGATTGCAGTTAGTGAACTGTACACTCATCCGTGCTTAGTCATCTCTGAAGACTGTACACTCATCCGTGCTTAGTCATCTCTGAAGACTGTATGGTACAGTGTTACACTATTATATGCTGCACTTTGTCGTCTTGCTAAAACAAGGGTGGTAAAATCCGATTAGAACAAGAAAACTCACCTGTAACAGAAATGGAAATAAGTTGGATTTCATCAATGAATACGTGTTTGCATGTGCTGTGACGTCATTATCTAAAGTCAGCCATGACAGGAAGTCACCTAGCATCTCTCTCAAGTGCCGAGAATGTTTGATTTGAGATGTGTAACTATGGTGTGCTGTGATACCTGCAGATTAAATAACAGATTTGAGATGTGTAGCTATGGTGTGCTGTGATACCTGCAGATTAAATAACAGATTTGAGATATGTAGCTATGGTGTGCTGTGATACCTGCAGATTAAATAACAGATTTGAGATATGTAGCTATGGTGTGCTGTGATACCTGCAGATTAAATAACAGATTTGAGATATGTAGCTATGGTGTGCTGTGATACCTGCAGATTAAATAACAGATTTGAGATATGTAGCTATGGTGTGCTGTGATACCTGCAGATTAAATAACAAATGGAATTGTTATCTATCGAGACAGTATCGTATGAGTACATCTATATGTAGGTATTAGTTTGGATATCAATAGTACATTGTTTCTTGCAATACTGCTACCATAGAGTTATGATATAGTTAAGTAGTACCATAGAGTTGTGATATAGTTAAGTAGTACCATAGAGTTATGATATAGTTAAGCTGCGTTCGGAAGGTTACGTGTCACTGTGTGCGAACGGAAGGGGATAAGCATAGTCACAAAGCTGAAAGTTTACCAGGCCATAGTGCTAACCACGCTGCTGTACGCAAGCGAGACATGGACAGTGTATAGCAGACACGGAAGAAAATTAAACCATTTCCACACAAGCTGTCTACGCAGAATACTAAAAATAAACTGGCAGGACAAAATTCCAGACAGCGAAGTCCTCACAAGAGCAAAGATCCCAAGCGTCAACACCCTGTTGCAGAAGGCCCAACTGAGATGGGTCGGTCACGTTGCTCGAATGCCTGATAAACGCATTCCAAAACAGTTGATGTATGGCGAGCTTGAAGGGGGCAGACGTTTAGCTGGTGGACAGAAAAACGCTTTAAAGACACTCTTAAAGTGTCTCTGAAATGCTTCGATATAGACAATACGTGCTGGGAATCCCTTGCGCAAGATCGCCAAATGTGGCGCTGTAACAACAAAGAGGAACCCGAATAGCTGAGAATCATCGTATTGTTGAGTCACAGAGAAAACGAGCAGCGCGAAAAGACAGAGCACACAACACGCACATGTCTAACCTTGATCATGTATGCCCCACCTGTGGTCGGGGATTCTGTTCTAGGATTGGACTCTACAGTCACCTCCGCACACACCAGAGAGGTGCAACAGTACACGTCTGAGATTGTTGTCATCATCGCTTGCGATGGACGGCTATTAGTTAAGTAGTACCATAGAGTTGTGATATAGTTAAGTAGTACCATAGAGTTGTGATATAGTTAAGTAGTACCATAGAGTTATGATATAGTTAAGTACATGATAAATGATTTAAAGCTATAATATAATGATACACCTGCAAAATTCAATTAGTTAAAGAGAAACAAATGATACACGAGTGGAATTCACGTCGTTTTGGTAGCTTTGGTAACGTGGAAGGCAAATGTCTAATTCATATGGTAAACATTCATAGTTTCAAACATACATGTGTCTCATTGAAAGGTCAGTGACTGCTAACGCTAGTATTTCATTAGCATACTTGAACTGCTTAGATATTTTATAATCTTGATATTGTGTAATATCGAGTGTCAACCTACAATATTCCACCTACTTCGACAAGCGACCAATGTGCCAACCTACAATATTGCACCTACTATGACAGCGACCAAAGTGCCAACCTACAATATTGCACCTACTTCGACAAGCGACCAAAGTGCCAACCTACAATATTCCACCTACTTCGACAGCGACCAAAGTGCCAACCTACAATATTCCACCTACTTCGACAGCGACCAAAGTGCCAACCTACAATATTCCACCTACTTCGACAGCGACCAAAGTGCCAACCTACAATATTCCACCTACTTTGACAGCGACCAAAGTGCCAACCTACAATATTCCACCTACTTCGACAGCGACCAAAGTGCCAACCTACAATATTCCACCTACTTTGACAGCGACCAAAGTGTGCTGGTAATATTTATCAAAGTTTACCTTCGTTGAAAATATATCATTTCGGTAACGTCCGCCCATGTGTTGCCTCGGTCCGCAAAGGAAGCAAAGATTAGTACCACTGTCACCTACAAGGCATGTCGTAAGAGACGACTGACATATGGGCCTAGGGAAGCCAGCCTAGCAAGTAAAAAGCGTCGCAGAAATCGGATGTGCTAGCCTTCTTATAGGCGCATAACTGGCACTATGTATAATCGCCGCTATTAGGCTCAGATCACATACAAATTACACAGAGTTGTTAACAAGTGGTCGATATGGAACGTTCGAAGAAGAAGAAAAAGAATTTCGGTAACGTTGAATTGTAATGTTTTAGCAATTTGTAATAAACTGTTGAATAATGGGAAATTCTCCAGATATGTATGATCTGTTTCAGTTTCAGTTTGGAATATCTTCATTGAACTCCGGACATGTCCATATGTCCTCCGATCTCAATATCGCAATATCTACAACAGCGTCCAGCAGCTGACCGTACCAGTTCGATTTGAATTGATGAGCCTACTTATATACTTGTTATGTTGTTCTTGTCTTGCTACTCCAATCTTCAAACCCAGCTCCTGCAATCTAGTAGTTGACGTGGATTGCTACTCCAATCTTCAAACCCAGATCCTGCAATCTAGTAGTTGACGTGGATTACTACTCCAATCTTCAAACCCAGCTCCTACAATCTAGTAGTTGACGTGGATTGCTACTCCAATCTTCAAACCCAGATCCTGCAATTTAGCACTTGACGTGGATTGCTACTCCAATCTTCAAACCCAGCTTCTACAATCTAGTAGTTGACGTGGATTACTACTCCAATCTTCAAACCCAGCTTCTACAATCTAGTAGTTGATGTGGTTGCTACTCAATCTTCAAACCCAGCTTCTACAATCTAGTAGTTGACGTGGATTGCTACTCCAATCTTCAAACCCAGCTTCTACAATCTAGTAGTTGACGTGGATTGCTACTCCAATCTTCAAACCCAGCTTCTACAATCTAGTAGTTGACGTGGATTGCTACTCCAATCTTCAAACCCAGCTCCTGCAATCTAGTAGTTGACGTGGATTACTACTCCAATCTTCAAACCCAGCTTCTACAATCTAGTAGTTGACGTGGATTACTACTCCAATCTTCAAACCCAGCTTCTACAATCTAGTAGTTGATGTGGATTGCTACTCCAATCTTCAAACCCAGCTTCTACAATCTAGTAGTTGATGTGGATTACTACTCCAATCTTCAAACCCAGCTTCTACAATCTAGTAGTTGACGTGGATTACTACTCCAATCTTCAAACCCAGCTTCTACAATCTAGTAGTTGACGTGGATTACTACTCCAATCTTCAAACCCAGCTTCTACAATCTAGTAGTTGACGTGGATTACTACTCCAATCTTCAAACCCAGCTTCTACAATCTAGTAGTTGACGTGGATTGCTAATCCAATCTTCAAACCCAGCTTCTACAATCTAGTAGTTGACGTGGATTGCTAATCCAATCTTCAAACCCAGCTTCTACAATCTAGTAGTTGACGTGGATTACTACTCCAATCTTCAAAACCAGCTTCTACAATCTAGTAGTTGACGTGGATTACTACTCCAATCTTCAAACCCAGCTTCTACAATCTAGTAGTTGATGTGGATTGCTACTCCAATCTTCAAACCCAGCTTCTACAATCTAGTAGTTGACGTGGATTACTACTCCAATCTTCAAACCCAGCTTCTACAATCTAGTAGTTGACGTGGATTACTACTCCAATCTTCAAACCCAGCTTCTACAATCTAGTAGTTGACGTGGATACTACTCAATCTTCAAACCCAGCTTCTACAATCTAGTAGTTGACGTGGATTACTACTCCAATCTTCAAACCCAGCTTCTACAATCTAGTAGTTGACGATTGATACTCTCAATCTTCAAACCCAGCTTCTACAATCTAGTAGTTGACGTGGATTACTACTCCAATCTTCAAACCCAGCTACTACAATCTAGTAGTTGACGTGGATTACTACTCCAATCTTCAAACCCAGCTTCTACAATCTAGTAGTTGACGTGGATTACTACTCCAATCTTCAAACCAGCTTCTACAATCTAGTAGTTGACGTGAATTGCTACTCCAATCTTCAAACCCAGCTTCTACAATCTAGTAGTTGACGTGGATTACTACTCCAATCTTCAAACCCAGCTACTACAATCTAGTAGTTGACGTGGATTACTACTCCAATCCTCAAACCCAGCTTCTACAATCTAGTAGTTGACGTGGATTACTACTCCAATCTTCAAACCCAGCTTCTACAATCTAGTAGTTGACGTGGATTACTACTCAATCTTCAAACCCAGCTTCTCAATCTAGTAGTTGACGTGGATTACTACTCCAATCTTCAAACCCAGCTTCTACAATCTAGTAGTTGACGTGGATTGCTACTCCAATCTTCAAACCCAGCTTCTACAATCTAGTAGTTGACGTGGATTACTACTCCAATCTTCAAACCCAGCTTCTACAATCTAGTAGTTGACGTGGATTGCTACTCCAATCTTCAAACCCAGCTTCTACAATCTAGTAGTTGACGTGGATTACTACTCCAATCTTCAAACCCAGCTTCTACAATCTAGTAGTTGACGTGGATTACTACTCCAATCTTCAAACCCAGCTTCTACAATCTAGTAGTTGACGTGGATTACTACTCCAATCTTCAAACCAGCTTCTACAATCTAGTAGTTGACGTGGATTACTACTCCAATCTTCAAACCCAGCTTCTACAATCTAGTAGTTGACGTGGATTACTACTCCAATCTTCAAACCCAGCTTCTACAATCTAGTAGTTGACGTGGATTGCTACTCCAATCTTCAAACCCAGCTTCTACAATCTAGTAGTTGACGTGGATTCTACTCAATCTTCAAACCCAGCTTCTCAATCTAGTAGTTGACGTGGATTGCTCTCCAATCTTCAAACCCAGCTCCTACAATCTAGTAGTTGACGTGGATTACTACTCCAATCTTCAAACCCAGCTTCTACAATCTAGTAGTTGACGTGGATTACTACTCCAATCTTCAACCAACTCCTACAATCTAGTAGTTGACGTGGATTGCTCTCCAATCTTCAAACCCAGCTTCTACAATCTAGTAGTTGACGTGGATTACTACTCCAATCTTCCAACCCAGCTTCTACAATCTAGTAGTTGACGTGGATTGCTACTCCAATCTTCAAACCCAGCTCTACAATCTAGTAGTTGACGTGGATTGCTACTCCAATCTTCAAACCCAGCTTCTACAATCTAGTAGTTGATGTGGATTGCTACTCAATCTTCAAACCAGCTTCTACAATCTAGTAGTTGATGTGGATTGCTACTCCAATCTTCAAACCCAGCTTCTACAATCTAGTAGTTGACGTGGATTACTACTCCAATCTTCAAACCCAGCTTCTACAATCTAGTAGTTGACGTGGATTGCTACTCCAATCTTCAAACCCAGCTTCTACAATCTAGTAGTTGATGTGGATTGCTACTCCAATCTTCAAACCCAGCTTCTACAATCTAGTAGTTGACGTGGATTGCTACTCCAATCTTCAAACCCAGCTTCTACAATCTAGTAGTTGATGTGGATTGCTACTCCAATCTTCAAACCCAGCTTCTACAATCTAGTAGTTGACGTGGATTACTACTCCAATCTTCAAACCCAGCTTCTACAATCTAGTAGTTGACGTGGATTCTACTCAATCTTCAAACCAGCTTCACAATCTAGTAGTTGACGTGGATTACTACTCCAATCTTCAAACCCAGATTCTACAATCTAGTAGTTGACGTGGATTACTACTCCAATCTTCAAACCCAGCTTCTACAATCTAGTAGTTGATGTGGATTGCTACTCCAATCTTCAAACCCAGCTCCTACAATCTAGTAGTTGACGTGGATTGCTACTCCAATCTTCAAACCCAGCTCCTGCAATCTAGTAGTTGACGTGATTACTACTCAATCTTCAAACCCAGCTTCTACAATCTAGTCGTTGACGTGGATTACTACTCCAATCTTCAAACCCAGCTTCTACAATCTAGTAGTTGACGTGGATTACTACTCCATCTTTCAAACCCAGCTTCACAATCTAGTAGTTGACTTGGATTGCTACTCCAATCTTCAAACCCAGCTCCTGCAATCTAGTAGTTGACATGGATTGCTACTCCAATCTTCAAACCCAGCTTCTACAATCTAGTAGTTGACTTGGATTGCTACTCCAATCTTCAAACCCAGCTCCTGCAATCTAGTAGTTGACATGGATTGCTACTCCAATCTTCAAACCCAGCTTCTACAATCTAGTAGTTGACGTGAATTGCTACTCCAATCTTCAAACCCAGCTTCTACAATCTAGTAGTTGACGTGGATTACTACTCCAATCTTCAAACCCAGCTCCTACAATCTAGTAGTTGACGTGGATTACTACTCCAATCTTCAAACCCAGCTTCTACAATCTAGTAGTTGACGTGGATTACTACTCCAATCTTCAAATTACTACTCCAATCTTCAAACCCAGCTCCTACAATCTAGTAGTTGACGTGGATTACTACTCCAATCTTCAAACCCAGCTTCTACAATCTAGTAGTTGACGTGGATTGCTACTCCAATCTTCAAACCCAGCTCCTACAATCTAGTAGTTGACGTGGATTGCTACTCCAATCTTCAAACCCAGCTTCTACAATCTAGTAGTTGACGTGATTACTACTCCAATCTTCAAACCCAGCTTTTACAATCTAGTAGTTGACGTGGATTGCTACTCCAATCTTCAAACCCAGCTTCTACAATCTAGTATTTGACGTGGATTGCTACTCCAATCTTCAAACCCAGCTACTACAATCTAGTAGTTGACGTGGATTGCTACTCCAATCTTCAAACCCAGCTTCTACAATCTAGTAGTTGACGTGGATTACTACTCCAATCTTCAAACCCAGCTTCTACAATCTAGTAGTTGACGTGGATTGCTACTCCAATCTTCAAACCCAGCTTCTACAATCTAGTATTTGACGTGGATTGCTACTCCAATCTTCAAACCCAGCTACTACAATCTAGTAGTTGACGTGGATTGTTACTCCAATCTTCAAACCCAGCTTCTACAATCTAGTAGTTGACGTGGATTGCTACTCCAATCTTCAAACCCAGCTTCTACAATCTAGTATTTGACGTGGATTGCTACTCCAATCTTCAAACCCAGCTTCTACAATCTAGTAGTTGACGTGAATTGCTACTCCAATCTTCAAACCCAGCTTCTACAATCTAGTAGTTGACGTGGATTGCTACTCAATCTTCAAACCCAGCTACTACAATCTAGTAGTTGACGTGGATTGTTACTCCAATCTTCAAACCCAGCTTCTACAATCTAGTAGTTGACGTGGATTGCTACTCCAATCTTCAAACCCAGCTACTACAATCTAGTAGTTGACGTGGATTGCTACTCCAATCTTCAAACCAGCTTCTACAATCTAGTAGTTTACGTGGATTGCTAGCCAATCTTCAAACCCAGCTTCTACAATCTAGTAGTTGACGTGGATTACTACTCCAATCTTCAAACCCAGCTTCTACAATCTAGTAGTTGACGTGGATTGCTACTCCAATCTTCAAACCCAGCTTCTACAATCTAGTAGTTGACGTGGATTACTACTCCAATCTTCAAACCCAGCTTCTACAATCTAGTAGTTGACGTGGATTACTACTCCAATCTTCAAACCCAGCTCCTACAATCTAGTAGTTGACGTGGATTGCTACTCCAATCTTCAAACCCAGCTCCTACAATCTAGTAGTTGACGTGGATTGCTACTCCAATCTTCAAACCAGCTTCTACAATCTAGTAGTTGACGTGGATTGCTACTCCAATCTTCAAACCCAGCTTCTACAATCTAGTAGTTGACGTGGATTACTACTCCAATCTTCAAACCAGCTTCTACAATCTAGTAGTTGATTGGATTGCTACTCCAATCTTCAAACCCAGCTTCTACAATCTAGTAGTTGACGTGGATTGCTACTCCAATCTTCAAACCCAGCTTCTACAATCTAGTAGTTGACGTGGATTGCTACTCCAATCTTCAAACCCAGCTCCTGCAATCTAGTAGTTGACGTGGATTACTACTCCAATCTTCAAACCCAGCTTCTACAATCTAGTCGTTGACGTGGATTACTACTCCAATCTTCAAACCCAGCTTCTACAATCTAGTAGTTGACGTGGATTACTACTCCAATCTTCAAACCCAGCTTCTACAATCTAGTAGTTGACTTGGATTGCTACTCCAATCTTCAAACCCAGCTCCTGCAATCTAGTAGTTGCATGGATTGCTACTCCAATCTTCAAACCCAGCTTCTACAATCTAGTAGTTGACTTGGATTGCTACTCCAATCTTCAAACCCAGCTCCTGCAATCTAGTAGTTGACATGGATTGCTACTCCAATCTTCAAACCCAGCTTCTACAATCTAGTAGTTGACGTGGATTGCTACTCCAATCTTCAAACCCAGCTTCTACAATCTAGTAGTTGACGTGGATTACTACTCCAATCTTCAAACCCAGCTCCTACAATCTAGTAGTTGACGTGGATTACTACTCCAATCTTCAAACCCAGCTTCTACAATCTAGTAGTTGACGTGGATTACTACTCCAATCTTCAAATTACTACTCCAATCTTCAAACCCAGCTCCTACAATCTAGTAGTTGACGTGGATTACTACTCCAATCTTCAAACCCAGCTTCTACAATCTAGTAGTTGACGTGGATTGCTACTCCAATCTTCAAACCCAGCTCCTACAATCTAGTAGTTGACATGGATTGCTACTCCAATCTTCAAACCCAGCTTCTACAATCTAGTAGTTGACGTGGATTACTACTCCAATCTTCAAACCCAGCTTTTACAATCTAGTAGTTGACGTGGATTGCTACTCCAATCTTCAAACCCAGCTTCTACAATCTAGTATTTGACGTGGATTGCTACTCCAATCTTCAAACCCAGCTACTACAATCTAGTAGTTGACGTGGATTACTACTCCAATCTTCAAACCCAGCTTCTACAATCTAGTAGTTGACGTGGATTACTACTCCAATCTTCAAACCCAGCTTCTACAATCTAGTAGTTGACTTGGATTGCTACTCCAATCTTCAAACCCAGCTTCTACAATCTAGTATTTGACGTGGATTGCTACTCCAATCTTCAAACCCAGCTACTACAATCTAGTAGTTGACGTGGATTACTACTCCAATCTTCAAACCCAGCTTCTACAATCTAGTAGTTGACGTGGATTGCTACTCCAATCTTCAAACCCAGCTTCTACAATCTAGTATTTGACGTGGATTGCTACTCCAATCTTCAAACCCAGCTTCTACAATCTAGTAGTTGACGTGGATTGCTACTCCAATCTTCAAACCCAGCTTCTACAATCTAGTAGTTGACGTGGATTGCTACTCCAATCTTCAAACCCAGCTACTACAATCTAGTAGTTGACGTGGATTGCTACTCCAATCTTCAAACCCAGCTTCTACAATCTAGTAGTTGACGTGGATTGCTACTCAATCTTCAAACCCAGCTACTACAATCTAGTAGTTGACGTGGATTGCTACTCCAATCTTCAAACCCAGCTTCTACAATCTAGTAGTTTACGTGGATTGCTACGCCAATCTTCAAACCCAGCTTCTACAATCTAGTAGTTGACGTGGATTACTACTCCAATCTTCAAACCCAGCTTCTACAATCTAGTAGTTGACGTGGATTGCTACTCCAATCTTCAAACCCAGCTTCTACAATCTAGTAGTTGACGTGGATTACTACTCCAATCTTCAAACCCAGCTTCTACAATCTAGTAGTTGACGTGGATTACTACTCCAATCTTCAAACCCAGCTCCTACAATCTAGTAGTTGACGTGGATTGCTACTCCAATCTTCAAACCCAGCTCCTACAATCTAGTAGTTGACGTGGATTGCTACTCCAATCTTCAAACCCAGCTTCTACAATCTAGTAGTTGACGTGGATTGCTCTCAATCTTCAAACCCAGCTTCTACAATCTAGTAGTTGACGTGGATTACTACTCCAATCTTCAAACCCAGCTTCTACAATCTAGTAGTTGATGTGGATTGCTACTCCAATCTTCAAACCCAGCTTCTACAATCTAGTAGTTGACGTGGATTACTACTCCAATCTTCAAACCCAGCTTCTACAATCTAGTATTTGACGTGGATTGCTGCTCCAATCTTCAAACCCAGCTACTACAATCTAGTAGTTGACGTGGATTGCTACTCCAATCTTCAAACCCAGCTCCTGCAATCTAGTAGTTGACGTGGATTACTCCCAATCTTCAAACCCAGCTTCTACAATCTAGTAGTTGACGTGGATTACTACTCCAATCTTCAAACCCAGCTTCTACAATCTAGTAGTTGACGTGGATTACTACTCCAATCTTCAAACCCAGCTTCTACAATCTAGTAGTTGACTTGGATTGCTACTCCAATCTTCAAACCCAGCTCCTGCAATCTAGTAGTTGACATGGATTGCTACTCCAATCTTCAAACCCAGCTTCTACAATCTAGTAGTTGACTTGGATTGCTACTCCAATCTTCAAACCCAGCTCCTGCAATCTAGTAGTTGACATGGATTGCTACTCCAATCTTCAAACCCAGCTTCTACAATCTAGTAGTTGACGTGGATTGCTACTCCAATCTTCAAACCCAGCTTCTACAATCTAGTAGTTGACGTGGATTACTACTCCAATCTTCAAACCCAGCTCCTACAATCTAGTAGTTGACGTGGATTACTACTCCAATCTTCAAACCCAGCTTCTACAATCTAGTAGTTGACGTGGATTACTACTCCAATCTTCAAACCCAGCTCCTACAATCTAGTAGTTGACGTGGATTGCTACTCCAATCTTCAAACCAGCTCCTACAATCTAGTAGTTGACTGGATTGCTACTCCAATCTTCAAACCCAGCTCCTACAATCTAGTAGTTGACGTGGATTGCTACTCCAATCTTCAAACCCAGCTTCTACAATCTAGTAGTTGACTTGGATTACTACTCCAATCTTCAAACCCAGCTTCTACAATCTAGTAGTTGACGTGGATTGCTACTCCAATCTTCAAACCCAGCTTCTACAATCTAGTATTTGACGTGGATTGCTACTCCAATCTTCAAACCCAGCTACTACAATCTAGTAGTTGACGTGGATTGCTACTCCAATCTTCAAACCCAGCTTCTACAATCTAGTAGTTGACGTGGATTACTCTCAATCTTCAAACCCAGCTTCTACAATCTAGTAGTTGACGTGGATTGCTACTCCAATCTTCAAACCCAGCTTCTACAATCTAGTATTTGACGTGGATTGCTACTCCAATCTTCAAACCCAGCTACTACAATCTAGTAGTTGACTTGGATTGCTACTCCAATCTTCAAACCCAGCTTCTACAATCTAGTAGTTGACGTGGATTACTACTCCAATCTTCAAACCCAGCTTCTACAATCTAGTAGTTGATGTGGATTGCTACTCCAATCTTCAAACCCAGCTTCTACAATCTAGTAGTTGACGTGGATTGCTACTCCAATCTTCAAACCCAGCTTCTACAATCTAGTAGTTGATGTGGATTGCTACTCCAATCTTCAAACCCAGCTTCTACAATCTAGTAGTTGACGTGGATTACTACTCCAATCTTCAAACCCAGCTTCTACAATCTAGTAGTTGACGTGGATTACTACTCCAATCTTCAAACCAGCTTCTACAATCTAGTAGTTGACGTGGATTACTACTCCAATCTTCAAACCCAGCTTCTACAATCTAGTAGTTGACGTGGATTACTACTCCAATCTTCAAACCCAGCTTCTACAATCTAGTAGTTGACTTGGATTACTACTCCAATCTTCAAACCCAGCTTCTACAATCTAGTAGTTGACTTGGTTGCTACTCAATCTTCAAACCCAGCTCCTGCAATCTAGTAGTTGACATGGATTGCTACTCCAATCTTCAAACCCAGCTCCCACAATCTAGTAGTTGACGTGGATTGCTACTCCAATCTTCAAACCAGCTTCTACAATCTAGTAGTTGACGTGGATTACTACTCCAATCTTCAAACCCAGCTCCTACAATCTAGTAGTTGACGTGGATTACTACTCCAATCTTCAAACCCAGCTTCTACAATCTAGTAGTTGACGTGGATTGCTACTCCAATCTTCAAACCCAGCTCCTACAATCTAGTAGTTGACGTGGATTGCTACTCCAATCTTCAAACCCAGCTTCTACAATCTAGTAGTTGACGTGGATTACTACTCCAATCTTCAAACCCAGCTTTTACAATCTAGTAGTTGACGTGGATTGCTACTCCAATCTTCAAACCCAGCTTCTACAATCTAGTATTTGACGTGGATTGCTACTCCAATCTTCAAACCCAGCTACTACAATCTAGTAGTTGACGTGGATTGCTACTCCAATCTTCAAACCCAGCTTCTACAATCTAGTAGTTGACGTGGATTACTACTCCAATCTTCAAACCCAGCTTCTACAATCTAGTAGTTGACGTGGATTGCTACTCCAATCTTCAAACCCAGCTTCTACAATCTAGTATTTGACGTGGATTGCTACTCCAATCTTCAAACCCAGCTTCTACAATCTAGTAGTTGACGTGGATTGCTACTCCAATCTTCAAACCCAGCTTCTACAATCTAGTAGTTAACGTGGATTCTACTCAATCTTCAAACCAGCTACTACAATCTAGTAGTTGACGTGGATTGCTACTCCAATCTTCAAACCCAGCTTCTACAATCTAGTAGTTGACGTGGATTGCTACTCCAATCTTCAAACCCAGCTACTACAATCTAGTAGTTGACGTGGATTGCTACTCCAATCTTCAAACCCAGCTTCTACAATCTAGTAGTTTACGTGATTGCTACTAATCTTCAAACCCAGCTTCTACAATCTAGTAGTTGACGTGGATTACTACTCCAATCTTCAAACCCAGCTTCTACAATCTAGTAGTTGACGTGGATTACTACTCCAATCTTCAAACCCAGCTTCTACAATCTAGTAGTTGACGTGGATTACTACTCCAATCTTCAAACCCAGCTCCTACAATCTAGTAGTTGACGTGATTGCTACTCCAATCTTCAAACCCAGCTCCTACAATCTAGTAGTTGACGTGGATTGCTACTCCAATCTTCAAACCCAGCTTCTACAATCTAGTAGTTGACGTGGATTGCTACTCCAATCTTCAAACCCAGCTTCTACAATCTAGTAGTTGACGTGGATTGCTACTCCAATCTTCAAACCCAGCTCCTACAATCTAGTAGTTGACGTGGATTGCTACTCCAATCTTCAAACCAGCTTCTACAATCTAGTAGTTGACGTGATTATACTCCAATCTTCAAACCCAGCTTCTACAATCTAGTAGTTGACGTGGATTACTACTCCAATCTTCAAACCCAGCTTCTACAATCTAGTAGTTGACGTGATTACTACTCCAATCTTCAAACCCAGCTTCTGCAATCTAGTAGTTGACGTGGATTACTACTCCAATCTTCAAACCCAGCTTCTACAATCTAGTAGATGACGTGGATTGCTACTCCAATCTTCAATCCCAGCTACTACAATCTAGTAGTTGACTGATTACTACTCCAATCTTCAAACCCATCTTCTACAATCTAGTAGTTGACGTGGATTGCTACTCCAATCTTCAAACCCAGCTTCTACAATCTAGTAGTTGATGTGGATTGCTACTCCAATCTTCAAACCCAGCTTCTACAATCTAGTAGTTGGCGTGGATTACTACTCCAATCTTCAATCCCAACTCCTACAATCTAGTAGTTGACGTGGATTACTACTCCAATCTTCAAACCCAGCTTCTACAATCTAGTAGTTGACGTGGATTGCTACTCCAATCTTCAAATCCAGCTTCTACAATCTAGTAGTTGACGTGGATTGCTACTCCAATCTTCAAACCCAGCTTCTACAATCTAGTAGTTGACGTGGATTACTACTCCAATCTTCAAACCCAGCTTCTACAATCTAGTAGTTGACGTGGATTACTACTCCAATCTTCAAACCCAGCTTCTACAATCTAGTAGTTGACGTGGATTACTACTCCAATCTTTAAACCCAGCTTCTACAATCTAGTAGTTGACGTGGATTACTACTCCAATCTTCAAACCCAGCTTCTACAATCTAGTAGTTGATGTGGATTGCTACTCCAATCTTCAAACCCAGTTCCTACAATCTAGTAGTTGACGTGGATTACTACTCCAATCTTCAAATCCAGCTTCTACAATCTAGTAGTTGACGTGGATTGCTACTCCAATCTTCAAACCCAGCTTCTACAATCTAGTATTTGACGTGGATTGCTACTCCAATCTTCAAACCCAGCTTCTACAATCTAGTAGTTGACGTGGATTGCTACTCCAATCTTCAAACCCAGCTTCTACAATCTAGTAGTTGACGTGGATTGCTACTCAATCTTCAAACCCAGCTTCTACAATCTAGTAGTTGACGTGATTACTACTCCAATCTTCAAACCCAGCTTCTACAATCTAGTAGTTGACGTGGATTGCTACTCCAATCTTCAAACCCAGCTACTACAATCTAGTAGTTGACGTGGATTGCTACTCCAATCTTCAAACCCAGCTTCTACAATCTAGTAGTTGACGTGGATTACTACTCCAATCTTCAAACCCAGCTTCTACAATCTAGTAGTTGACGTGGATTACTACTCCAATCTTCAAACCCAGCTTCTACAATCTAGTAGTTGACGTGGATTACTACTCAATCTTCAAACCCAGCTTCTACAATCTAGTAGTTGACGTGGATTACTACTCCAATCTTCAAACCCAGCTTCTACAATCTAGTAGATGACGTGGATTGCTACTCCAATCTTCAATCCCAGCTACTACAATCTAGTAGTTGACGTGGATTACTACTCCAATCTTCAAACCCATCTTCTACAATCTAGTAGTTGACGTGGATTGCTACTCCAATCTTCAAACCCAGCTTCTACAATCTAGTAGTTGATGTGGATTGCTACTCCAATCTTCAAACCCAGCTTCTACAATCTAGTAGTTGACGTGGATTACTACTCCAATCTTCAATCCCAACTCCTACAATCTAGTAGTTGACGTGGATTACTACTCCAATCTTCAAACCCAGCTTCTACAATCTAGTAGTTGACGTGGATTGCTACTCCAATCTTCAAATCCAGCTTCTACAATCTAGTAGTTGACGTGGATTGCTACTCCAATCTTCAAACCCAGCTTCTACAATCTAGTAGTTGACGTGGATTACTACTCCAATCTTCAAACCCAGCTTCTACAATCTAGTAGTTGACGTGATTACTACTCCAATCTTCAAACCCAGCTTCTACAATCTAGTAGTTGACGTGGATTACTACTCCAATCTTCAAACCCAGCTTCTACAATCTAGTAGTTGACGTGGATTACTACTCCAATCTTCAAACCAGCTTCTACAATCTAGTAGTTGATGGGATTGCTACTCCAATCTTCAAACCCAGCTTCTACAATCTAGTAGTTGACGTGGATTACTACTCCAATCTTCAAACCCAGCTTCTACAATCTAGTAGTTGACGTGGATTACTACTCAATCTTCAAACCCAGCTTCTACAATCTAGTAATTGACGTGGATTACTACTCCAATCTTCAAACCCAGCTTCTACAATCTAGTAGTTGACGTGGATTACTACTCCAATCTTCAAACCCAGCTTCTACAATCTAGTAGTTGACTTGGATTACTACTCCAATCTTCAAACCCAGCTTCTACAATCTAGTAGTTGACTTGGATTGCTACTCCAATCTTCAAACCCAGCTCCTGCAATCTAGTAGTTGACATGGATTGCTACTCCAATCTTCAAACCCAGCTTCTACAATCTAGTAGTTGACGTGAATTGCTACTCCAATCTTCAAACCCAGCTTCTACAATCTAGTAGTTGACGTGGATTACTACTCCAATCTTCAAACCCAGCTCCTACAATCTAGTAGTTGACGTGGATTACTACTCTAATCTTCAAACCCAGCTTCTACAATCTAGTAGTTGACGTGGATTACTACTCCAATCTTCAAATCCAGCTTCTACAATCTAGTAGTTGACGTGGATTGCTACTCCAATCTTCAAACCCAGCTTCTACAATCTAGTATTTGACGTGGATTGCTACTCCAATCTTCAAACCCAGCTTCTACAATCTAGTAGTTGACGTGGATTGCTACTCCAATCTTCAAACCCAGCTTCTACAATCTAGTAGTTGACGTGGATTGCTACTCCAATCTTCAAACCCAGCTTCTACAATCTAGTAGTTGACGTGGATTACTACTCCAATCTTCAAACCCAGCTTCTACAATCTAGTAGTTGACGTGGATTGCTACTCAATCTTCAAACCCAGCTACTACAATCTAGTAGTTGACGTGGATTGCTACTCCAATCTTCAAACCCAGCTTCTACAATCTAGTAGTTGACGTGGATTACTACTCCAATCTTCAAACCCAGCTTCTACAATCTAGTAGTTGATGTGGATTACTACTCCAATCTTCAAACCCAGCTTCTACAATCTAGTAGTTGACGTGGATTACTACTCCAATCTTCAAACCCAGCTTCTACAATCTAGTAGTTGACGTGGATTACTACTCCAATCTTCAAACCCAGCTTCTACAATCTAGTAGATGACGTGGATTCTCTCAATCTTCAATCCCAGCTACTACAATCTAGTAGTTGACGTGGATTACTACTCCAATCTTCAAACCCATCTTCTACAATCTAGTAGTTGACGTGGATTGCTACTCCAATCTTCAAACCCAGCTTCTACAATCTAGTAGTTGATGTGGATTGCTACTCCAATCTTCAAACCCAGCTTCTACAATCTAGTAGTTGACGTGGATTACTACTCCAATCTTCAATCCCAACTCCTACAATCTAGTAGTTGACGTGGATTACTACTCCAATCTTCAAACCCAGCTTCTACAATCTAGTAGTTGACGTGGATTGCTACTCCAATCTTCAAATCCAGCTTCTACAATCTAGTAGTTGACGTGGATTGCTACTCCAATCTTCAAACCCAGCTTCTACAATCTAGTAGTTGACGTGGATTACTACTCCAATCTTCAAACCCAGCTTCTACAATCTAGTAGTTGACGTGATTACTACTCCAATCTTCAAACCCAGCTTCTACAATCTAGTAGTTGACGTGGATTACTACTCCAATCTTCAAACCCAGCTTCTACAAATCTAGTAGTTGACGTGGATTACTACTCCAATCTTCAAACCCAGCTTCTACAATCTAGTAGTTGATGTGGATTGCTACTCCAATCTTCAAACCCAGCTTCTACAATCTAGTAGTTGACGTGGATTACTACTCCAATCTTCAAACCCAGCTTCTACAATCTAGTAGTTGACGTGGATTACTACTCCAATCTTCAAACCCAGCTTCTACAATCTAGTAATTGACGTGGATTACTACTCCAATCTTCAAACCCAGCTTCTACAATCTAGTAGTTGACGTGGATTACTACTCCAATCTTCAAACCCAGCTTCTACAATCTAGTAGTTGACTTGGATTACTACTCCAATCTTCAAACCCAGCTTCTACAATCTAGTAGTTGACTTGGATTGCTACTCCAATCTTCAAACCCAGCTCCTGCAATCTAGTAGTTGACATGGATTGCTACTCCAATCTTCAAACCCAGCTTCTACAATCTAGTAGTTGACGTGGATTGCTACTCCAATCTTCAAACCCAGCTTCTACAATCTAGTAGTTGACGTGGATTACTACTCCAATCTTCAAACCCAGCTCCTACAATCTAGTAGTTGACGTGGATTACTACTCCAATCTTCAAACCCAGCTTCTACAATCTAGTAGTTGACGTGGATTACTACTCCAATCTTCAAACCCAGCTCCTACAATCTAGTAGTTGACGTGGATTGCTACTCCAATCTTCAAACCCAGCTCCTACAATCTAGTAGTTGACGTGGATTGCTACTCCAATCTTCAAACCCAGCTTCTACAATCTAGTAGTTGACGTGGATTGCTACTCCAATCTTCAAACCCAGCTTCTACAATCTAGTAGTTGACGTGGATTACTACTCCAATCTTCAAACCCAGCTTCTACAATCTAGTAGTTGACGTGATTACTACTCCAATCTTCAAACCCAGCTTCTACAATCTAGTAGTTGACGTGATTACTACTCCAATCTTCAAACCCAGCTTCTACAATCTAGTAGTTGATGTGGATTGCTACTCCAATCTTCAAACCCAGCTTCTACAATCTAGTAGTTGACGTGGATTACTACTCCAATCTTCAAACCCAGCTTCTACAATCTAGTATTTGACGTGGATTGCTGCTCCAATCTTCAAACCCAGCTACTACAATCTAGTAGTTGACGTGGATTACTACTCCAATCTTCAAACCCAGCTTCTACAATCTAGTATTTGACGTGGATTGCTACTCCAATCTTCAAACCCAGCTTCTACAAATCTAGTAGTTGACGTGGATTGCTACTCAATCTTCAAACCCAGCCTCTACAATCTAGTAGTTGACGTGGATTGCTACTCCAATCTTCAAACCCAGCTTCTACAATCTAGTAGTTGACGTGAATTGCTACTCCAATCTTCAAACCCAGCTACTACAATCTAGTAGTTGACGTGGATTGCTACTCCAATCTTCAAACCCAGCTTCTACAATCTAGTAGTTGACGTGGATTGCTACTCCAATCTTCAAACCCAGCTACTACAATCTAGTAGTTGACGTGGATTGCTACTCCAATCTTCAAACCCAGCTTCTACAATCTAGTAGTTGACGTGGATTGCTACTCCAATCTTCAAACCCAGCTTCTACAATCTAGTAGTTGACGTGGATTACTACTCCAATCTTTAAACCCAGCTTCTACAATCTAGTAGTTGACGTGGATTGCTACTCCAATCTTCAAACCCAGCTTCTACAATCTAGTAGTTGACGTGGATTACTACTCCAATCTTCAAACCCAGCTTCTACAATCTAGTAGTTGACGTGGATTACTACTCCAATCTTCAAACCCAGCTCCTACAATCTAGTAGTTGACGTGGATTGCTACTCCAATCTTCAAACCCAGCTCCTACAATCTAGTAGTTGACGTGGATTGCTACTCCAATCTTCAAACCCAGCTCCTACAATCTAGTAGTTGACGTGGATTGCTACTCCAATCTTCAAACCCAGCTTCTACAATCTAGTAGTTGACTTGGATTACTACTCCAATCTTCAAACCCAGCTTCTACAATCTAGTAGTTGACGTGGATTGCTACTCCAATCTTCAAACCCAGCTTCTACAATCTAGTAGTTGACGTGAATTGCTACTCCAATCTTCAAACCCAGCTACTACAATCTAGTAGTTGACGTGGATTGCTACTCCAATCTTCAAACCCAGCTTCTACAATCTAGTAGTTGACGTGGATTACTACTCCAATCTTCAAACCCAGCTTCTACAATCTAGTAGTTGACGTGGATTACTACTCCAATCTTCAAACCCAGCTTCTACAATCTAGTAGTTGACGTGGATTACTACTCCAATCTTCAAACCCAGCTTCTACAATCTAGTAGTTGACGTGATTACTACTCCAATCTTCAAACCCAGCTTCTACAATCTAGTAGTTGACGTGGATTGCTACTCCAATCTTCAATCCCAGCTACTACAATCTAGTAGTTGACGTGGATTACTACTCCAATCTTCAAACCCATCTTCTACAATCTAGTAGTTGACGTGGATTGCTACTCCAATCTTCAAACCCAGCTTCTACAATCTAGTAGTTGATGTGGATTGCTACTCCAATCTTCAAACCCAGCTTCTACAATCTAGTAGTTGACGTGGATTACTACTCCAATCTTCAATCCCAACTCCTACAATCTAGTAGTTGACGTGGATTACTACTCCAATCTTCAAACCCAGCTTCTACAATCTAGTAGTTGACGTGGATTGCTACTCCAATCTTCAAATCCAGCTTCTACAATCTAGTAGTTGACGTGGATTGCTACTCCAATCTTCAAACCCAGCTTCTACAATCTAGTAGTTGACGTGGATTACTACTCCAATCTTCAAACCCAGCTTCTACAATCTAGTAGTTGACGTGGATTACTACTCCAATCTTCAAACCCAGCTTCTACAATCTAGTAGTTGACGTGGATTGCTACTCCAATCTTCAATCCTACAATCTTGTAGTTGACGTGGATTACTTCTACAATCTAGTTGTTGACGTGGATTGCTACTACAATCTTCAATCCTACAATCTTGTAGTTGACGTGGATTACTTCTACAATCTAGTTGTTGACGTGGATTGCTACTACAATCTTCAATCCTACAATCTTGTAGTTGACGTGGATTACTTCTACAATCTAGTTGTTGACGTGGATTGCTACTACAATCTTCAATCCCAGCTACTACAATCTAGTAGTTGACGTGGATTACTACTCCAATCTTCAAACCCATCTTCTACAATCTAGTAGTTGACGTGGATTGCTACTCCAATCTTCAAACCCAGCTTCTACAATCTAGTAGTTGATGTGGATTGCTCTCAATCTTCAAACCCAGCTTCTACAATCTAGTAGTTGACGTGGATTACTACTCCAATCTTCAATCCCAACTCCTACAATCTAGTAGTTGACGTGGATTACTACTCCAATCTTCAAACCCAGCTTCTACAATCTAGTAGTTGACGTGGATTGCTACTCAATCTTCAAATCCAGCTTCTACAATCTAGTAGTTGACGTGGATTGCTACTCCAATCTTCAAACCCAGCTTCTACAATCTAGTAGTTGACGTGGATTACTACTCCAATCTTCAAACCCAGCTTCTACAATCTAGTAGTTGACGTGGATTACTACTCCAATCTTCAACCCAGCTTCACAATCTAGTAGTTGACGTGGATTCTACTCCAATCTTCAATCCTACAATCTTGTAGTTGACGTGGATTACTTCTACAATCTAGTTGTTGACGTGGATTGCTACTACAATCTTCAATCCTACAATCTTGTAGTTGACGTGGATTACTTCTACAATCTAGTTGTTGACGTGGATTGCTACTACAATCTTCAATCCTACAATCTTGTAGTTGACGTGATTACTCTACAATCTAGTTGTTGACGTGGATTGCTACTACAATCTTCAATCCCAGCTACTACAATCTAGTAGTTGACGTGGATTACTACTCCAATCTTCAAACCCATCTTCTACAATCTAGTAGTTGACGTGGATTGCTACTCCAATCTTCAAACCCAGCTTCTACAATCTAGTAGTTGATGTGGATTACTACTCCAATCTTCAAACCCAGCTTCTACAATCTAGTAGTTGACGTGGATTACTACTCCAATCTTCAATCCCAACTCCTACAATCTAGTAGTTGACGTGGATTACTACTCCAATCTTCAAACCCAGCTTCTACAATCTAGTAGTTGACGTGGATTGCTACTCCAATCTTCAAATCCAGCTTCTACAATCTAGTAGTTGACGTGGATTGCTACTCCAATCTTCAAACCCAGCTACAATCTAGTAGTTGACGTGGATTACTACTCCAATCTTCAAACCCAGCTTCTACAATCTAGTAGTTGACGTGGATTACTACTCCAATCTTCAAACCTCAGCTTCTACAATCTAGTAGTTGACGTGGATTGCTATCTCAATCTTCAATCCTACAATCTTGTAGTTGACGTGGATTACTTCTACAATCTAGTTGTTGACGTGGATTGCTTACTAATCTTCAATCCTACAATCTTGTAGTTGACGTGGATTACTTCTACAATCTAGTTGACATTGATGATTGCTACTCAATCTTCAATCCTACAATCTTGCTAGATTGTCGTGAACTTACTTGCAATCTGTTGTTGATGATTGGATTCAACTACAATCTTCTAATCCTACAATCTTTGTGACGTGATTCGGTCTCATAAAATCTCTTGCTGGCCCTATATGAAGCAGATTCAAAATATCAGCTCAATCTTTGGCTGGCCCTCTGATATGATGGCAGAGCCACCAGCCTGTCTGCTCTATCTATTTGCTGGCCCTCTGATATGATGGCAGAGCCAACCAGCCTGTCTGCTCTATCTATTGGCTGGCCCTCTGATATGATGGCAGAGCCAACCAGCCTGTCTGCTCTATCTATTGGCTGGCCCTCTGATATGATGGCAGAGCCAACCAGCCTGTCTGCTCTATCTATTGGCTGGCCCTCTGATATGATGGCAGAGCCAACCAGCCTGTCTGCTCTATCTATTGGCTGGCCCTCTGATATGATGGCAGAGCCAACCAGCCTGTCTGCTCTATCTATTGGCTGGCCCTCTGATATGATGGCAGAGCCAACCAGCCTGTCTGCTCTATCTATTGGCTGGCCCTCTGATATGATGGCAGAGCCAACCAGCCTGTCTGCTCTATCTATTGGCTGGCCCTCTGATATGATGGCAGAGCCAACCAGCCTGTCTGCTCTATCTATTGGCTGGCCCTCTGATATGATGGCAGAGCCAACCAGCCTGTCTGCTCTATCTATTGGCTGGCCCTCTGATATGATGGCAGAGCCAACCAGCCTGTCTGCTCTATCATTGTCAACAATACCCATGTGCCCCGGAACGACGATATGTGTAATTCTGCAAATTGTTGACGCCTGCATTGACTCAGTCCATTGCCTGCGCACCAAACCAGCCTCTACCTTGCGGATCATATTCAATGAATCACTCAGAATGCACGCATGAGTGTAGTCTTGTGGCTCCAGCCAGAGTAGTGCATTAGTCACCGCCAGTACCTCCATTGCCATGCTGCTTGTTGTCATACTGAATGTACCACTGGCTTCCTTGACCATTCTGCCGCATGAGCTTGCAGAGAAGGCACATGCAGACTTTTCATGACGAACTACCGATCCATCCGTGTAAATCACAACGTGACCTTCATTGCAGTTTTCATCTATGATGGCTTTGACATCTGCATCCAACGCCACGAGATTCCTCTCGGCAACATTTGTCGAATTTAATGATCTCCGAAAAATCTATGTCGTCGTTCTGGAGATTTCACCAGCGCATGAATGGTACTGTCAGACGTCAATGCATCCGGGATTTCCAAAGCACTGACTCAAACTGGCAGAAGTCAGATGAAAATAAGGGCACAGCTCTCCTCAAACGATACATACAGCAGATATACCACAATGACGAGGCAGAAAGACTCATGACACAGGGGACATAGCAGAGTTGTGCAGCGATGTGGTGTTAGATGAAGAACTATGTGTCACTGCTGAGATTATAAGGACTACACTGAAAACCTCTGGAAGTACTGCGTCAGGATCTGGGAAAGAAACATGGTGCAACGCTGCGGTCTTCCTCTACGATGTCTTCGAGGTCATGTGTGATCTTCGTCAACAAAGTCGACGTTTTCCCTCAGATAATATTTTCAAAAACTGTACATAGTTCCTCTCTTGACTACCTGGATTTTCAGCAAATCACATCTGATATCACATCTCAAATCACATCACAGCAGACCAACAAAATGAACTGCTCTTTGCTGACGACAAGTGTTTATTCCATAATAATATTGAACAGCTTCAAGAACACATAAACTTACTCAACAATAGCTGCCTCAAATACAACATGAAGATCAACATTCAAAGACAGAAGTCATGACTATAAGCAGAGAACATAAAGATATCAACATACAAATAAATGACCACACGCTAAAGCAGGTGAGAGAATTCAAATACCTTGGAAGTATCTTTACATCTGATAGTAGACTGGACAGAGAGATCGAAACTAGAATCCAGCAAGCCAACAACATTACATACCAGCTTACCCCAATTTTGAAACACCCAGCCATTCCAGTAGTGACTAAAAGACAGATTATAAATTCAATCTTTATACCAACACTGTGCTACCAGAGCCAAACATGGGCACTGACAAAAGAACAAGAAAGGAAAATTACCACATGCGAAATGAGATGCCTGAGGAAAGCAGTAAATAAAACAAGAAGAGACCATATAAGAAATGAGGAAATTAGAAGAACAGTCGGAACAACACCTGCTATTAGATTTATTGAAAAACAGAGACTCAAATGGTTTGGCCACTTGGTCAGAATGAACCCGAATACACCAGTTGCAAGAGCGTACAACCTGAAAATGGAATCATCAAGAGGAAAGGGCAGACCAAGAAAAGATGGGTTGATGGAGTTACAGACATCTTTAAACTCCACAATACCACACCATATCAAGCGACCGAGCGTGCATTATCTCGAAAACCGATCATCAGTTAAACCTGCTACGCCTAGCGGCAAAATAGCAGAGAAGGACAAAAGAAAGAAAGACATCTGATAACAACAAAAACGCCTTCAAAGTGTAATTGATACAACGGTCTGCAGTTTGATAGAAGATTGACAGGATTATCGACAATGGTATGCGAAACATATTATCTTCACTGCCCAATAGCCAGAATTGTCTATAGATAAAATCGATATAGACATAGAATAGGTATAGATCAAATATGTGAGTAGCGGGCGAAGAAATACATTTCTGAATAAATACAAAACCTACAAGGGCGTGACTGCATGAATGTATCACAAAACCTACAAGGGCGTGACTGCATATAAAAGTTTGTATAGAGAAGGATGTCATAAAAATGTTTATCATAATCATACAACTCAAGCTTCCAAATTAAATAATTATGCAGGTAAAGAGTTCATGAACACATTCAAAACTATGGATAAATCTAACGAAAGGCTCAATTGTTGACAATCGAAGACACACATGTCATAAAAATTGACTTTCTCTGAAATGAATGAATAATCTGACGCTCAATCTCGCTGCTCAGTTCATGACAAATTCGCAGAAAATAATTGTGTGTTTTCACACGTCATGAGGCATCAACAAAAGATAGTGTTATCCTCAAGTTTGATTTCACACGTCATGAGGCATCAACAAAAGATAGTGTTATCCTCAAGTTTGATTTCATTCATCATGAGGCATCAACAACAGATAGTGTTATCCTCAAGTTTGATTTCACACATCATGAGGCATCAACAACAGATAGTGTTATCCTCAAGTTTGATTTCATTCAAATATTCGCTGTTAGTAAACTTCATCAAGTTTTGTACTAATTGTTATCAAAATATTGAGTGAAATTGTACATCAATGAAGAAATAACAGTTTAAAAAAAAAAAAAAAAACCACACATCACTTTACTTTACTTCACTTTACTTTACTTTATTTTATTTTATTTTATTTTACTTTATTTTATTTTACTTTATTTTATTTTATTTTATTTTATTTTATTTTACTTTATTTTATTTTACTTTATTTTATTTTACTTTATTTTATTTTACTTTACTTTATTTTACTTTACTTTATTTTACTTTATTTTATTTTACTTTATTTTATTTTACTTTATTTTATTTTATTTTACTTTACTTTATTTTACTTTATTTTATTTTACTTTATTTTATTTTATTTTACTTTACTTTATTTTACTTTACTTTATTTTATTTTACTTTACTTTATTTTATTTTATTTTACTTTATTTTACTTTATTTTACTTTATTTTATTTTACTTTATTTTATTTTACTTTATTTTACTTTATTTTACTTTATTTTACTTTATTTTATTTTATTTTATTTTATTTTATTTTATTTTACTTTACTTTATTTTATTTTATTTTATTTTATTTTATTTTATTTTACTTTACTTTATTTTACTTTACTTTATTTTATTTTACTTTACTTTACTTTATTTTATTTTTCTTTATTTTACTTTATTTTATTTTATTTTATTTTACTTTATTTTACTTTACTTTATTTTATTTTATTTTACTTTATTTTACTTTATTTTACTTTATTTTATTTTACTTTACTTTATTTTACTTTACTTTACTTTACTTTATTTTACTTTATTTTACTTTATTTTACTTTATTTTATTTTACTTTATTTTACTTTATTTTACTTTATTTTATTTTACTTTACTTTATTTTACTTTATTTTATTTTATTTTACTTTATTTTACTTTACTTTATTTTACTTTATTTTACTTTATTTTATTTTATTTTACTTTATTTTACTTTATTTTACTTTATTTTATTTTATTTTATTTTACTTTACTTTACTTTACTTTATTTTATTTTACTTTATTTTACTTTATTTTATTTTACTTTATTTTACTTTACTTTATTTTACTTTATTTTATTTTACTTTACTTTATTTTACTTTATTTTATTTTACTTTACTTTATTTTACTTTATTTTATTTTATTTTACTTTATTTTATTTTACTTTACTTTATTTTATTTTATTTTACTTTACTTTATTTTACTTTATTTTACTTTATTTTATTTTACTTTACTTTATTTTATTTTACTTTATTTTATTTTATTTTACTTTATTTTATTTTATTTTACTTTACTTTATTTTACTTTATTTTACTTTACTTTATTTTACTTTATTTTATTTTATTTTACTTTATTTTATTTTACTTTACTTTATTTTACTTTATTTTATTTTACTTTATTTTATTTTATTTTACTTTACTTTATTTTACTTTACTTTATTTTATTTTACTTTACTTTATTTTATTTTATTTTACTTTATTTTACTTTATTTTACTTTATTTTATTTTACTTTATTTTATTTTACTTTATTTTACTTTATTTTACTTTATTTTATTTTACTTTATTTTATTTTATTTTATTTTATTTTATTTTACTTTACTTTATTTTATTTTATTTTATTTTATTTTATTTTATTTTACTTTACTTTATTTTACTTTACTTTATTTTATTTTACTTTACTTTACTTTATTTTATTTTTCTTTATTTTACTTTATTTTATTTTATTTTATTTTACTTTATTTTACTTTACTTTATTTTATTTTATTTTACTTTATTTTACTTTATTTTACTTTATTTTATTTTACTTTACTTTATTTTACTTTACTTTACTTTACTTTATTTTACTTTATTTTACTTTATTTTACTTTATTTTATTTTACTTTATTTTACTTTATTTTACTTTATTTTATTTTACTTTACTTTATTTTACTTTATTTTATTTTATTTTACTTTATTTTACTTTACTTTATTTTACTTTATTTTACTTTATTTTATTTTATTTTACTTTATTTTACTTTATTTTACTTTATTTTATTTTATTTTATTTTACTTTACTTTACTTTACTTTATTTTATTTTACTTTATTTTACTTTATTTTATTTTACTTTATTTTACTTTACTTTATTTTACTTTATTTTATTTTACTTTACTTTATTTTACTTTATTTTATTTTATTTACTTTATTTATTTTACTTTACTTTATTTTATTTTATTTTACTTTACTTTATTTTACTTTATTTTACTTTATTTTATTTTACTTTACTTTATTTTATTTTACTTTATTTTATTTTATTTTTCTTTATTTTATTTTATTTTACTTTACTTTATTTTACTTTATTTTACTTTATTTTACTTTATTTTATTTTATTTTACTTTATTTTATTTTTTCTTTATTTTACTTTATTTTACTTTATTTACTTTATTTCATTTATTTTACTTTACTTTATTTTACTTTATTTTACTTTATTTTATTTTACTTTACTTTATTTTACTTTATTTTACTTTATTTTACTTTATTTTATTTTATTTTATTTTACTTTATTTTACTTTATTTTACTTTATTTTACTTTATTTTATTTTATTTTATTTTACTTTATTTTACTTTATTTTACTTTATTTTATTTTACTTTATTTTATTTTACTTTATTTTACTTTACTTTATTTTATTTTATTTTATTTTACTTTATTTTACTTTATTTTACTTTATTTTATTTTATTTTACTTTACTTTATTTTATTTTATTTTATTTTATTTTACTTTATTTTATTTTATTTTACTTTATTTTACTTTATTTTACTTTATTTTATTTTATTTTACTTTACTTTATTTTATTTTATTTTATTTTATTTTACTTTACTTTACCATTAGTAGTAAAACGAACTTCGATCTGTTTGTTTATTGTCCATGAATTACATCAGATTACATCCGTATTACCATTAGTAGTAAAACAGATTTCATTATTTGAAAACTTGCCCAGTTCAATGTTAAATCTGTAACAGACAGATAAACACTCATATCTATTTTTAGAAACAATATAAAAACTAGACATTTGTTAATATCTATCTTCACGTGAGAAAATTCAGGACTCAATAGAAAAGAAAACAAGAGTCGACGTGTTTGGTTAACGTGTCGTTACTCGAGTATTCAAGTGTATACAATTTTCATTTCCATTATTTTCTTTTTACTCTCTGGTATTATTCCATATTTGACCACATGTAGGTTTTTTCTCAATTAAATATCACACCAAAAATATAGTTTTCCTATCTGAAATGAAAATCGTGGCATATCCTAAAGGACGTAGCCATCAACCACAGTTATGCTATGGTATGTTATGTTATGCGATCGACGTAATGGTACATTGGGCATTCCCATTCGTGCTCTGTCCTCCGCTGCAGCAGTCATCTCAAACTCCATTTGCTCACCGTACCCATGAGAAGTTGATTACTTATGGGTACGGTGAGCAAATGGACTTTGCCAAACATGGTCCCTCAAACAGTGGCCATGTTTGGCACAGTAAACGAGTCATTGATTTTCTAGGCATCAGTTATACGTTCAGTAGTTTGCCATTGCTTTCTGAACGGTGAGGTCTATTTTACCTTTTGTAAAATTCCACGGAAACGAATTTACTTCCAACTTGTCCACAATGGGGGTTGAACCAGGAACGCTTGGGTTCGTGATCGAGCTCACTACCGCTTGAGCTACAGACGCTCATTCTCCCATTATGTTTAATTTTCCTATTCAGAATGTGTCAATACAAGAAGTTGGTGAATTTTTCAAATATATTCAGAATGTGTCAATACAAGAAGCTCGTGAATTTTTCAAATATATTCAGAATTTGTCAATACAAGAAGTTGGTGAATTTTTCAAATATATTCAGAATGTGTCAATACAAGAAGCTCGTGAATTTTTCAAATATATTCAGAATGTGTCAATACAAGAAGTTGGTGAATTTTTCAAATATATTCAGAATGTGTCGAAACAAGTGGGATCAAGTAAATCAAAATCAAATCAAATATGGCCCTACCAAAATGTAAACAACAAAAAACAGATATGGATGAAACTGAAAGGACAGCAAGATCAAAATACAAAGAACATTCATATTTCCAGTAGCAAGCTATGCGTGTGTGACATGGACATTTAACGTTGTGTTGGTAATGTATATATTTGATTTTGGTATTGCGCTTTCTCTTGATGAAGAAATCAACGCTCGTATAGGGAGTGCGGCTACTATAGGGAGTGCGGCTACTACATTCGGCAAACTATCAAAGCGAGCGTGGGACAAAAAAAAAAATTGACATTGCAGACGAAGACTCAAATATATCGAGCCTGTGTAATTAGTTCTTTACTATATGGCTCAGAAACATGGACAGCCTACTCAAGACACGAGAGGAGACTTTACATCTTTCACCTTCGATGTCTCCGCAAGATTATGAATATCAGGTGGTACGACAAGATAACCAACTCTGAAGTACTACAACGTGCAAATCTGCCTTCCATCATGGGCATGCTCAGCAGTAGACGACTAAGATGGTTGGAACATGTGAGAAGAATGGAAACTTATCGCATACCAAAACAAATGTTGTTCTGTGAACTTTCGGAGGAAGAGGCACCAGGGCAGACCACTGCTCAGATATAAAGATGTCTGCAAAACATCAATGAAAAACTTTTCTATAGATCCCAGCACATGGGAGGGACTAGCTGATGACAGAGTTGTGTGGAAAGCCAAATTACGGAAGGACGCAGAGTCTTTTCAGAAAAGACTTATGTACGAGCTGAACGACAAGAGAGAAAAGCGAAAACTCAGAAGTTGTCACAGTAAAACACTTCCTATTGACCGTCTGTAAAGATGAAAAGGGCCATATATATACATATATATATACATATTGAGCTGCATCATAAGAGTTCTAAGTATATTATAATAATAGACATAGTAGAGAAACAAAATATCTCTCCAGAACAGCAAGTTAGAAACTTTGATTTGACAAATAAGAATGAGAAAATTAAAATATTTAGGATACACAGAAAGACATGAAGGGTTGGTTTAAAGGGTTTTTAACCCGAAGGATTGACTTAATTGCACCGGCGAGTATTGATTCAGGATGTCGCCCGAATGGTTACTGGGGCCCTAATTTTGGATGTAAAGAATAGAACCACTGTTACCTGCCAAGCATGTCGTAAGAGGTGACTAAGGAGGTTTGGCTTAAATCGGATGAACGTGTCCTAAACGTGTAGAAGTCTATGCGTTTAGGGGTCTATCAAACCAATGTGCAACGTATACACGTTCTTGGCAAAGATCAAACATATCACAAAAGTGATTAAAATTGGTGGTAAAGAACGAACGCAAAGAAGAAGAAGATTCAGGATGTAATAGATGATTTGAGTACGACGGAAGCAGGGACGTGAGATCTGTCCTATGAGAGAGAGAGAGAGAGAGAGAGAAAAGGGGAAATTTCAAATTATTGTTAATGTGGCAAATATCAGCTTACAATAAGCTATTCGACGATGATCGAATGTACCAAAAATTCAAAATAATTAAATTTATTCTTATCATGAACTGTTTAAATAAATCAAAACTCTAGACTTGATAATAAATTAAAACTCTAGACTTGTTAATAAATCAAAACTCTAGCCTTGTTAATAAATCAAAACTCTAGCCTTGTTAATAAATCAAAACTCTAGCCTTGTTAATAAATCAAAACTCTAGTCTTGTTAATAAATCAAAACTCTAGCCTTGATAATAAATCAAAACTCTAGCATTGATAATAAATCAAAACTCTAGCCTTGTTAATAAATCAAAACTCTAGCCTTGTTAATAAATCAAAACTCTAGCCTTGTTAATAAATCAAAACTCTAGCCTTGATTGCCTAAAACGTACTGCCACACCTGTGATCTTCTCGGGCCACAGCAGTGTGTCGAAGTTATACCTTTGGGAATCCCTGCTTTAGGCACACAGATTTGGGCCACATTAGCTCAATGATTTGTTTTTATAATGCGTACAACTATCTGATTCGTCTAACTAATTGCGTTACTATCAAGCTAAATGCCTAAATGCCAGAATAAAACGAACTCCCTTGGTGTAGCCTCTTCCATCGTTCTTCGATAATTGTGAATATTCCTTTTAACTAATCGATTTCGCTCTTGGTGGCATTTGTTTCAATATTAAGCTTTTTTTTCTGCCAAGGTTCTCTTTGTTCTACGATTAATCTCTTCCTTGCTTCCATTCTCTTTTCTATTGATATCAAGCTTGCATATTTCTTATTTTGTATTTCATTGTCTACCCCAGATTTTTCTCTCTCTCTCACGATTGTCTACCCCAGATTTTTCTCTCTCTCTCTCGCGATTGTCTACGCCAGATTTTTCTCTCTCTCTCTCTCGATTGTCTACCCCAGATTTTTCTCTCTCTCTCTCTACCGATTGTCTACGCCAGATTTTTCTCTCTCTCTCTCTCTCGATTGTCTACCCCAGACATTTAATAATCTTTTCTATTTTATCATGCGCTTATTTTAAATATACATTGTTTATTCTATCTTTCTCTCTCTCATTCTGTCTCTCATTCTCTCTCTCTCTCTCTCTGCTTCTTTCTACATGTCTGTATCCCAGACATATATATATACACATACAATTTGACACTCCTGCACACAGACGATTATACGGGCACGATCTCATCTGAAAACCGCATTCTGAGTAAAACATAGCAACCAATCAAATCATCGCTCTCTTGGGAGGTTCCATTGTCTGAGGTGAAAGTCGGTGCCATTATTCAAATTCAGTTTATGTGGCTAATTGTGAATATTAACTATCTCAAACGCAATCTCGACCCAGCTGAATATTCAATCCCGGCTAAATCTTGGCTCATTTTTTCCCTTTCATTTGTGTCCATGAAACCACAGCGCACAGAGAAATGGATGGAAAAACTGGCATGCAACTAACAACGTTACCGATATGAATAAAAACTGGCATGCAACTTACAACATTACCGATATGAATAAAAAAGGTTTTTTTTATTGCAAGCATTTTGTTTAAGCTTACTCATTTATTTCAATGCATTTTTTTAAGCATTCATTTTTGGTTGGCAGGACCTGAGCTGTTATGATGTGCTGCACTGTCTTGAAAAAACGCTAGATAGTGGTCTATCTTACAAAATAGCACAACTGCATTTTAATTAATTTTTTTTTTTCCTATCTAGAAGCATTTGAGCTGAACGCTCTTCGGCTCGGTGTCATGGACATCGTAAACCTTCGGCTCGGTGCCACGAACACCGTAAATATGGGGAACCTGTAGCTTTTCTGCCAGTCCGCGGAGTTGAACCCACACTTACAGAGGACTAGTCACCCGTAGTCCAACGCGCTACGAACACGCTGGGCACGCGGGAGTTTTAATGAATATAAAGTAGCATCCTCACCATATCGCCATGGCAACATACCTGTTTGAAATATGTTCACAGTGAAAGGTTTGGCTTGTGTTTGGACATTAGATACATGCTAAGATATATGTAGCTATGTTACTGTCATGCTTTGGTCTAAGTTAACAAACATATGTAGCTATGTTACTGTCATGCTTTGGTCTAAGTTAACAAACATATGTAGCTATGTTACTGTCATGCTTTGGTCTAAGTTAACAAACATATGTAGCTATGTTACTGTCATGCTTTGGTCTAAGTTAACAAACATATGTGGCTATGTTACTGTCATGCTTTGGTATAAGTTAACAAACATATGTGGCTATGTTACTGTCATGCTTTGGTCTAAGTTAACAAACATATGTAGCTATGTTACTGTCATGCTTTGGTCTAAGTTAACAAACATATGTAGCTATGTTACTGTCATGCTTTGGTCTAAGTTAACAAACATATGTAGCTATGTTACTGTCATGCTTTGGTCTAAGTTAACAACCATATGTAGCTATGTTACTGTCATGCTTTGGTCTAAGTTAACAAACATATGTAGCTATGTTACTGTCATGCTTTGGTCTAAGTTAACAAACATATGTAGCTATGTTACTGTCATGCTTTGGTATAAGTTAACAAACATAGGTGTGTGTGTGTGTGCTAGTACAAAACATAAACGTCCACCATCAAAGAATACTAACGATTTTCATGACACGAGAAACACGAGTCGCTTGCTTTAAATGACAAGGACTAACATAAGCTAACCAACAGGAACAACTATATAAAAGGATAAACATGTGTCCCCCGATTAATGAAAACATTAGAATCGTGTACAGTATTTTCATTATTTTGGAAAGAGAATATAGAGATTTGAACAATAGAAAACTTGATATGTTTGCATTACTGTTGGAAGAGAATTGTGGGGTCATATGAAAACATTTTTCTAAATCAATCAACTGACCATAGATCAGCAAGAGATTGGGGATGTTTTTTACAGACAGAGATGAAATTGATTGATTGTTCTATGGATTGATCGTCATAGTACTTCAGTGCGTAACCATGTGTGCTCCGATTTCTTTCTTAAACAGGAAGATCTCAGCGTCAGTACACGAACTCCGTAGCACAGACGAGGGTCCCCGATGTAATTTAGAAGATGGTAAAAAGCGAGTACACTCTGCTATGTATGCCGACGACCTGGAAATATGGGCGAGGGAAGAGTCAATGCCCATAGCAACAAATCGACTGCAAGATACGCTAAATAACTTGAAAGTGTGGGGGTCACAATGGTGGAATATGAACATCAACTCTTCTAAATCAACATACACTGTGTTCTCACAGGAAAACCAGAGAATCACAAAATTCAAAGTCAATGGGCAAGATCTTACAGAAAGCAAGACCCCCAACGTACCCTGGAGTCACACTCGACCGAAAACTGACTTGGTGCCCCAAATTGAAAATGCTACGGCAAAAGCGAAACTTAGGCTCACGATGATGCGCAAACTTCCAGGCTCCACGTGGGGAGCAAACACCAGAGTCCTCAAAACACTCTACTCTGGAAGAGTGCGACCGGTCCTGTAGTACGGCATTGCAGCGTGGAGTAGTGCATCCAACAAGCAATTCGCCAAAGTGAGCAACAGTCAAAACCGTGCAATACGTATTATCACAGGAGCCATGTAGTCCACGCCCATCAAGGCGATGGAAACAATCACAGGTATCCAACCAATGGCAGATCGAAGGGACAGAAAAGTCTTGATCTTAGCGGAACAACTTAAACGGCTCGACTCCCACCCTATGTACGAAAGAATGAACGGACTCGGAAGGGGCAGGATACAGAGAAGCAGCTTTGTAAAAAACGCTAAAGCGCTGACCGCAGACCATCCGGTCCTAGCAAACTGCAAAGTCAAATCAATCCCGGCAACCGATGGAAAACCAAAATTCCGGAACTAAGGGAATCAATCCCAGGCATACTGAAAAAATGGCAGCAAGAAAACTTCGAAAGAAGCGCGGCCACAGAAAAATACATAGCGACCGAATACACTCAAAATAAGTGGACACATGTGTACTTTGACGGATCGGCAAGAAACGCAATCAGCGATGGCGGAGGAGGAATAGTGCTAAAATTCTCAAAGAAAGTGACGGTCACAAAGCGATTGCCACAGGCAAATACTCAAATAACTACCGGGCAGAGGCAGAGGCAATAAGAACAGCGGCCGAAATGATCCTAGAGTGAAGAGGCACCATTCGCAACAAAGTCATGATATTCACCGATGCTCTATCGGTCATCACGGCACTCAAAAGCGCAGGCAAAACAGAGCTAAATGAGCTAAAAGCGACCCTTGATGCACTAGTGTACTCACTTAAACGCATCGTCATTCAGTGGATCCTATCACACTGCAACATAAGCGGAAATGAACACGCTGACAAGTTAGCTAAAGAAGGCTGGCGACTACCTCAGACTGATCTCGAGAACAGTTATTAGGAAACCAGAACCACCAACGGCTGGCACTATAGAGACAAATGGACAAAAGACCATCCTCAGCACAACAACAGCGACGGGTACTATGGTCTGTCTCGTAGAGAACAAGCTGCCATACTCCGCCTCCGTACCGGCCACAACAAGCTCCTAGCCCACATGTTTAACAAATTTTAAATTGGCACAACTAGCCTGTGCCCTGCAAAAAGGCGGACATGACGGCAGAGCACGTACTGCAAGATTGTCAACTGATAGCTTTTATAAGAAAAGAAACCTGGCCCCATAACACAGAGCTTCACGAAAATCTGTACGGAGGAACGGAGTCCCTTAAAAATACAATAAAATTAATGATAAAAGTTGGTTCTTCAGTCTAGGCAGGTATTGCGAGAGAGAGAAGATGGTAAAAATATGTTGTAGGAATTTTATTTGTTTATCTTTTTAATGAATTTGTCCGGGGCAGAGGCTTTCCAACCTTCTCTTGGCTGCGATATATTGAGCTATGTCACCTAGGCTTTCCAACCTTCTCTTGGCTGCGATATATTGAGCTATGTCACCTAGGCTTTCCAACCTTCTTTTGGCTGCGATATATAGAGCTATGTCACAGAGGATTTCCAACCTTCTCTTGGCTGCGATATATAGAGCTATGTCACAGAGGCTTTCCAACCTTCTCTTGGCTGCGATATATAGAGCTATGTCACCTAGGCTTTCCAACCTTCTCTTGGTTGCGATATATAGAGATATGTCACAGAGGCTTTCCAACCTTCTCTCGGCTGCGATATATAGAGATATGTCACAGAGGCTTTCCAACCTTCTCTTGGCTGCGATATATAGAGCTATGTCACAGAGGCTTTCCAACCTTCTCTTGGCTGCGATATATAGAGCTATGTCACAGAGGCTTTTCAACCTTCTCTTGGCTGCGATATATAGAGCTATGTCACCTAGGCTTTCCAACCTTCTCTTGGTTGCGATATATAGAGATATGTCACAGAGGCTTTCCAACCTTCTCTCGGCTGCGATATATAGAGATATGTCACAGAGGCTTTCCAACCTTCTCTTGGCTGCGATATATAGAGCTATGTCACAGAGGCTTTCCAACCTTCACTTGGCTGCGATATATAGAGCTATGTCACAGAGGCTTTCCAACCTTCTCTTGGCTGCGATATATAGAGCTATGTCACAGAGGCTTTCCAACCTTCTCTTGGCTGCGATATATAGAGCTATGTCACAGAGGCTTTCCAACCTTCTCTTGGCTGCGATATATAGAGATATGTCACAGAGGCTTTCCAACCTTCTCTTGGCTGCGATATATAGAGCTATGTCACAGAGGCTTTCCAACCTTCTCTTGGTTGCGATATATAGAGCTATGTCACAGAGGCTTTCCAACCTTCTCTTGGCTGCGATATATAGAGCTATGTCACAGAGGCTTTCCAACCTTCTCTTGGTTGCGATATATAGAGCTATGTCACAGAGGCTTTCCAACCTTCTCTTGGCTGCGATATATAGAGCTATGTCACAGAGGCTTTCCAACCTTCTCTTGGCTGCGATATATAGAGCTATGTCACAGAGGCTTTCCAACCTTCTCTTGGCTGCGATATATAGAGATATGTCACCTAGGCTTTCCAACCTTCTCTTGGCTGCGATATATAGAGCTATGTCACAGAGGCTGTTCCAACCTTCTCTTGGCTGCGATATATAGAGATATGTCACAGAGGCTTTCCAACCTTCTCTTGGCTGCGATATATAGAGCTATGTCACAGAGGCTGTTCCAACCTTCTCTTGGCTGCGATATATAGAGCTATGTCACAGAGGCTTTCCAACCTTCTCTCGGCTGCGATATATAGAGATGCCAATTATTTTTGATGTGCAAAATTGAAGACGGGAACCTACGTTTTATTGTCCGTCTCCGATAGGACTAGGAACTCGGTCTCACCTACATTGAGATCAGTTCAGAGGTCGCTGGAAAATATCACGACGTCTCCATGGTGGAGCGAACCGAGTAGCTTTGGAACTAGAGGTGAACAACTAATATCATACGCCACAGAGACCATATAGCTGGTAGAGTTCAGTGAGAATTTTCTAATATCTACGCCACAGAGACCATATAGCTGGTAGAGTTCAGTATCAGTGAGAATTTTCATGGACTGAATTAGTACCTCAGACCATCTTTGAAAATATCCTGAATTACCTAATTTCTTATAAATGTAATGCAACCATTGGATACTTGTGACCTATAGTATCGTTCGTTGACATATCGTTGACATCGTCTGCGGAGACCAACATTAGTATTTAGTCCACTCCACACTCGACAGACGCTGCACACAGCAAGTTCAAAGACGATGTGGGATGAGATCAACACGGGAACGCGAGAGAGATCAACACAGGGGATGTTGTTGCTGTGGTATTCACTGATAATGGCTCAGTAATTCGACGCAAGCAAAATGTATAGGCATTTACTACGAGCTTGAGATGCAAAACTGTTTATAGAATAGCGCTGCCTTTGGTGTAACTACGAACAGTCTGGCAGTGGTAATCAACACACTAACCATAGCTCTCAAATGTTTAAGTACGAGGAATTCACACATGTGTCGTGTGTACTCAGCAACTGAATGTCATATAGAAAATTCAGATTGACTGTAAAATGTGGCTTGTCACATTGAACACATCCAGAATGAACCATTTAATCTTTCTTTTTGTACCAAGGCATGCAAGAGTACAAGACAATGATTGACTATCTGATACAGCAGTGGTCGAGGAAGTAGAGATAGCATCAATGACAAAAGAGAGGCAAGTCGTCTAGTTTATTTTGAAACATTGATAAATCTATCTACATCCTTATCTAGAGTGAAGAAGATGGGAAGGAAAATAAAAACTGCCAGATACGAACAATGTATATTCTGGTACGCCCGAGTACCGAAAATAAAAACTGCCAGATACGAACAATGTATATTCTGGTACGCCCGAGTACCGAAAATAAAAACTGCCAGATACGAACAATGTATATTCTGGTACGCCCGAGTACCGAAAATAAAAACTGCCAGATACGAACAATGTATATTCTGGTACGCCCGAGTGCCGAAAATAAAAACTGCCAGATACGAACAATGTATATTCTGGTACGCCCGAGTACCGAAAATAAAAACTGCCAGATACGAACAATGTATAGTCATTATATTCTGGTACGCCCGAGTAGTTACCGGGGCCCACATTTTGGGTGTAAAGAATAGAACCACTGTTATCTGCCACGCATGTCTTAAGAGGCGATTAAGGAGGTTTGGGTAAAATCGGATGCACGTGTCCTAAACGTGTAGAAGTCTATGCGTTTAGGGGCCTACCAAATCAATGTGCAACGTATACAGTTATTGGCAAAGATCAAACATATCACAAAGAGTGATTAAAATTGGTCGTAAAGAACGAACGCAAAGAAGAATAAGAAGACGATATGCTGGTAAAGATATTGAAGAGAAGGTCGCAGAATCTGTGGACCTGTCTGGAGTGTTGTGATCATGATCCTCACTAAGTATTAACCACTAATATTTCATTGCATCGGGGTCTCTGTGGCTGACTGTGGCTGACTGTGGCTGACTGGTCCTTTGCCTTGCGAGTCGAAGGTCGTGGGTTCAAATCCGGACCGCGTCCTTCTGTTCACGAGTGCAGTTTTTCCAGAGATCCCTAGGATTGTTGCCGGAGATACGGAGCTCGTGCTTTGTGCAATACTCTCGGCAGGTGGAGTGCCATTTCTGCGGAGGGGACCGAGCGATATGGGGTAAAACCCGGTGCAACGAAGTAAATCCTTCGGCTTTAAAAGCCTTTAAAACCTGGTATTTCATTGCATAGAAAAGTTAATTTGAAAGCTCACAGACTTGCATCAAAACGCACCAAAAGCGGAGATTGCTTTAAGAGATAAATGAAGTGAATATGCTGCAAATGCACAAGTTATCTCCTATTGGACGGAGACGAGGTGTTGGATGACTTGTCTCCTTTGTTTGAGAGCTAGTAGTGCTTTGTCATACACGTTAGAATGTATAGTGCTTCTAACTAGTCAGTCAACGAAACCATCAGCATGGATGTCCATGAACATCTATGAGTCCTTTCGAAGCGCTGTTAAGTCAGTTCATAAACCGATAACTATCTATATATAGCCTTTTTCATTAAGTCAGTTCATAAACCGATAACTATCTATATATAGCCTTTTTCATTAAGTCAGTTCATAAACCGATAACTATCTATATATAGCCTCTTTCATTAAGTCAGTTCATAAACCGATAACTATCTATATATAGCCTTTTTCATTAAGTCAGTTCATAAACCGATAACTATCTATATATGGCCTTTTTCATTAAGTCAGTTCATAAACCGATAACTATCTATATATGGCCTTTTTCATTAAGTCAGTTCATAAACCGATAACTATCTATATATGGCCTTTTTCATTAAGTCAGTTCATAAACCGATAACTATCTATATATGGCCTTTTTCATTAAGTCAGTTCATAAACCGATAACTATCTATATATGGCCTTTTTCATTAAGTCAGTTCATAAACCGATAACTATCTATATATGGCCTTTTTCATTAAGTCAGTTCATAAACCGATAACTATCTATATATGGCCTTTTTCATTAAGTCAGTTCATAAACCGATAACTATCTATATATGGCCTTTTTCATTAAGTCAGTTCATAAACCGATAACTATCTATATATAGCCTTTTTCATTAAGTCAGTTCATAAACCGATAACTATCTATATATAGCCTTTTTCATTAAGTCAGTTCATAAACCGATAACTATCTATATATAGCCTTTTTCATTAAGTCAGTTCATAAACCGATAACTATCTATATATAGCCTTTTTCATTAAGTCAGCTCATAAACCGATAACTATCTATATATAGCCTTTTTCATTAAGTCAGTTCATAAACCGATAACTATCTATATTTAGCCTTTTTCATTAAGTCAGTTCATAAACCGATAACTATCTATATATAGCCTTTTTCATTAAGTCAGTTCATAAACCGATAACTATCTATATATAGCCTTTTTCATTAAGTCAGTTCATAAACCGATAACTATCTATATATAGCCTTTTTCATTAAGTCAGTTCATAAACCGATAACTATCTATATATAGCCTTTTTCATTAAGTCAGTTCATAAACCGATAACTATCTATATATAGCCTTTTTCATTAAGTCAGTTCATAAACCGATAACTATCTATATATGGCCTTTTTCATTAAGTCAGTTCATAAACCGATAACTATCTATATATAGCCTTTTTCATTAAGTCAGTTCATAAACCGATAACTATCTATATATAGCCTTTTTCATTAAGTCAGTTCATAAACCGATAAGTATCTATATATAGCCTTTTTCATTAAGTCAGCTCATAAACCGATAACTATCTATATATAGCCTTTTTCATTAAGTCAGTTCATAAACCGATAACTATCTATATATAGCCTTTTTCATTAAGTCAGTTCATAAACCGATAACTATCTATATATAGCCTTTTTCATTAAGTCAGTTCATAAACCGATAACTATCTATATATAGCCTTTTTCATTAAGTCAGTTCATAAACCGATAACTATCTATATATAGCCTTTTTCATTAAGTCAGTTCATAAACCGATAACTATCTATATATAGCCTCTTTCATTAAGTCAGTTCATAAACCGATAACTATCTATATATAGCCTTTTTCATTAAGTCAGTTCATAAACCGATAACTATCTATATATGGCCTTTTTCATTAAGTCAGTTCATAAACCGATAACTATCTATATATGGCCTTTTTCATTAAGTCAGTTCATAAACCGATAACTATCTATATATGGCCTTTTTCATTAAGTCAGTTCATAAACCGATAACTATCTATATATGGCCTTTTTCATTAAGTCAGTCCATAAACCGATAACTATCTATATATGGCCTTTTTCATTAAGTCAGTTCATAAACCGATAACTATCTATATATGGCCTTTTTCATTAAGTCAGTTCATAAACCGATAACTATCTATATATAGCCTTTTTCATTAAGTCAGTTCATAAACCGATAACTATCTATATATGGCCTTTTTCATTAAGTCAGTTCATAAACCGATAACTATCTATATATAGCCTTTTTCATTAAGTCAGTTCATAAACCGATAACTATCTATATATGGCCTTTTTCATTAAGTCAGTTCATAAACCGATAACTATCTATATATAGCCTTTTTCATTAAGTCAGTTCATAAACCGATAACTATCTATATATGGCCTTTTTCATTAAGTCAGTTCATAAACCGATAACTATCTATATATGGCCTTTTTCATTAAGTCAGCTCATAAACCGATAACTATCTATATATGGCCTTTTTCATTAAGTCAGCTCATAAACCGATAACTATCTATATATAGCCTTTTTCATTAAGTCAGTTCATAAACCGATAACTATCTATATATGGCCTTTTTCATTAAGTCAGCTGATAAACCGATAACTATCTATATATGGCCTTTTTCATTAAGTCAGTTCATAAACCGATAACTATCTATATATGGCCTTTTTCATTAAGTCAGCTCATAAACCGATAACTATCTATATATAGCCTTTTTCATTAAGTCAGTTCATAAACCGATAACTATCTATATATGGCCTTTTTCATTAAGTCAGCTGATAAACCGATAACTATCTATATATGGCCTTTTTCATTAAGTCAGCTCATAAACCGATAACTATCTATATATGGCCTTTTTCATTAAGTCAGCTGATAAACCGATAACTATCTATATATAGCCTTTTTCATTAAGTCAGTTCATAAACCGATAACTATCTATATATAGCCTTTTTCATTAAGTCAGCTCATAAACCGATAACTATCTATATATGGCCTTTTTGTCTTTACAGACGGTCAATTGGCAAGTGTTTTACTGCGACAACTTCTGAGTTTTCGCTCTTGTTGTTCAGCTCTTATATAAGTCTCTTCTTAAAAGACTATGCGCCATTTCGTAATTTGGCTTTCCACACAACTCTGTCATCAGCTAGTCCCTCCCTGGTGCTGGGATCTATAGAAAAGTTGTTCATTTAGACTTTGCAGACATCTTTATATCTGAACGGTGGTCTGCCCTTGTGCCTCTTCCCCTCCGAAAGTTCACAGAACAACATTTGTCTTGGTATGCGATAAGTTTCCATTCTTCTCACATGACCCAACCATCTTAGTCGTCTACTGCTGAGCATGCTCATGTTGGAAGGCAGATTTGCACGTTGCAGTACTTCAGAGTTGGTTATCTTGTCGTACCACCTGATGTTCATAATCTTGCGGAGACATTGAAGGTAAAAGATGTTAAGTCTCCTCTCGTGTCTTGAGTAGGCTGTCCATGTTTCTGAGCCATATAGTAAAGAACTAATTACACAGGCTCGATATATTTGGATCTTCGTCTGCAATGTCAGTTTTGTGTTGTCCTACGCTCGCTTTGATAGTATGCCGAATGTAGTAGCCGCACTCCTATACGAGCGTTGATTTCTTCATCAAGAGAAAGGCTGGCAGTGACCGTGGACCCAAGATAGCAGAATTTGTGAACTGGTGTTAGATGGTTGCCATTTAAAGTGATATTTGATGTGTTATCTCCCTGACATAGTACAACTGTTTTGGAGACACTTATAGTCAGAGAAAATAGGTCGCATGCTTTTGACAAATTATTGATTAGGCATTGCAGTGTAGTCTCACTGTGGGCGACTAAGGCAGCATCGTCAGCGAAAGGAGGTCCTTGAGAAGAATTTCCGTCGTTTTGTCTTGGCTCTTAAGCGAGCCAAGTTAAAGAGTGAACCATCAGATCTAGTGCTGATGAAAACATCAGCGTCCCCTAAGGCGTGGTTCAAAAGGACTGCGAAGAAGATGCCAAAGAGAGAGGGGGCAAGGACACAGCCCTGCTTGACTCCACTCTTAACCTCGAAACTATTAGATGTGCTGCCATCGAACAGTATGCTGGCTTTCATGCTCTCATGGAAGGAGACAATCAATTGGAGTAACTTTGGAGGACATCCGATATGCTTCAGTATTTTATAAAGACTTGGCCTGCTGACTGTGTCAAATGCCTTAGTCAGATCCACGAAAGCAATACATAAAGGCTTGCACTTCTCATGTAGCTGGCGAAGGGTAAATATCATGTCAGTTGTTGACCGTCCAGCTCTGAATCACATTATGACTCTGGAAGAACACGCTCCGCCAGTTTTGTAGTCGTTTTGAAAGGACTAGTGCCAAAGCTTTGCCTGTTACGCTTAGAAGGGAGATGCCTCTGTAGTTGTTACAATCCCCTTATCCCCTTTGTTTTTATAAGTGTCACTATCTTTACATCCCTCATGTCCTGATTAAATGTTCCCTCTCTCCAGCACTGAATAAGGAGATTGTAGAGGTGGGGGCAGGAGGACATTCCTATTGTATTTGAGGATTTCTGCAATAATGTTGTCTAGTCCTGATGCCTTGCCATTTGAAAGTTTGTTGATTGCTTCGGAAAGTTCCAGCTCTGTGGGTTCGGTATCCAGCTCGGTTAGGTCATGATGTTTCAGTATGATCTGATCGAGAACTGGTTGCGCTGGTTTCTCCACAGAGTAAAGATTTGAATAGTGTTCCACCCATATTTCGGGCTGTTTGGTCATATCTGTTATTGGCTCACCTGCTTCTGATCTTAGTGGTGCAATTTTTGTTATGTTTGATCCCAGAGCTACTCTGATATTTTCGTACATTACCTTTGTGTTGCCCATATCTGCAGCATTGTGTATCGCAGAACATAGATTTAACCAGTATTCATTTGCACACCTCCTTGACTCTTTCTGCAATACTGATGTTGTGTGCTGAAGATGGTCCTTGGAACTTTGCGAGGGTTACTTTTTGTGATTTATTAGGGCTCTTTTCTTTTCCTCAAGTAGAGGGCTTGGGGTTGTTTCATTTTGCTCCACCCAGTCTTTGTTGGAGAATTTCTTGGTGCCAAAGGAGTCAATGGCACAGTCATATATGTTAGATTATAGAATGTTCCACTTTTCGTCTACGCTACATTCTCCCATTTCATTCTCACACAGAGCAGTAAACGCGTTTCTGAAAGTCCCCCTATTCTCTGTCCTCCCCATTTTGGTGACGCTGACTTTGGGTTTGGGTGGTCTTCTTGTTGAATGGGTTTTCCTTAGAAGTATTTTGACTTTGCTGATAACTAGTGCATGATCTGTATCACAGTCCGCGCTGTGGAAAGTACGTGAAGTACGTGTGATTTTCACTGTGTTGAGGTGTTGTCTGAGTGTGAGTACAAAATCAAGCTGATGCCAGTGACCGGATCTTGGGTGGCACCATGACACCCTGTGTCTGTGTTTGACAGCAAAAAACATATTTGTCACACACATGTTGTTTAGGGAGCAGAATTAAAGCAGTCTGTGACTATTGTCGTTGATATTTCCAATGCCATGATGACCCATAAGGCATCCCCAAACAGTTGATGTATGGCGAACTTGAAGGGGGCAGACGTTCTGCTGGTGGACACAAAAAACGCTTTAAAGACACTCTTAAAGTGTCTCTAAAATGCTTCGACATAGACACCACATGCTGGGAATCCTTACGCAAGATCGCCAAATGTGGCGCTGTAACAACAAAAGAGGAACCCGCATAGCTGAGAATCATCGCGTTGTTGAGGCGCAAAGAAAACGAGCTGCGTAAAAAGACAGAACACACAACATGCACATGTCTAACCTTGATCTTGCATGCCCCACCTGTGGTAGGGGATTGTGTTCTAGGATTGGTAGCTACAGTCCCCTTCGCACACACCAGAGAGGTGCAGTAGCACAAGTCTGAAACTGTTGTCATCATCGCTAGCGATGGACGGCTATTTTAGATGAATTAGTTACAGGCATTGGGTATCAAGAGCTTGTTGGTAATATATAGAGACAATGCTGGTATATAGCAGCGAATCATGGACAGTAAGCAGACAAATTGACAGTTACTCAGATATGGTTTCACGGAAGATAATTACGGATAATATGAACCATTTGTAATAAAGTTGCTTAAGGAGTTCAATCCTTAATAGAAGTCGATAGATCTGATGTCGATAGATCTGATAAGTCGATATATCTGATGTCGATAGATCTGATAAGTCGATATATCTGATGTCGATAGATCTGATAAGTCGATAGATCTGATAAGTCGATAGATCTGATAAGTCGATAGATATGATGTCGATAGATATGATAAGTCGATAGATCTGGATAAGTAGCAGTTTAATTAGAGATCTTAATGGGAACATAGTAGATTGAAGTACAACGTGATACTATGAACACTTACTGAATTAGCAGAATTCGTTTGATTAAAGATCTGTATGAGAACATATACGATTAACTCACACCGTGGCAACATGCACACATATTCTTTTTATTAATGTATTCACAGTAATAAGTAATATTCACAGGCAGGCAGCATGGCGTCTCCAGTTTTACCTGCAGCAAATGTGGCAAGGATTGCTACTCCAGAATAGGCCATTACAGCCACACGAAACGTTGTGATTCAGGGCAGAACATACTACGTGACGCAAGACCTATTGTCTCCTGAGACAGCGCAGAACATACTACATAACGTAAGACCTATTGTCTCCTGATACAGCGCAAAACATACTACGTGACGCAAGACCTATTGTCTCCTGATACAGCGCAGAACATACTACGTGACGCAAGACCTATTGTCTCCTGAGACAGCGCAGAAGATACTATGTGACGCAAGACCTATTGTCTCCTGACACAAAGATGCCAATGTGACGCAAGACCTATTGTCTCCTAAGACAAAGATGCCAATGTGACCTCCTCCAAGGTATATCTCTTGTTTTCCTCCTCCAAGGTATATCTCTTGTTTTGCTCCTCCTCCAAGGTATATCTCTTGTTTTCCTCCTCCTCCAAGGTATATCTCTTGTTTTCCTCCTCCTCCAAGGTATATCTTTTGTTTTCCTCCTCCGTGTCTCTCTTCTTTTCCTCCTCCAAGGTATATCTCTTGTTCTCCTCCAAGGTATATCTCTTGTTCTCCTCCAAGGTATATCTCTTGTTCTCCTCCAAGATATATCTCTTGTTTTCCTCCTCCAAGGTATATCTCTTGTTCTCCTCCAAGGTATATCTCTTGTTTTCCTCCTCCAAGGTATATCTCTTGTTCTCCTCCAAGGTATATCTCTTGTTTTCCTCCTCCAAGGTATATCTCTTGTTTTCCTCCTCCAAGGCATATCTCTTGTTTACCTCCTCCACCAAGGTATATCTCTTGTTTTCCTCCTCCAAGGTATATCTCTTGTTTTCCTCCTCCTCCAAGGTATATCTCTTGTTTTCCTCCTCCTCCAAGGTATATCTCTTGTTCTCCTCCTCAAGGTATATCTCTTGTTTGCCTCCTCCTCAAGGTATATCTCTTGTTTTCCTCCTCCGTGTCTCTCTTCTTTTCCTCCTCCAATGTATATCTCTTGTTCTCCTCCAAGGTATATCTCTTGTTCTCCTCCAAGGTATATCTCTTGTTTTCCTCCCTCAAGGTATATCTCTTGTTTTCCTCCTCCGTGTCTCTCTTCTTTTCCTCCTCCAAGGTATATCTCTTGTTCTCCTCAAGGTATATCTCTTGTTCTCCTCCAAGTATATCTCTTGTTTTCCTCCTCCTCAAGGTATATCTCTTGTTTTCCTCCTCCTCCAAGGTATATCTCTTGTTTTCCTCCTCCTCCAAGGTATATCTCTTGTTTTCCTCCTCCGTGTCTCTCTTCTTTTCCTCCTCCAAGGTATATCTCTTGTTCTCCTCCAAGGTATATCTCTTGTTCTCCTCAAAGGTATATCTCTTGTTTTCCTCCTCCAAGGTATATCTCTTGTTCTCCTCCTCCAAGGTATATCTCTTGTTTTCCTCCTCAAAGGTATATCTCTTGTTTTCCTCCTCCAAGGTATATCTCTTGTTCTCCTCCAAGGTATATCTCTTGTTTTCCTCCAAGGTATATCTCTTGTTCTCCTCCAAGGTATATCTCTTGTTTTCCTCAAAGGTATATCTCTTGTTTTCCTCCTCCAAGGTATATCTCTTGTTTTCCTCCTCAAGGTATATCTCTTGTTCTCCTCCAAGGTATATTTCTTGTTTTCCTCCTCCAAGGTATATCTCTTGTTTTCCTCCTCCTCCAAGGTATATCTCTTGTTTTCCTCCTCCATGGTATATCTCTTGTTTTCCTCCTCCCCCAAGGTATATCTCTTGTTTTCCTCCTCCGTCTCTCTTCTTTTCCTCCTCCAAGGTATATCTCTTGTTCTCCTCCAAGGTATATCTCTTGTTCTCCTCCAAGGTATATCTCTTGTTTTCCTCCTCCTCCAAGGTATATCTCTTGTTTTCCTCCTCCGTGTCTCTCTTCTTTTCCTCCTCCAAGGTATATCTCTTGTTCTCCTCCAAGGTATATCTCTTGTTCTCCTCCAAGGTATATCTCTTGTTTTCCTCCTCCTCAAAGGTATATCTCTTGTTTTCCTCCTCCTCCAAGGTATATCTCTTGTTTTCCTCCTCCTCCAAGGTATATCTCTTGTTTTCCTCCTCCGTGTCTCTCTTCTTTTCCTCCTCCAAGGTATATCTCTTGTTCTCCTCCAAGGTATATCTCTTGTTCTCCTCAAAGGTATATCTCTTGTTTTCCTCCTCCAAGTATATCTCTTGTTTTCCTCCTCCAAGGTATATCTCTTGTTCTCCTCCAAGGTATATCTCTTGTTTTCCTCCTCCAAGGTATATCTCTTGTTTTCCTCCTCCAAGGTATATCTCTTGTTTTCCTCCAAAGTATATCTCTTGTTCTCCTCCAAGGTATATCTTGTTTTCCTCCAAGGTATATCTCTTGTTTTCCTCCTCCAAGGTATATCTCTTGTTTTCCTCCTCCAAGGTATATCTCTTGTTCTCCTCCTCCAAGGTATATCTCTTGTTTTCCTCCTCCCAAAGGTATATCTCTTGTTTCCTCCTCCTCCAAGTATATCTCTTGTTTTCCTCCTCCAAGGTATATCTCTTGTTTTCCTCCTCCCCCAAGGTATATCTCTTGTTTTCCTCCTCCGTGTCTCTCTTCTTTTCCTCCTCCAAGGTATATCTCTTGTTCTCCTCCAAGGTATATCTCTTGTTCTCCTCCAAGTATATCTCTTGTTTTCCTCCTCCTCAAGGTATATCTCTTGTTTTCCTCCTCCGTGTCTCTCTTCTTTTCCTCCTCCAAGGTATATCTCTTGTTCTCCTCCAAGGTATATCTCTTGTTCTCCTCCAAGGTATATCTCTTGTTTTCCTCCTCCTCCAAGGTATATCTCTTGTTTCCTCCTCCAAGGTATATCTCTTGTTTTCCTCCTCCTCCAAGGTATATCTCTTGTTTTCCTCCTCCGTGTCTCTCTTCTTTTCCTCCTCCAAGGTATATCTCTTGTTCTCCTCCAAGGTATATCTCTTGTTCTCCTCAATGTATATCTCTTGTTCTCCTCCAAGGTATATATCTTGTTTTCCTCCTCCAATGTATATCTCTTGTTCTCCTCAAGGTATATCTCTTGTTCTCCTCCTCCAATGTATATCTCTTGTTCTCCTCCAAGGTATATCTCTTGTTCTCCTCCAAGGTATATCTCTTGTTCTCCTCCAAGGTATATCTCTTGTTTTCCTCCTCCTCCAAGGTATATCTCTTGTTTTCCTCCTCCGTGTCTCTCTTCTTTTCCTCCAAGGTATATCTCTTGTTCTCCTCCAAGGTATATCTCTTGTTCTCCTCAAGGTATAACTCTTGTTTTCCTCCTCCTCCAAGGTATATCTCTTGTTTTCCTCCTCCTCCAAGGTATATCTCTTGTTTTCCTCCTCCTCCAAGGTATATCTCTTGTTTTCCTCCTCCGTGTCTCTCTTCTTTTCCTCCTCCAAGGTATATCTCTTGTTCTCCTCCAAGGTATATCTCTTGTTCTCCTCCAATGTATATATCTTGTTTTCCTCCTCCTCCAATGTATATCTCTTGTTCTCCTCCTCCAATGTATATCTCTTGTTCTCCTCCAAGGTATATCTCTTGTTCTCCTCAAAGGTATATCTCTTGTTCTCCTCCTCCAATGTATATCTCTTGTTCTCCTCCAAGGTATATCTCTTGTTCTCCTCCAAGGTATATCTCTTGTTCTCCTCAAAGGTATATCTCTTGTTTTCCTCCTCCTCCAAGGTATATCTCTTGTTCTCCTCCAAGGTATATCTCTTGTTCTCCTCCAAAGGTATATCTCTTGTTTTCCTCCTCTTCCAAGGTATATCTCTTGTTTTCCTCCTCCTCCAAGGTATATCTCTTGTTTTCCTCCTCCTCCAAGGTATATCTCTTGTTTTCCTCCTCCGTGTCTCTCTTCTTTTCCTCCTCCAATGTATATCTCTTGTTTTCCTCCTCCAAGGTATATCTCTTGTTCTCCTCCAATGTATATCTCTTGTTTTCCTCCTCCAATGTATATCTCTTGTTCTCCTCCTCCAATGTATATCTCTTGTTCTCCTCCAAGGTATATCTCTTGTTCTCCTCCAAGGTATATCTCTTGTTCTCCTCCTCCCAAAGTATATCTCTTGTTCTCCTCCTCCAATGTATATCTTTTGTTTTCCTCCTCCAATGTATATCTCTTGTTTTCCTCCTCCAAGGTATATCTCTTGTCCTCCTCCAATGTATATCTCTTGTTTTCCTCCTCCTCCCAAAGTATATCTCTTGTTTTCCTCCTCCAAGGTATATCTCTTGTCCTCCTCCAATGTATATCTCTTGTTCTCCTCCTCCAATGTATATCTCTTGTTCTCCTCCTCCAAGGTATATCTCTTGTTTTCCTCCTCCAATGTATATCTCTTGTTCTCCTCCTCCTCCAATGTATATCTCTTGTTTTCCTCCTCCTCCAATGTATATCTCTTGTTCTCCTCCTCCAATGTATATCTCTTGTTTCCTCCTCCAAGGTATATCTCTTGTTTTCCTCCTCCTCCAATGTATATCTCTTGTTTTCCTTCTCCAATGTATATCTCTTGTTTTCCTTCTCCAATGTATATCTCTTGTTTTCCTCCTCCAATGTATATCTTTTGTTTTCCTCCTCCAATGTATATCTCTTGTTTTCCTTCTCCAATGTATATCTCTTGTTCTCCTCCAAGGTATATCTCTTGTTCTCCTCCTCCAATGTATATCTCTTGTTCTCCTCCTCCAAGTTATATCTCTTGTTTTCCTCCTCCAATGTATATCTCTTGTTTTCCTTCTCCAATGTATATCTCTTGTTCTCCTCCAAGGTATATCTCTTGTTCTCCTCCTCCAATGTATATCTCTTGTTCTCCTCCTCCAAGGTATATCTCTTGTTTTCCTCCTCCAATGTATATCTCTTGTTTTCCTTCTCCAATGTTTATCTCTTGTTCTCCTCCTCCAATGTATATCTCTTGTTCTCCTCCCCCAATGTATATCTTTTGTTTTCCTCCACCAATGTATATCTCTTGTTTTCCTTCTCCAATGTATATCTCTTGTTCTCCTCCTCCAAGGTATATCTTTTGTTTTCCTCCTCCAATGTATATCTCTTGTTTTCCTTCTCCAATGTATATCTCTTGTTCTCCTCCTCCAATGTATATCTCTTGTTTTCCTCCTCCAAGGTATATCTCTTGTTTTCCTCCTCCAATGTATATCTCTTGTTCTCCTCCTCCAATGTATATCTCTTGTTTTCCTTCTCCAATGTATATCTCTTGTTCTCCTCCTCCAAGGTATATCTCTTGTTCTCCTCCTCCAATGTATATCTCTTGTTCTCCTCCAAGGTATATCTCTTGTTTTCCTCCTCCAATGTATATCTCTTGTTTTCCTCCTCCCAAAGTATATCTCTTGTTTTCCTCCAATGTATATCTCTTGTTTTCCTCCTCCTCCAATGTATATCTCTTGTTTTCCTCCTCCTCCAATGTATATCTCTTGTTTTCCTCCTCCTCCAATGTATATCTCTTGTTTTCCTCCTCCAATGTATATCTCTTGTTTTCCTCCAATGTATATCTCTTGTTTTCCTCCTCCAATATATATCTCTTGTTCTCCTCCTCCTCCAATGTATATCTCTTGTTTTCCTCCTCCAATGTATATCTCTTGTTCTCCTCCTCCTCCAATGTATATCTCTTGTTCTCCTCCTCCTCCAATGTATATCTCTTGTTCTCCTCCTCCTCCAATGTATATCTCTTGTTCTCCTCCTCCTCCAATGTATATATCTTGTTCTCCTCCTCCTCCAATGTATATCTCTTGTTCTCCTCCTCCAATGTATATCTCTTGTTCTCCTCCTCCAATGTATATCTCTTGTTTTCCTCCTCCAATGTATATCTCTTGTTCTCCTCCAATGTATATCTCTTGTTCTCCTCCAATGTATATCTCTTGTTCTCCTCCAATGTATATCTCTTGTTCTCCTCCAATGTATATCTCTTGTTCTCCTCCTCCAATGTATATCTCTTGTTCTCCTCCAATGTATATCTCTTGTTCTCCTCCAATGTATATCTCTTGTTCTCCTCCTCCAAGGTATATCTCTTGTTTTCCTCCTCCAATGTATATCTCTTGTTTTCCTCCTCCAATGTATATCTCTTGTTTTCCTCCTCCTCCAAGGTATATCTCTTGTTCTCCTCCAATGTATATCTCTTGTTCTCCTCCAATGTATATCTCTTGTTTTCCTCCTCCTCCAAGGTATATCTCTTGTTCTCCTCCAATGTATATCTCTTGTTCTCCTCCTCCAATGTATATCTCTTGTTCTCCTCCAAGGTATATCTCTTGTTCTCCTCCAAGGTATATCTCTTGTTCTCCTCCAAGGTATATCTCTTGTTCTCCTCAAAGGTATATCTCTTGTTCTCCTCCTCCAAGGTATATCTCTTGTTTTCCTCCAATGTATATCTCTTGTTTTCCTCCTCCAATGTATATCTCTTGTCCTCCTCCTCCAATGTATATCTCTTGTTTTCCTCCTCCAAGGTATATCTCTTGTTCTCGTCCTCCAATGTATATCTCTTGTTTTCCTCCTCCTCCAAGGTATATCTCTTGTTTTCCTCCTCCAATGTATATCTCTTGTTTTCCTCCTCCTCCAAGGTATATCTCTTGTTCTCCTCCTCCAATGTATATCTCTTGTTCTCCTCCTCCAATGTATATCTCTTGTTTTCCTTCTCCAAGGTATATCTCTTGTTCTCCTCCTCCAAGGTATATCTCTTGTTCTCCTCCTCCAATGTATATCTCTTGTTCTCCTCCAAGGTATATCTCTTGTTTTCCTCCTCCAATGTATATCTCTTGTTTTCCTCCTCCAATGTATATCTCTTGTTTTCCTCCAATGTATATCTCTTGTTTTCCTCCTCCTCCAATGTATATCTCTTGTTTTCCTCCTCTCCAATGTATATCTCTTGTTTTCCTCCTCCTCCAATGTATATCTCTTGTTTTCCTCCTCCAATGTATATCTCTTGTTTTCCTCCCAATGTATATCTCTTGTTTTCCTCCTCCTCAATGTATATCTCTTGTTTTCCTCCTCCTCCAATGTATATCTCTTGTTTTCCTCCTCCTCCAATGTATATCTCTTGTTTTCCTCCTCCAATGTATATCTCTTGTTTTCCTCCAATGTATATCTCTTGTTTTCCTCCTCCAATATATATCTCTTGTTCTCCTCCTCCTCCAATGTATATCTCTTGTTTTCCTCCTCCAATGTATATCTCTTGTTCTCCTCCTCCTCCAATGTATATCTCTTGTTCTCCTCCTCCTCCAATGTATATCTCTTTTTCTCCTCCTCCTCCAATGTATATCTCTTGTTCTCCTCCTCCTCCAATGTATATCTCTTTTTCTCCTCCTCCTCCAATGTATATCTCTTGTTCTCCTCCTCCAATGTATATCTCTTGTTCTCCTCCTCCAATGTATATCTCTTGTTTTCCTCCTCCAATGTATATCTCTTGTTCTCCTCCAATGTATATCTCTTGTTCTCCTCCAATGTATATCTCTTGTTCTCCTCCAATGTATATCTCTTGTTCTCCTCAAATGTATATCTCTTGTTCTCCTCCTCCAATGTATATCTCTTGTTCTCCTCCAATGTATATCTCTTGTTCTCCTCCAATGTATATCTCTTGTTCTCCTCCTCCAAGGTATATCTCTTGTTTTCCTCCTCCAATGTATATCTCTTGTTTTCCTCCTCAAATGTATATCTCTTGTTTTCCTCCTCCTCAAGGTATATCTCTTGTTCTCCTCCAATGTATATCTCTTGTTCTCCTCCAATGTATATCTCTTGTTTTCCTCCTCCTCCAAGGTATATCTCTTGTTCTCCTCCAATGTATATCTCTTGTTCTCCTCCTCCAATGTATATCTCTTGTTCTCTCCAAGGTATATCTCTTGTTCTCCTCAAGGTATATCTCTTGTTCTCCTCCAAGGTATATCTCTTGTTCTCCTCCCAAAGGGATATCTCTTGTTCTCCTCCTCCAAGGTATATCTCTTGTTTTCCTCCAATGTATATCTCTTGTTTTCCTCCTCCAATGTATATCTCTTGTCCTCCTCCTCCAATGTATATCTCTTGTTTTCCTCCTCCAAGGTATATCTCTTGTTCTCGTCCTCCAATGTATATCTCTTGTTTTCCTCCTCCTCCAAGGTATATCTCTTGTTTTCCTCCTCCAATGTATATCTCTTGTTTTCCTCCTCCTCCAATGTATATCTCTTGTTCTCCTCCTCCAATGTACATCTCTTGTTCTCCTCCTCCAATGTATATCTCTTGTTTTCCTTCTCCAATGTATATCTCTTGTTCTCCTCCTCCAAGGTATATCTCTTGTTCTCCTCCTCCAATGTATATCTCTTGTTCTCCTCCAAGGTATATCTCTTGTTTTCCTCCTCAAATGTATATCTCTTGTTTTCCTCCTCCAATGTATATCTCTTGTTTTCCTCCAATGTATATCTCTTGTTTTCCTCCTCCTCAAATGTATATCTCTTGTTTTCCTCCTCCTCCAATGTATATCTCTTGTTTTCCTCCTCCTCCAATGTATATCTCTTGTTTCCTCCTCCAATGTATATCTCTTGTTTTCCTCCTCCAATGTATATCTCTTGTTTTCCTCCTCAATATATATCTCTTGTTCTCCTCCTCCTCCAATGTATATCTCTTGTTTTCCTCCTCCAATGTATATCTTTTGTTCTCCTCCTCCTCCAATGTATATCTCTTGTTCTCCTCCTCCTCCAATGTATATCTCTTGTTCTCCTCCTCCTCCAATGTATATCTCTTGTTCTCCTCCTCCTCCAATGTATATCTCTTGTTCTCCTCCTCCTCCAATGTATATCTCTTGTTCTCCTCCTCCAATGTATATCTCTTGTTCTCCTCCTCCAATGTATATCTCTTGTTTTCCTCCTCCAATGTATATCTCTTGTTCTCCTCCAATGTATATCTCTTGTTCTCCTCCAATGTATATCTCTTGTTCTCCTCCAATGTATATCTCTTGTTCTCCTCCAATGTATATCTCTTGTTCTCCTCCTCCAATGTATATCTCTTGTTCTCCTCCAATGTATATCTCTTGTTCTCCTCCAATGTATATCTCTTGTTCTCCTCCTCCAAGGTATATCTCTTGTTTTCCTCCTCCAATGTATATCTCTTGTTTTCCTCCTCCCAAAGTATATCTCTTGTTTTCCTCCTCCTCCAAGGTATATCTCTTGTTCTCCTCCAATGTATATCTCTTGTTCTCCTCCTCCAAGGTATATCTCTTGTTCTCCTCCAATGTATATCTCTTGTTCTCCTCCAAGGTATATATCTTGTTTTCCTCCTCCAAGGTATATCTCTTGTTTTCCTCCTCCAAGGTATATCTCTTGTTTTCCTCCTCCAAGGTATATCTCTTGTTATTACATGCGGTAATTTTCATTGAGCTCATCTTATAGTATCCATATTGTTCTAGACTAACTGTACATGGTTATCTCATCAATCAAATATATTATATCAAACATCATCTCATTGTAAACTAAATTATCACAAATAGGAGTTTGTATTTAGTCATTATCGATGCAATGATTTCAACAGAAATTCAGTTTTAAAAATACCAGCGCCAGTTTGTTCATCTGCTTGTCAATGATTTTGTGTAGAGCCACTATGGCTACCGAGATGGTCATCTCTGATTGATGAAATATGGCTCACATCCCACGACCTAGTGAATATTAAATAATCCCAATACACCAGAGACCTACGAACCCAAGGAACAAATGTTGTTTCCGGTGTTTTTGAAAGGTCCGTTGGGAGTAGACGTTTTAGTTGAGTCATAGAGATGTCGTGAAAAGTCATATCGGCAACCACGGTCTCCCCACGATAGCCGGCATCCCTGTGCGCATCCCTTTCTTAATTCTCCAGCCAGCGAAAAAAAACAGAAAACGACATTTGCTTTGTTCGTTTAAAACGACACGATCATCAGTTGCAACCAATTTGTTAAACAATAACTGTATTTGATACTAGCTATGTTAAACATAAAGTATGTCATTTTGTGTAGTACCAATCAAATCAGCGGTTCTCAAATAGTTGTATTTCAATAGGACAAATAGGACTAACAATTTTAGCGCATTCAAAACAATTATGTACAACCAGTTATGTCTGTCTTGTATGTAGTAACTAATTATGTCTGTCTTGTATGTAGTAACTAGTTCTAGTTATGTCTGTCTTGTATGTAGTAACTAATTATGTCTGTCTTGTATGTAGTAACTAATTATGTCTGTCTTGTATGTAGTAACTAGGTATGTCTGTCTTGTATGTAGTAACTAGTTATGTCTGTCTTGTATGTAGTAACTAGTTATGTCTGTCTTGTATGTAGTAACTAGTTATGTCTGTCTTGTATGTAGTAACTAGTTCTAGTTATGTCTGTCTTGTATGTAGTAACTAGTTATGTCTGTCTTGTATGTAGTAACTAGTTATGTCTGTCTTGTATGTAGTAACTAGTTATGTCTGTCTTGTATGTAGTAACTAGTTATGTCTGTCTTGTATGTAGTAACTAGTCATGTCTGTCTTGTATGTAGTAACTAGTTATGTCTGTCTTGTATGTAGTAACTAGTTCTAGTTATGTCTGTCTTGTATGTAGTAACTAGTTATGTCTGTCTTGTATGTAGTAACTAGTTATGTCTGTCTTGTATGTAGTAACTAATTATGTCTGTCTTGTATGTAGTAACTAGGTATGTCTGTCTTGTATGTAGTAACTAGTTATGTCTGTCTTGTATGTAGTAACTAGTTATGTCTGTCTTGTATGTAGTAACTAGTTATGTCTGTCTTGTATGTAGTAACTAGTTCTAGTTATGTCTGTCTTGTATGTAGTAACTAGTTATGTCTGTCTTGTATGTAGTAACTAGTTATGTCTGTCTTGTATGTAGTAACTAGTTATGTCTGTCTTGTATGTAGTAACTAGTTATGTCTGTCTTGTATGTAGTAACTAGTTATGTCTGTCTTGTATGTAGTAACTAGTTATGTCTGTCTTGTATGTAGTAACTAGTTCTAGTTATGTCTGTCTTGTATGTAGTAACTAGTTATGTCTGTCTTGTATGTAGTAACTAGTCATGTCTGTCTTGTATGTAGTAACTAGTTATGTCTGTCTTGTATGTAGTAACTAGTTATGTCTATCTTGTATGTAGTAACTAGTTATGTCTGTCTTGTATGTAGTAACTAGTTATGTCTATCTTGTATGTAGTAACTAGTTATGTCTGTCTTGTATGTAGTAACTAGTTATGTCTATCTTGTATGTAGTAACTAGTTATGTCTGTCTTGTATGTAGTAACTAGTTCTAGTTATGTCTGTCTTGTATGCAGTAGCTAGTTCTAGTTGTGTCTGTCTTGTATGCAGTAACTAGTTCTAGTTGTGTCTGTCTTGTATGTAGGCATTAGTTATGTCTGTCTTGTATGTAGTAATTAGTTCTAATTATGTCTGGCTTGTATGTAGTAACTAATTCTAGTTATGTCTGTCATGTATGTAGGCCTTAGTTGTAACATAGAGGATGTTTAAAATGCTATTTTCAAAATTAAATCCACAAACCTAAAAAGAGAACTCGCTCAGCTTTCAGAAAAGGTAGAAATTCACTTGCAGTGGATTCCATCTCACTGTGACATTGCAGGCAATGAGAGTGCCGATGTCTTAGCTAAGGAGGGCAGTGCCAAAGAGCAATTTTACCAACCCCAGTCTTTTCAAGAGGTCAAAACCATCATATAGAGAAAATCTGCAGTAGACTGGAAGAGAAAATCTGCAGTAGGACTGGAAGACAAACGCTGGATATGATTATGAGAAAATCTGCAATAGACTGGAAGACAAACACTGGATATGATTATGAGAAAATCTGCAGTAGACTTGAAGACAAACACTGGATATGATTATGAGAAAATCTGCTGTAGACTGGAAGACAAACACTGGATGTGATTATGAGAAAATCTGCAGTAGACTGGAAGACAAACACTGGATGTGATTATGAGAAAATCTGCAGTAGACTGGAAGACAAACACTGGATATGATTATGAGAAAATCTGCAGTAGACTGGAAGATAAACACTGGATATGATTATGAGAAAATCTGCAGTAGACTGGAAGACAAACACTGGATGTGATTATGAGAAAATCTGCAGTAGACTGGAAGACAAACACTGGATATGATTATGAGAAAATCTGCAGTAGACTGGAAGATAAACACTGGATATGATTATGAGAAAATCTGCAGTAGACTGGAAGACAAACACTGGATATGATTATGAGAAAATCTGCAGTAGACTGGAAGACAAACACTGGATATGATTATGAGAAAATCTGCAGTAGGACTAGAAGACAAAAACTGGATATGATTATGAGAAAATCTGCAGTAGACTGGAAGACAAAAACTGGATATGATTATGAGAAAATCTGCAGTAGGACTAGAAGACAAACACTGGATATGATTATGAGAAAATCTGCAGTAGGACTAGAAGACAAAAACTGGATATGATTATGAGAAAATCTGCAGTAGGACTAGAAGACAAACACTGGATATGATTATGAGAAAATCTGCAGTAGGACTAGAAGACAAACACTGGATATGATTATGAGAAAATCTGCAGTAGACTGGAAGACAAACACTGGATATGATTATGAGAAAATCTGCAGTAGACTGGAAGACAAACACTGGAAATGATTATGAGAAAATCTGCAGTAGACTGGAAGACAATATCGAGATTCTATACTAAACATATTCATGCTTAAATTTTGGTCCATGCAACCTTAGCATGGATATGCTAAATCCCAACTTTCAGTGCCAATTTGAGAGTTGCTTGTCTTTCGACTGTGTGTTCGATTTCACCCAACGTTTACTGGGTTCGCTCTCCGTTAGCCTTTTGCTGTCCCCAGCCGAAACCCACAAGGCAGCAGGCTGCTATTTTCTTTCAGGGCAGCGGTCCTTAGACGACCTACCCTCCCGGGCTGATGAGCGTCATCTGCCCAACTGTACCAGTTTTGTTAATGGGCTGCTTGGTTTGCCTATCGTCCAGTTTTGTGTGCGGTTTGCTCCGCTAGACTTTGATTGTCCCCAACCATAAACTACAAGGCAGCAGTGGTTCCCTGCGAGGAGAACAGAGTTTTGTTTCATGGGACGCTTTATGGACGCTCGTGTCTGCAATAGGCAATTTGCATTTACTCTGTAATTTCCTTTGATCCGGGAAACCCTGGGCTGGGTCCCCGCACGCCGTAATGTATGGATCCTTTCATTCAGCGCAACTTAGCTTTTGCACTCGCCGTTCATCACCCGCCCAGAATTTTCCGGGGATGTTAATTGTGTGAACAATCGTACCCTGCCCGGTTGTCCCAGCCACTCAGAAAGAGAGAGTAGTTTCGTAAGGCACTAGAACGTAACTTTGGGGTTTACGATCGGCCAACTTTACCTCTTTTCTTACTCCGCGCTTGTCCTCATATACGGAGTTTTATCGCTATCTATTTTATCGGTGTCTAACGCTTGGCAGGTCCTGGTGTCTAACGCTTTGCAGGTCCTGGTGTCTAACGCTTGGCAGGTCCTGGTGTCTAACGTTTGGCAGGTCCTGGTGTCTAACGCTTGGCAGGTCCTTCTCTCTAACATTTTATCTACCCTAGCAAGATAAATAAGATAAATATACATTTAGTACTAACCGTATAATGATGTTTGCTTAGATTCAACCGTATAATGGTGTGTTTTTTTAGTGTCAGATCAGAAATCTTTGGTATAACCACAGTCACTCTAGGTAACTAGGTCAGACAACTGGCTGGGGGTTCTCTGACCTAAATCGGAAAAGGGGGCCGGAAAATATAGATGTTTGATAGAACACTGCAAGCTTTTTGCAATTGTACTCAATTCTGTGACTCTATGGTTATTTATTGGTGAATAACATTCATTATATTGTGTTTCCTTATTGTTAGACGTAACTTGTTGCATAACATAACTTCGATTTAGCATTTTGTGTTGATTTTAAAATGAATTCGTCTATATACATCATTACTGGAATGCGTGGTCACGTGGTGTAGTTGGGGTCTGATTTCCCATAATTCTTACCTGAGTCCGAAGACCCATAAGTTTATAGTTGGCTCTGGTATAACACGACGATAGTTATCATAGTAGACACAGGAGATGACGCTCTTAGATTTCATAAATAAAATTAGATATGACAAGTTAATGATATTTTTTCCTTGTCTTCGATAGATAGAAGACTTCTATAGATAGAAGACTTCGATAGATAAAAGACTTCGATAGATAGAAGACTTGGATAGATAGAAGCCTTAGATAGAAGACTTCAATAGATAGAAGACTTAGATAGAAGACTTCGATAGATAGAAGCCTTAGATAGAAGACTTCGATAGATAGAAGACTTCGATAGATAAAAGACTTCGATAGATAGAAGACTTGGATAGATAGAAGCCTTAGATAGAAGACTTCGATAGATAGAAGACTTCGATAGAAGACTTCGATAGGTAGAAGCCTTAGATAGAAGACTTCGATAGATAGAAGCCTTAGATAGAAGCCTTAGATAGAAGCATTAGATAGAAGCCTTAGATAGAAGCCTTAGATAGAAGCCTTAGATAGAAGCCTTAGATAATCAAGTCTCACATCAGAAAGGCACATGCTGTATTCTAGGAGTTGTTCATTCCCAACTTTTACCCAACAGATGTTTCCTATTATCTGATAGTAGAATGATACAATCTCTGACAGTAGAATGATACAATCTCTGAAAGTAGAATGATACAATCTCTGACAGTAGAATGATACAATCCTTGATAGTAGAATGATACAATCTCTGACAGTAGAATGATACAATCCTTGATAGTAGAATGATACAATCTCTGATAGTAGAATGATACAATCTCTGACAGTAGAATGATACAATCTCTGACAGTAGAATGATACAATCTCTGACAGTAGAATGATACAATCCTTGATAGTAGAATGATACAATCTCTGACAGTAGAATGATACAATCCTTGATAGTAGAATGATACAATCTCTGATAGTATAATGATACAATCTCTGACAGTAGAATGATACAATCTCTGACAGTAGAATGATACAATCTCTGACAGTAGAATGATACAATCTCTGACAGTAGAATGATACAATCTCTGACAGTAGAATGACACAATCTCTGACAGTAGAATGATATAATCTCTGACAGTAGAATGACACAATCTCTGACAGTAGAATGATACAATCTCTGATAGTAGAATGATACAATCTCTGACAGTAGAATGATACAATCCCTGACAGTAGAATGATACAATCTCTGACAATAGAATGATACAATCTCTGACAGTAGAATGCTACAATCTCTGACAGTAGAATGATACAATCTCTGACAGTAGAATGACACAATCTCTGACAGTAGAATGATACAATCTCTGATATTAGAATGATACAATCTCTGACAGTAGAATGATACAATCCCTGACAGTAGAATGATACAATCTCTGATAGTAGAATGATACAATCTCTGACAGTAGAATGATACAATCTCTGACAGTAGAATGATACAATCTCTGACAGTAGAATGATACAATCTCTGACAGTAGAATGATACAATCCTTGATAGTAGAATGATACAATCTCTGACAGTAGAATGATACAATCTCTGACAGTAGAATGATACAATCTCTGATAGTAGAATGATACAATCTCTGACAGTAGAATGATACAATCTCTGACAGTAGAATGATACAATCTCTGATAGTAGAATGATACAATCTCTGACAGTAGAATGATACAATCTCTGACAGTAGAATGATACAATCTCTGACAGTAGAATGATACAATCTCTGACAGTAGAATGACACAATCTCTGACAGTAGAATGATACAATCTCTGATAGTAGAATGATACAATCTCTGACAGTAGAATGATACAATCCCTGACAGTAGAATGATACAATCTCTGACAGTAGAATGATACAATCTCTGACAGTAGAATGATACAATCTCTGATAGTAGAATAATACAATCTCTGACAGTAGAATGATACAATCCGTGATAGTAGAATGATACAATCTCTGACAGTAGAATCATACAATCTCTGACAGTAGAATGATACAATCTCTGATAGTAGAATGATACAATCTCTGACAGTAGAATGATACAATCCTTGACAGTAGAATGATACAATCTCTGACAGTAGAATGATACAATCTCTGACAGTAGAGTGATACAATCTCTGATAGTAGAATGATACAATCTCTGATAGTAGAATGATACAATCTCTGACAGTAGAATGATACAATCTCTGACAGTAGAATGATACAATCTCTGACAGTAGAATGATACAATCTCTGACAGTAGAATGAAAAAAATCCCTGACAGTAGAATGATACAATCTCTGACAGTAGAATGTTACAATCTCTGACAGTAGAGTGATACAATCTCTGATAGTAGAATGATACAATCTCTGACAGTAGAATGATACAATCTCTGACAGTAGAATGATACAATCCTTGACAGTAGAATGATACAATCACTGACAGTAGAGTGATACAATCTCTGATAGTAGAATGATACAATCTCTGACAGTAGAATGATACAATCTCTGACAGTAGAATGATACAATCCTTGATAGTAGAATGATACAATCTCTGACAGTAGAATGACACAATCTCTGACAGTAGAATGATACAATCTCTGACAGTAGAATGATACAATCTCTGACAGTAGAATGATACAATCTCTGACAGTAGAATGATACAATCCCTGACAGTAGAGTGATACAATCTCTGATAGTAGAATGATACAATCTCTGACAGTAGAATGATACAATCCTTGATAGTAGAATGATACAATCTCTGACAGTATAATGACACAATTTATGACAGTAGAATGATACAATCTCTGACAGTAGAATGATACAATCCTGACAGTAGAGTGATACAATCTCTGATAGTAGAATGACACAATCTCTGACAGTAGAATGATACAATCTCTGACAGTAGAATGATACAATCCTTGATAGTAGAATGATACAATCTCTGACAGTAGAATGACACAATCTCTGACAGTAGAATGATACAATCTCTGACAGTAGAATGATACAATCCCTGACAGTAGAGTGATACAATCTCTGATAGTAGAATGATACAATCTCTGACAGTAGAATGATACAATCTCTGACAGTAGAATGATACAATCCTTGATAGTAGAATGATACAATCTATGACAGTAGAATGATACAATCTCTGACAGTAGAATGATACAATCTCTGATAGTAGAATGATACAATCTCTGATAGTAGAATGATACAATCTCTGACAGTAGAATGATACAATCTCTGACAGGAGAATGATACCATCTCTGATAGTAGAATGATACAATATCTGATAGTAGAATGATACAATATCTGACAGTAGAATGATACAATATCTGATAGTAGAATGATACAACATCTGACAGTAGAATGATACAATATCTGACAGTAGAATGATACAATCTCTGACAGTAGAATGATACAATCTCTGATAGTAGAATGATACAATCTCTGACAGTAGAATGATATAATCTCTGACAGTAGAATGATACAATCTCTGACAGGAGAATGATACAATCTCTGACAGTAGAATGATACATTTCCTTAAGTCAACTTATAGGACACTCTCTGGAAGATAACAATTTGTGATCCTTTTTTTTCTTAGATAACTTTTTATTTTTGTGAGAGCAGGACGAACATATAGAAATAACATGAGAATGTCTGCAATAATCTTATAGGCACACAATCTAACAATAACATGAGAATGTCTGCAATAATCTTATAGGCACACAATCTAACAATAACATGAGAAGGTCTGCCATAATCTTATAGGCACACAATCTAACAATAACATGAGAATGTCTGCAATAATCTTATAGGCACACAATCTAATAATAACATAAGAATGTCTGCAATAATCTTATAGGCACACAATCTAATAATAACATAAGAATGTCTGCAATAATCTTATAGGCACACAATCAAACAATAACATGAGAATGTCTGCAATAATCTTATAGGCACACATTCAAACAGATTGCAATGTATTTTTTTTTCGATCCAGAAGCACTTGAGCTGAAAGCTCTTCGGCTCGGTGTCATGGACATCGTAACCCTTCGGCTCGGTGCCACGAACACCGTAAATCTGGGGAACCTGTAGCTTTTCTGCCAGTCCGCCTAGTTAACCTGCACATACAGAGGACTTGTCACCCATAGTCCAACTCGCTACGAACACGCTGGGCACGCGGTCGATTGCAATGTATAACGATATATAGAGCTTTGAGTAAACTGACGAAATATACAAAGACCGTTTACGTCTGGTGTTTACGTACCTAACTCTCCCAGCTGTAATTTCATATCAGAGGTTCTCTGGTGTTTACGTACCTAACTCTCCCAGCTGTAATTTCATATCAGAGGTTCTCTGGTGTTTACGTACCTAACTCTCCCAGCTGTAATTTCATATCAGAGTTGGAAAAGAAAACAGCGAGGAAAACAACTGTCTGTTTCACTTCTAAAGTAATTCAAGATTACAATGTGAACGACTCGAACGGGTTCAGAATGAAGGTATGCGTATAGTTCTGGGCTGCACTAGAGATACCCCCATTGTGAAGATGAGATATATGCTTGGCCTTCTGTCACTACGCTCTCGTCATGCAATCGCCCAAACCAAGGCATATATACGGGTTACTGCGGATAAGAGACATCCACTGCATCAGAACACTAATGATGTTAAGGGCACGAGAATCAAGCGTGGCATGTCGTGAATGGCCCAAGCTGAGTGAACAATTGACCAGGTGACTACGGTTGCGACTCTACCAAAAGGGGAAGAATGGATCCCAACAGATGGTAGCATGATGAACTATCTCAACGTTATCATTAATCTTGGAAGAGAATGTCGAGATTGGGGCAACATGAAGGCTGATCTCGCAGTTAAGCAGCTGATAGAAGATAATGCAAGGGATGATGGTGTTGTTGTATATACCGATGGGTCGGTTCAACGTGTTGAGAAGTCCGGCTGGGGTTTTTTGGCTAATGCGCATGGTAGGGTTGTTGCAGAGCGAAGTGGGGCATACAGGACAACTACTTCTAGTATGAGGATGGAGGTTGAGGCCGTTACTGATGCCCTCCATTGGATCTCTGGGACTTCATTTACTGGGGCAGTTGTAGTATCTGACTCTCAGTTGATGCTTCACAAGATCCAGAAGGGCAGGTTTCGGTATGAGTGGATGTCGTCTATAGAAGTTTCTAACCTCCAGCGGCTTACGTGGATATACTGTCCTGGGCATGCGGGTGTTTACGGTAATGAGAGAGCGGACATGCTTGCATCAACAGCGTCGATTGTTGGGGAGTTGAAGATGGATAAGGGGGATATTCTTCGGTCTCTTCGAGACTCTCTGTTGGATGAGGACACTAAAATCGATGTTAAATCGATCAAGCGATTTAGGCAGTTTGGAGTTACCCGTTGTTCAAGTCGAACTAGATGCCTAAGAGGCAGAGTGAGAGGTGTGTTTAATCAGCGAGCCACGGGAGCCATCAGTATGCAAATACTCTTCGATATCTGTTGAGGGAGACTGAGCACCTAGGAGTCTGCCCGGAGTGCAATGACGTCAGTTTAGTAACCAATAACCAATAACTTGTAAAGTAAAGATCCACTAGCATTGTCAATATGATGTATCTGTCACACTTACCTGGGTTTGATGTGGACGAACAAACTGCCGAATTACCATCTGTTGAAGGAGTTAAGGGTCTGATACCTTCAGAATGATCGTTTTGTGACAAGTTCATAGCAAGGCTTAGATTTGGAACCTGCAAGCCACCTGATGATTATATTTAACACATTTATTTATTGACATTTATTTGTTAATCTTTTTAATATTAATCATTTAGTTTTGACATTTATTTGTTTATTTTCTCATTACCAGAGTCATATCACTCTCTGTCTCTTCTGTGTTGAGCAGACTAGTATAGGGGATCATGTCACTACACAAGCTAAGGTCACTAGTACTGTTAATTGGTTATGCTGCTGATATTTACTCACATCGTTAAGTAAGACTCAATTATTTGTGAGTGGGGACCCTAGCCGATGCACAGTTTTTAGACTGCCGCTGAGATCTTCCTGTGTAAGAAAGATATCGGAGCACACATGGCTACTCACCAAAGTACAATGATGGTAGTCCCATTCAATCAATCAATTATTTGTACTTTGTTTTAATGTGTCGCTCTTTCCATAAATTAGAAATATCTTGACTATACACACACTTTAAACTATACACTTTAAACTATACATACACTTTAAACTACACACTTTAAACTATACACTTTAAACTATACATACACTTTAAACTACACACTTTAAACTATACACTTTAAACTATACACTTTAAACTATACACTTTAAACTATACACTTTAAACTATACACTTTAAACTATACACTTTAAACGTGGAGTTCCTGTACTACAACTGATGTCACTCCCATATTACCGTGATATAGAAATATCTTGACTATACACTTTAAACGTGGAGTTGATGACATGTTTCCTGTACTATGACTGATGTTACTCCCATATTACCGTGATACATTGTCTCTGTACATCTCTAACATCTCTCAGTACCACCTCCTATTTTCTATAAGCTCTTCATGGGTTTCTTAACCTATTCATTCTTCTGAGCGGATATAATGGCTAGATACAAAGTCAGAATGCTGGTCAATTTTGTTTACATTAAAATATAAATGCAATCGAAGCTGAACAAAACATTACGGAGTGAAGGGTTAATATTCCTACTTAAATTGCAATGATTATTCAACAAGAATATATGACGTTCAAACCTCAGCCTTTCACCGGCAAGTTTTCATTATGACATCGGCAGATTAGTCATAAAACCTTGTGGAAAAAGCAGGAAAATTGGTCAACATAGTTTGCGATAAAAGAGAAACCGTGCAAATATATCTTCTTCTTCTTTGCGTTCGTTCTTGACCACCAATTTTAATTACTCTTTGTGATATGTTTGATCTTTGCCAAGAACGTGTATACGTTGCACATTGATTTGGTAGGCCCCTAAACGAAGACTTCTACACGTTTAGGACACGTTCATCCGATTTCAGCCAAACCTCCTTAGTCGCCTCTTACGACATGCGTGGCAGGAAACAGTGGTCTATTCTTTACACCCCAAATTTGGGCACCGGTAACCACTCGGGCAGTGCAAATATTTAAGATACATTCAAGTAGCATACGAAATCCAATGTTATATGTGCTAGACTAGAACCCAAGAGAGAGAAATTTATCGCCGAGTCAAAGTCAATTAATTGATAATTGCTAGAAACGTCATCATTATTCTACTTTGTGTTTAATCATGTTTGCTCCAATCTTATTCTTACGTAACAAGATCTCGGTGATAATGCAAGAATTATGTGTCACTCGTGAGTGTCCCTGATGAAATTTGGAGAACCGTACCGTAAACATGTGGTGGAATGTTATTTTTATTTATACTAATGATTGACAGGTGGAAAAGAACAGACATAAAAACAAATCATATATCTTTTCTAAACAACGTCATGGCTGTGAGGCATGGATTATTGATAAAACATACAGTTGAAAATCGATTAATTCCTTGGAATGCAAGTACTTCGTGTTGCACTCAGAATAACGAAGTTGCGAACAACGAAGCACTCAGAATAACGAAGTTGCCAACAACGAAGCACTCAGAATAACGAAGTTGCCAACAACGAAGCACTCAGAATAACGAAGTTGCGAACAACGAAGCACTCAGAATAACGAAGTTGCCAACAACGAAGCACTCAGAATAACGAAGTTGCCAACAACGAAGCGCTCAGAATAACGAAGTTGCCAACAACGAAGCACTCAGAATAACGAAGTTGCCAACAACGAAGCACTCAGAATAACGAAGTTGCCAACAACGATGCACTCAGAATAACGAAGTTGCCAACAACGAAGCACTCAGAATAAGATGGGACAGAAAATGAACAAACATGTCCATTTTGTAACAGCTTATAACTGAAGATAATTGGTTGATAACGGAGAGAACAGTCGGAGGAGGGAGGGGGGGTGGGAGATGAAATATTTTAAGCACATACAACAACATTATTCTATGGAGAAGATTAGTGTGGAAGGCAAGATACCTGAGAAACGAAGACGAGGTAAAACAAGAAGACTATGGATGCAGGATGTCATAGAAAAGTTTAGTACTAACCTACGGAAGAAACCGAACACTTCACACAGAACAGGGTAGGCATTTAGATTTGCTGTCCTGTGCGCAAAGTTCCGACAGGGACAAGCTAGATGATGATGGTAATTATGATAAGTCTGATGTCTGACTACGATTAAGTTTATATTTAGATAATAAAGTTTGATAAGAATAATATTAGTAAAGTATAATTGACAATATGTCAACATCAACTCGATCATATCTGGTACAAATAACGTTTTTGACTAGGAGAAAGAGGGCAACACGTGTAGAGAAAGAGGGCAACACGTGTAGAGAAAGAGGGCAACACGTGTAGAGAAAGAGGGCAACACGTGTAGAGAAAGAGGGGAAGATATAACGAGAAATGACACATTGAAAGAGAGAGAGAAAAGAAAGAGAAAAAGAGAGATAGAAAAAGAGAGAAAAGAGAGAGAGAAAAAGAGAGATTGAAAGAGAGAGAGTGAAAGATAGTGAGAAAAGAGAGAAAAGAGAGATTGAAAGAGAGAGAGTGAAAGATAGTGATAAAAAGAGAGAAAAAGAGAGAGAGAAAGAGAGAGAAAAAGAGAGAGAGTGAAAGAAAGAGAGAGAAAAGAGAGAGAAAAGAGAGAGAGAGAGAAAGAAAAGGAGAGAGAAAAGAGAGAGATGAAAGAAAAAGAGAGAGAAAAAGAGAGAGTGAAAGAGAAAGAGTGAAAGAGAGAGAGGAAAAGAGAGGAAAGAGAGAGATGAAAGAGAGAGAGAGAAAAAGAGAGAGAAAAGAGATAGAAAAAGAGATAGAAAGAGAAGAAAGAGATAGAAAAGAGAGATAGAAAAGAGAGATAGAAAAAGAGAGATAGAAAAAGAGAGATAGAAAAAGAGAGAATAGAAAAGAGAGAAGAAAAGAGAGATAGAAAAGAGAGAAGAAAGAGAGAAAGAGAGAAGAAAAGAGAGAGAAAAGAGAGAAGAAAGAGAGAAGAAAAGAGAGATAGAAAAAGAGAGAAAAGAGAGAGAAAAGAGATAGAAAAAGAGATAGAAAAGAGATAGAAAAAGAGAGAAAAGAGAGAAAAGAGGGGAAAAAGAGAGAGAGAAAGAGAGAGAGAAAGAGAAGAGAAAAGAGAGAGTAAAAGAGAAGAGAAAAGAGAGAAGAAAGAGAGAAAAGAGAAAAGAAAAGAGAGAGAGGAAGAGAGAGAAGAAGAAAGAGAAAAGAGAGAGAGAAAGAGAGAGAGATAGAGAGAGAATAGAGAGAGAGAGAAAAAGAGAGAGTTATAGATCTAGAGAATGAGGGAAATATCAAGTTGTAATTATAGTGTCAACTAGAACGTAAACCATTAGTTGTGTATTGTTGACATAAAGCTTGTTGTGGGGACAGTCTGTTGTGTGTATGTGTGTGAGAGATATTGAAATAGGGAGAGCGAAAGAGAAATACTGTATAAGAAAGCTTTCCTCTCTGTTCTTTCTAACAATAGTGATTGTAGGCAGGTAAATAGTGATTGTAGGCAGGTAAATAGTGATTGTAGGCAGGTAAATAGTGATTGTAGGCAGGTAAATAGTGATTGTAGGCAGGTAACAGTGATTGTAGGTAGGTAATAGTGATTGTAGGCAGGTAAAAGTGATTGTAGGCAGGTAAATAGTGATTGTAGGCAGGTAAATAGTGATTGTAGGCAGGTAAATAGTGATTGTAGGCAGGTAAATAGTGATTGTATGCAGGTAAATAGTGATTGTAGGCAGGTAAATAGTGATTGTAAGCAGGTAAATAGCGATTGTAGGCAGGTAAACAGCGATTAAATTAAAATATTGAGAGCATGCATTTTCCCAGTGGCTACTTATGGTTGTGAATCATGGACTATTACACAAAAATTAAGAACAAACATACAGTCCTTCGAAACTAAATGCTAAAGAAAGATCCTACGAATACCATGGACAGAAAAAGAAAGACCACTGATGTCCTGAAAGAACTAAATGTTAAAGACAATTGGCTGATAAACAACATACTATACAGAAAAATTACATACTTTGGTCACAACAAGTATCACGATGGCCTGGAAAGAACAATACTAGAGGGCAGGATCCCAGGACGCAGAGGCAGACCAAGAAGAAGATGGCTACAAGATATTAAAGAAACCATGAATATGACCATCGACGAAATGGGTGAACTGGCAAGAGACAGAGTGAATTTCAGATGTGCTGCAAAGAGAGCAACGTCCTATAAAGGATATGCACCTTGATGATGATGAAACAGCGATTGTAGGCAGGTAAATAGTGATTGTAGGCAGGTAAACACTGATTGTAGGCAGGTAAACAGCGATATCAAACAATCAAGTGACATGCCTGCCGGCGTATGCGATCATGACACTCCACAACTTTCTCTCCTTCGTGCAGATAATCAGTTCTGACTTCGATCTTTTGTTGAATCAAGACGTCAGACCATCCAACATCTTCTTGTTCTGTCTTCAGAGATCTCTCCTTAACTCAATTTTACCTGTTGTCACCAAATGTTCTAAACATTCTCTTCGCAATGTATGTCCGAAGAACCTTGATTGTCTGATCCTTATTCGTTTGATAAGGTTTTTTTGTTTATAATAATAATACAATATATAATATAATAATACAATATATAATATAATATAATAATACAATATATAATATAATAATACAATATATAATATAATAATACAATATATAATATAATAATACAATATATAATATAATAATACAATATATAATATAATATAATAATACAATATATAATATAATAATACAATATATAATATAATAATACAATATATAATATAATAATACAATATATAATATAATAATACAATATATAATATAATAATACAATATATAATATAATAATACAATATATAATATAATATAATAATACAATATATAATATAATAATACAATATATAATATAATAATACAATATATAATATAATAATAATACAATATATAATATAATAATAATACAATATATAATATAATAAGACAATACGAGAAAAAGAAACTTGCAAAAATCATGAATGAATAAAAAAAACAAAGTAGTGTTGTGAAGTAAAATAAAATAAAAAGAAACTCAGAAAATATCAACATAAGAAATGTGTCAGATAACAAGTCTAGACAACAACAACAACATATAGATGCACATATGTCAGATAACAAGTCTAGACAACAACAACAACATATAGATGCACATATGTCAGATAACAAATCTAGACAACAACAACAACATATAGATGCACATATTGCTTGAGGTCAGAAGAACAACAGAAAAAACAAGCATATAAAAATGTAAAAACCGCGTTCGTTATATTCCTTATGCACATTTTAGAGGAAAGCATAAGTGTTAATGCATGTATTTCGTGTGTGTTTGTGCATGCGTGCGTGGGTGGGTGTTTGTATGTGTGTGCACGTATTTGTCTTTAGTAATAAAGTTTATTTCGTTTGACATTACGCTCCCATAGGCACCAGCAGCAGTGGTAGCAGCATAGGCAGTATCACATTTTCCACTGCATCGCTTTCAGTTTTCCAACTCTTCTATCGCTAATAAAATTGATAACAACTTGCTTTGATTTTCTAAGCTTCTGTAGCTGCTCATTAATATTTCATGCTAAGTTCTTTGTAACGGTTTCTTCCATGCCACTTGGTCTTCCGCTGGAAGGAAGTGAGGAAGCCATGTTAAAAAAAGAACTAGAGCGTGTGGGCGTATACGTTGTTTAAATAAAAGATACAGACTTGTAAGAAAAGAATGATGTTGTCAATATATCAAATAAATCAGATTCATATTGAAACAACTAACACAGCACTCACAGTGCGCATCATAACACAACTAACACAACCCTCACAGTGCGCATCATAACACAACTAACACAGCACTCACAGTGCGCATCATAACACAACTAACACAGCACTCACAGTGCGCATCATAACACAACTAACACAGCACTCACAGTGCGCATCATAACACAACTAACACAGCACTCACAGTGCGCATCATAACACAACTAACACAGCACTCACAGTGCGCATCATAACACAACTAACACAGCACTCACAGTGCGCATCATAACACAACTAACACAGCACTCACAGTGCGCATCATAACACAACTAACACAGCACTCATAGTGCGCATCATAACACAACTAAGACAGCACTCACAGTGCGCATCATAACACAACTAAGACAGCACTCACAGTGCGCATCATAACACAACTAAGACAGCACTCACAGTGCGCATCATAACACAACTAAGACAGCACTCACAGTGCGCATCATAACACAACTAAGACAGCACTCACAGTGCGCATCATAACACAACTAACACAGCACTCACAGTGCGCATCATAACACAACTAACACAGCACTCACAGTGCGCATCATAACACAACTAACACAGCACTCACAGTGCGCATCATAACACAACTAAGACAGCACTCACAGTGCGCATCATAACATAACTAACACAGCACTCACAGTGCGCATCATAACACAACTAAGACAGCACTCACAGTGCGCATCATAACACAACTAAGACAGCACTCACAGTGCTTGAGATCAGAAAGAAAACAAAATGAATGTGCACATATTGCTTGAGATCAGAAAGAAAACAAAATGAATGTGCACATATTGCTTGAGATCAGAAAGAAAACAAAATGAATGTGCACATATTGCTTGAGGTCAGAAGGAAAACAAAATGAATGTGCACATATTGCTTGAGATCAGAAAGAAAACAAAATGAATGTGCACATATTGCTTGAGGTCAGAAAGAAAACAAAATGAATGTGCACATATTGCTTGAGGTCAAAAAGAAAACAAAAATGAATGTGCACATATTGCTTGAGGTCAAAAAGAAAACAGGAAACAAATACAACCAAATCACTTCCGATTGATTCCTGAAACATAAATTCAAGGGGGAAAAAACACAAACCTCAACAGAACAAATCTGTCTCAATCCTTACAAATTGTCTGGAAGAATCATCACCTATTTATAAGGTTCTGGAGTAGAATTTCCGCATGGCTACTTGCTTGAAAGCCATGCATGCTAGTGCTATTATCACCACGAACACCGGTAATAATTGAGAACAGTTTAAACGACTCTCGCTGTCTCAATAGCAGCCATAAAAAAACGTTAAATATTTCTCTGTATTCTATTATTAAACGCGATCAAAATCTGTGACTAAAATCTGCTAGACAAATCCCAGCGAATGTCCGCTCATAAAGAAATGTTTCTATTGTTATTGTCATGTTCTATTGTGTTTTGATTATGTTTTCATTTATTTATGCATTTGAATATTAGATTCAAGAACTGGGCATAGTCATGTCGTAATTCTCTGGCGTAATCAATTGGGTAGAGCGGCGCTGTTGTATTCAATCGATTACAACGTTGGAGCAGTCCAGTAGTTAGTGCGCTAACGTCGCTATGGAAAGAAACATAGATCGGTGGCAGGTGCAGACACAGTGCAATCGCCTCACGTTTAGCTTTGTTATCTTGGATATTGAGATTACAAAGATGGTAGTTAGAAAGAGAGCTAACTTTATCGCTTGTTTTGTTTTCTTTTTAATTGACTTCATTGCACCAAGTTTTACCCAATATGGCTCGGCTTCTATCCACAGAAATGGCACGCCACCTGCCGAGAGTATAGCACAAGGCACGAGCTCTGTAGCTCCGCAACAATCCTAGGAGTCTCTGGAAAAAACTGCACTCGTGAACAGAACGGCTCAGTTCGGATTCTAACCCACGACCTTCGACTCACACGGCATTGTCACTTCTACATTGTCACTTCTACATTGTCGCTTCTACATTGTCGCTTCTACATTGTCACTTCTACATTGTAAGGTTTTGTATATTCAAGTGTGAACACTTCATATTCCTAAATCACTAAAATCTAAAAATGTAACTTTTCCTCAAGATTGACATCATACCTTTTTCTTGTTTTAATATCCTTCGGTATCAAGTCAGATATGGCCAAACACTGGACAAAGTTAAACATTTAACATATTTGGGTAGTAAAGTGTCAAACAGTGTCAAACAGTGTCAAACAGTGTCAAACAGTGTCAAACATTGTCAAACAGTGTCAAACAGTGTCAAACAATGTCAAACAGTGTCAAACAGTGTCAAACAGTGTCTAACAGTGTCAAACAGTGTCAAACATTGTCAAACAGTGTCAAACAGTGTCAAACAATGTCAAACAGTGTCAAACAGTGTCAAACAGTGTCAAACAGTGTCAAACAGTGTCAAACAGTGTCAAACAACGGAGACAAGATTAACGATACGGGAAACTCCAGTATTACAATAGCAGCTAGTGCCTTCATTAAGTTAACAAACATCTGGCAATCTCAAGACCTTAGTATTCGTACAAAAGTTAACTTGTTTAGGTCATGTGTGATTCCTGTACTGACCTACGGTTGTGAAAGTTGGAAATCAACAAAGAAAATTGATAAGAAACTGGACAGCTTTGAGAATAAATGTCTCCGAAAATTACTAAAAGTAAAATGGAGTGATTTCGTTTCGAACAACACAATGAGAGATAGAACACACCAACAACCCGTATCAAATATTATAAGGAAATGAAGGTGGAAATATTTAGGTCATGTGCTTAGATCAGACGAAAAGAGACTAAATCGACAAGTCCTTATGTGGTCACCAGTTGGGAAAAGAAAACGCGGAAGACCAAAGACCACTCTTCGAAGAACAATCCTACAAGAAAGTAAACTATTGGGATGTAAAACCACACAAGATCTCCAACTGCTAGCAACGAACCGCATCACATGGAGATCTAAAACCTCTGCCCTATGTGCCGCCTTTGGCACGAAAGAAACAAACTAACTAACTAACTAACTAACAAACAAACTAACTAACTAACTAACTAACTAACAAACTAACTAACTAACTAACTAACTAACAAAAACTAGCTATCAAGTACTTTTACTTCAATTTTAATCTGTTGTAAAATAGATGTATTTATTTAGTATCTGATGTCATAGATGTCAACAATATCTGATGTCATAGATGTCAACAATATCTGATGTCATAGATGTCAACAATATATGATGTCATAGATGTCAACAATATCTGATGTCATAGATGCCAACAGTATATGATGTCATAGATGTCAACAATATATGATGTCATAGATGTCAACAATATCTGATGTCATAGATGTCAACAATATATGATGTCATAGATGTCAACATTATCTGATGTCATAGATGTCAACAATATATGATGTCATAGATGTCAACAATATATGATGTCATAGATGTCAACAATATATGATGTCATAGATGTCAACAATATATTATGTCATAGATGTCGACAGTATATGATGTCATAGATGTCAACAGTATATGATGTCATACATGTCGACAATATCTGATGTCATAGATGTCAACAATATCTGATGTCATAGATGTCAACAATATCTGATGTCATAGATGTCAACAATATCTGATGGTGGGTGGTGGTGGTGGTGGGTGGTGGTGGTGGATGGTGGGTGGTGGTGGGTGGTAGTGGTGGGTGGTGGTGGGTGGTGGTGGTTGGTGGTTGTTGGTGGTGGGTGGGTGGTGGTGGTGGTGGTGGTGGTGGTGGTGGTGATGGTGGTGGTGGTGGTGGTGGTAGTAGTGGTGGTAGTAGTAATAGTAGTGCTATAGTATTCAAGAAATAATGCAGTAATATGTATTATTGTAGTAGCACAACTTAGGATATTGGTAGTAATAGTAGTAGTATTAGTAGTGGTATTAGTAGTAGTGGTAGTAGTATTGGTAGTGGTAGTGTTAGTAGTAGTGGTGGTAGTAGTATCTGGTAGTGCTCAGTAGTAGTGGCAGTAGTAGATTAGTAGTGGTAGTGCACCAGCAGTCAGTGAGCAGTAGTAGTGGTGATAGTAGCATTGGTAGTAGTAGGGCCTAGTAGTGGCAGTGCAGTAGCAGTGCAGTAGTAGTGTGGTAGTAATAGTAGTAGCTATTAGTCAGTAGTACAAGTAGCACCATCACCAGTAACAGCAGTAGCAGTACAGTAGCAGTAGTAGAGCTAAGAGTAGCAGCATGTAGTAGAGCAGAGCAGATAGCTAGTAGTCATTAGAGCAGTGAAATAGAGAGCAGAAGTGATATAGATAGTGAGTATGTAGTAGAAGATAGTAGTATGTAAGATATAGAAGAAGTAGTAGTAGTAGATTAGTAGAAGTAATAGTAGAAGTAGTAGTAGTATTAGTAGAAGTAGTAGAAGTAGTAGTAGTAGTAGTATGAGAGTTAGTAGTGAGTAGTAGATAGTAGATAGAGTATGAGTAGCAAGAGTGAGTAGAGTAGAGTAGATAGTGAATAGAGAGTGAGTAGTAGTAGAGAGTACATAGTAGAGTAGTAGTAGAGCAGTAGATAGTAGAGTAATGAGTAGAATAGTAGAATATAGTAGAGTATAAGTAGAATATAGTAGAAAGTAGAGAGTAGAAGTAGTAGTAAAAAGTAGAGTAGAAGTAGTAGTAGATAGATAGTAGAATAATAAATAGTAGAGTAGAGAAGTAAGTAGTAGTAAGTAAGAATAGCAGTAGTAGAGTATAGTAGATAGAATTAGAGATAGCATAGTAGAATAGAGTAGAGAAGTAATAGTAGTAGATAGAGAGTAGTGAGAGATAGTAGAGAGTAATAGTAGAAAGAAGAGAGAATAGCAGTAGTAGTAGAAGAGTAGTAGTAGAAGAAGATGAAAGAGTAGTAGCAGAGAGTAGAGAAGTATAGTAAAGTAATATAGAAGAATAGTAGAAGTAGAGATAGTAGAAGTATAGTAGAGAAGTAGTAGAGTAATAGTAGAAGAATAGTAATAGTAGTAGAAGAGTAAGTATAGTAGAATAAGTAGAAGAAGAGTAGTAGAGTATAGAAAGTAGAGTATAGTAGAGATAAGTAGTAGATATAAGAAGAATAGTAGAAAGTAAGATAGTAGAGTAATAGAGCAGTAGTAGAAGTAAGTAGTAGAAGATATAGTAGTAAGTATAGTAGAGTAAAGAGATAGAATAGTAGAAGAATAGTAGAAGAATAGAAAGAATAGCAGTAAGTAGTATAGTGAAGCAGTAGAAAGTGAGAGTAGAGTAGTAAGAAGCTAGTAAGTAGCAGAAGAGTAGTAGTAGTAGAATAGTAAAGTAAAGATAGATAGTAGTAGAAGTAGTAGTAGAAAGTAGTAGTAGAAGTAGTAGTAGAAGTAGAGTAGAAGTAATAGTAAATAGTAAGTAGGAGTAGAGTAGAGCATAGTAGAATATAGTAGATAGGAAGTAGAAGTATAGAAGTAATAGAGAAGTAATAGAGAGTAGTAGAAGAGTATAGTAGCATAGAGAAGTAAGTATAGAGTAGTAAAGTAAGTAATAGAGAAGTAGTAGTAGGAGATAGTAGAGAGTAGTAGAGTAAGAAGTATAGTAGAGTATAGAGAAGTAGTAGTAGAGTAGTATAGAGTAGCAGTATAGCTAGAAGAGTAGAGAGATAGTAGAATATAGTAGAATAGTAGTAGTAAGAATAGTAGAATAATAGTAAGAAGTATAGATATGATAGAGGTAGTAGAAGTAGCATAGATAGAGAAGTAATAGTAGTAGTAGTAGTAAGAAAGTAAAGTAGTAGGAAGCATATATAAGTAGTATAGAATAGAGTATATAGCAGTATCATAGTAGATAGAGAGATAGAGTAGTAGATATACATATGATAGAATACAGAATAAATAGAGAGTATAGTAGAAAGAGTAGAGAATAGTAGAATAGTATAGCTATAGAAGTATAGAGATAGTAGTAGAAGTAGAAGCAGTAGAGTAGTAGAGAATAAGACATTAGCTGCGTAGTAAGTACTAAGTATAATCAAAACTGAATATAGTAATGAAACGCAATATACTAGGTATAACAAACTAAATGTAATAACCATCAATCACTACTATGAGTAACAAATATCACAAATTGGTAAAAATATCTTATTAATCAATCCGTACTCAACACTAGTAATAACCATATCCCATGGTACAATACAACCACAAATGTAATAACATATCCCATGGTACAATACAACCACTAAATGTAATAACCATATCCCGTGGTACAATACAACCACTAAATGTAAACATATCCGTGGACAATACAACCACTAAATGTAATAACCTATATCCGTGGTACAATACAACCACTAAATGTATTAACCATATCCGTGTATACCATCTTCTTCTTTTGTCAGCACACTGTTACCGGGTTGTTAATCTAGTGTTGTGGTTTTATGTATTTGTCTTGCGCTTCTCTGGTGACTTGTGTGATGGTTATCTTAGTCCCCTGGCAGTATTCAACTACGTTATCTATCCACTTTTTCCTCGGTCTTCCTCTCGCCTTCCTTTCGCCTTCCTTCCTGATATTCTGTTATGGAAAGCTTAACACGCAGTTTGATCTGTTCGTGGTACACTACAACCACTACATGCAATAACCATATTCAATGGTACACTACAACCACTACATGCAATAACCATATTCAATGGTACAATAGAGCCAGCAAATGTTATAACCATATTCGGTATTAGAAAAGAGCCACCAAATGTTACTAGTGATTATATAAACAGTGTGGGTATAATATATTGAATATATAAAAGATTTATACTTGATAAAACACTGCACTGTTACCGTCTGTTTCCTGGCCAATAATATGCCTCATGGTAACGCACGACTAAAGCAATAATATGCCTCATGGTAACGCACGACTGAAGCTACAAAATGCGTGAAATATTATTTCTAGACTAGCGTCCAATTAAAAACTGTGAAGTTTGAATATTAATGTTGACAAATCTGCCCATATGTTAATTTTTTCGTTAGTTAGAAACCTAAATGTATCAGAAAGCGAATGCTTGGATAAAATTATGTAAATATATATTAAAATCTTGTGTGATAAAATGAATATGATTATAATTCTGCCTCATGAAGTATTTCTGTTACCGCTGTTCGAGAACAATGTCATATTTTAATGTGACATGTTTTATAATTCATTATTGTGTTCAACTTGTGTCGATGATTTATCATCATCATGTGAAAGTGAAGCTAATATTACCATAACTTGTTTTGTTAACCTAGTACTCATTTCCGTTAGAACTAGAACATCTTCTTCCTTCTTATCATCAACATATGCAGCAACAAATAATATAATTACCTCCATTATTGTGTTTCTCTAGTACTCTTTTATTTTACATAGACCCTACAAGCAATTCATCAATATCGCTCTATCCTGGGCAACTCGTTGAATCTCTTCTTTAGAGATTAGTCTGATATATTTTGCCTCTCTCAGTAAAGTTTGTTTCATAGTTTCCATAGTGTATCCTTTCTTTCTTCAAGCCTTTGTATCCCACTCCACTGACTAAATTTGTGATTATTTGATCATTGTTTCTCAGAGTATGGCCAACATAGCGTTATATTTCTCTTTCTTATAACAGTTGTTGCTAGTGGTTGATCAGATATTTCTCTTATAACAGTTGTTGCTAGTGGTTGATCAGATATTTCTCTTATAACAGTTGTTGCTAGTGGTTGATCAGATATTTCTCTTATAACAGTTGTTGCTAGTGGTTGATCAGATATTTCTCTTATAACAGTTGTTGCTAGTGGTTGATCAGATATTTCTCTTATAACAGTTGTTGCTAGTGGTTGATCAGATATTTTCTTCTTATAACAGTTGTTGCTAGTGGTTGATCAGATATTTCTCTTATAACAGTTGTTGCTAGTGGTTGATCAGATATTTCTCTTATAACAGTTGTTGCTAGTGGTTGATCAGATATTTTCTTCTTATAACAGTTGTTGCAGTGGTTGATCAGATATTTCTCTTATAACAGTTGTTGCTAGTGGTTGATCAGATATTTCTCTTATAACAGTTGTTGCTAGTGGTTGATCAGATATTTCTCTTATAACAGTTGTTGCAGTGGTTGATCAGATATTTCTCTTTCTTATAACAGTTGTTGCAGTGGTTGATCAGATATTTCTCTTATAACAGTTGTTGCTAGTGGTTGATCAGATATTTCTCTTATAACAGTTGTTGCAGTGGTTGATCAGATATTTCTCTTATAACAGTTGTTGCTAGTGGTTGATCAGATATTTCTCTTATAACAGTTGTTGCAGTGGTTGATCAGATATTTCTCTTATAACAGTTGTTGCAGTGGTTGATCAGATATTTCTCTTATAACAGTTGTTGCAGTGGTTGATCAGATATTTCTCTTTCTTATAACAGTTGTTGCTAGTGCTTGATCAGATATTTCTCTGATTGTATCACCTCATCTGCATTTATCTGTTTTTATGTTAATTATTTTTCGCAGACATCGATTTTAAAATGCATTTAGGGGTCAAAGGCGCAAGGAAGCGGCGCGCCAGGATTAGAGACATGGCTCTAATCCCCTGCTCTCACCTCCAAGGGGTGACCGTGGTAACAGACGGTAGTTCCGGTCTGGCTAAGAGGGCAGGTGCTGTGGGAGAGCTACTCTGGGGCAAGTAGAGATGCAAAGGTAGTCATGCTTGATGGTATCCGCTCGCAACACAGACGAGCGAACTCCCAGAGTGACTATTAATGCTCGCCTCTCCTGGAAGATGGGAAAAGCTAGAACGATACATGTGGAACCTCGCGGGGCGAAACTCGGAGCCCACGCATTCTCTCTCTTGATGCACTTCTCTTGAGCCGATGATTATGCCGGGTTATGAGTTGGGCCGCGCGTTGTCCACATGGGTCAAAAGTCCGAATCGAAACCATCGAAGGGACGTTGACTCACGTGTGGTGAAATTTGAAGCCCAATCATGCTCTCTCTTGGACCATGACCATAGAGCCGATGAGTATGCTGGGTGCCGAGTTGAACAGCACGTTGGTCCACATAGGTCAAAAGTCTAGCCCCCATCACAGAGATGGAAGCACGACCCAAAGTCATCGAAGAGATATTGACCCTCGTGTGGCGAAATTCGGAAAGTATGCTCTCTCTTGAGGCACTACTCTTGAGCTGATGTGTATGCTGGGAGTCGAGTTGTGTTGCACGTGGGCATCATGAGGCGAAACTCGGTTTTGCCCCCTCCCCGAAGTCGGACAGCCCAGTGGGAATTGACGGAAGTGGTGAGGTGGGCACCAGGGCAGAGCGATCACGTACACTGGCAAAGCGATAGTGGGCCCCATCGAGGGGCAGGCCGGCACGGCAATCGCGGAAATAGGCAAGCGCGGCAGCGGCAAGCGTGGTAGGAGAGAGGGTGTGCGTCCCACCCACATGAGCAGAACATCTGGAAAGCCCAGCAGAGGCAAAACCAGTGCAAGCACGGCAGCGGCAAGCATGGCGGACAAGAGGGTGTACGTTCCACCCAAATGTGCAAAACAACTGGAAAGCCCAGCAGAGGTAAAGCCAGTGCGCGTTTCCGCTCGCAGGAAACTAATGCTGCCTTGTAGTTGATGGGGACAATCAAAGCCTAGCGGAGCAAACCGCAAACAAACCTGAACGGGCGGCAAACCAAGGTGTTCGTTAAAACGACCGGTTTTGCTGGGCAGATGGCGTTCATAAGCCCAGGAGGGCAGGCCGTCTAAGGGTCGCTGCCCTGAAAGAAAATGGCAACCCACTGCCTTGTGGGTTACCTCTGTGGACAGTCAAAGGCTAGCGGAGAGCGAACCGCACACGATAGCTGGCTGAAATCGAACACCCCACCGAAGGATAAGCAACTGTGCTCCAATAGGTGCTGAAGGTTGGTGTCCGTACATTACGTTCTGATGTTTGGCTGTTTATATATCACAATATAATGATAAAAATGGCTTAAGAACAATCGAGCGAGAGAGAGAGAAATGCATTTAATTTACCTTTTTCTATAATTATTTTCCAACTCTCGCTGGCATATGTTAGGTATGTGACAACAACTCTTGCTGGCATATGTTAGGTATGAGACAACTACTCTTGCTGGCATATGTTAGGTATTTGACAACAACTCTTGCTGACATATGTTAGGTATTAGACAACAACTCTCGCCGGCATATGTTAAATATGTGACAACTACTCTTGCTGGCATATGTTAGGTATGAGACAACAACTCTTGCTGGCATATGTTAGGTATTAGACAACAACTCTCGCTGGCATATGTTAGGTATGTGACAACAACTCTTGCTGACATATGTTAAGTATGAGACAACAACTCTCGCCGGCATATGTTAGGTATTAGACAACAACTCTTGCTGGCATATGTTAAGTATGAGACAACAACTCTCGCTGGCATATGTTAAGTATGAGACAACAACTCTCGCTGGCATATGTTAGGTATGAGACAACATTGGATTTGAAAATTCTTAATTTAGTTTCAAAACTATTTCACTTGAAGTTCTTTATTTTATTTAGGCTATTAAAAGCTGGTGAAGCTGGTGCTGCTTTGACAATTCGAAGCATAAATGAATTTTTGGTATCTTCTTCTTCTTTTGTTGTCACACTGCTACCGGGTTGTTGCCCAGTGTCGTCACACTGCTACCGGGTTGTTGCCCAGTATCGTCACACTGCTACCGTGTTGTTGCCCAGTGTCGTCACACTGCTACCGGGTTGTTGCCCAGTATCGTCACACTGCTACCGTGTTGTTGCCCAGTATCGTCACACTGCTACCGTGTTGTTGCCCAGTGTCGTCACACTGCTACCGGGTTGTTGCCCAGTATCGTCACACTGCTACCGTGTTGTTGCCCAGTATCGTCACACTGCTACCGGGTTGTTGCCCAGTATCGTCACACTGCTACCGTGTTGTTGCCCAGTATCGTCACACTGCTACCGTGTTGTTGCCCAGTATCGTCACACTGCTACCGGGTTGTTGCCCAGTATCGTCACACTGCTACCGTGTTGTTGCCCAGTATCGTCACACTGCTACCGTGTTGTTGCCCAGTATCGTCACACTGCTACCGTGTTGTTGCCCAGTGTCGTCACACTGCTACCGGGTTGTTGCCCAGTGTCGTGGTTTTCTATTTTTGTCTTGCGCTGTTCCGGTGGCTTGTGTGATTGTTATCTTTGCTCTTTCACAGGATTCTGCTACGCCATCTAACCATCTTTTCCGTGGTCTTCCTCTTGCCTTCTTTCCCGATGTTCTGTTATAGAAGACTCTGTATACTGTGGAGTTTGGATGCATTCTTATTAAGTGGTCAAACCACTTCATTCTTTGTTTATCTATGTAATTCAAGCACGGTTTTGTGCCAACTTTCTTTTTTATGCTGATGTTGGTGATTCTGTCTTTTCTTGTGTTGTTGGTAACTTTTCGCAGGCAACGCATTTCACATGTAGTTATTTTTTGTGACTGCGCTTTGCTCAATGTCCATGTTTGGCTCTGGTAACACAAAGTAGGTATAAAAATGCTGTTGATCATCTGTTGCTTAGCTGCCTGTGAAATCTGTGGGTGCCTTAACAATGGGGCTAGCTGGTAGGTTACAGCATTTGCTTTTGTACTCTAGCCTCTATCTCTCTATCAAGTCTTCCGTCTTCTGTGAATATGCTTCCTAAGTATTTGAATTCTTTCACTTCGTTTATTTTAGTGCCATTGACATGGATGTCTAGATTATTATGTTTTCTTCCCATATTCATTATTTCTGTTTTAGTGTTGTTGATTTTCATGTCATGTTTTACACAATTTTTGTTCAAGGTGTCAATATGATGTTGCAGATCTTGTTCATTTTGATGTATCAGGCACTGATCATCTGCAAAAGCAGTTCATTTATTTCATCATTATCTGAATTTGACTCTTGAGTTATTTTATCCATATATGCAATAAAGAGTAGTGGTGAGAGGACACAACCTTGTCTAACACCTGATGTAATGGAGAACCAGTCGGTCATTCCTTCTGTTGTTCTTACTGTACTTTAGCTATCTTGATATAAGGACATGATATTACCTAATAGTTGTCCCTGGATGCCATATTCTTCAAGGATCTTCCATAGTTTGCACCTGTTTACTCTATCAAATGCCTTTTCTTGGTCTATAAATATAAGTTGTTTACTTTGATTGTATTCAATTGTTTATTCGCAGATCTGTCTTAGTGTAAATATTGCGCCTGTGCAGCTCTTATCCCTCCTAAACCCAAACTGGCTATTGCATAACTGGGGCTCTAATATATGTCTTGCTCTTCGCTCCAATATTTTTGCAAACATTTTTCCTATATGGCTCAAAAGAGAGATTCCCCTGTATGTTTCACACTCTCTTTGTCTCCTTTGTTCTTCCATATTGGGACTATAATAGCTCTCTGCCAGTCATCTGGAGCCTCTTGTGCCTCCCAGGCTAATTTTTGGTATATCCCGTGCAAACAAAATGGCTACCCAAATACTTATTTGGTTCGTTATCAGTTTAGATTCCAGCCTTATTTCTGCATTACTTGTCATAGGTGTCTTCATTAATTTTGTTTTTGTATAGCTTTGTTTGTGTATAGCCCAACTTTTGATGGATTGTAAACTGTCTGTTTGTTCTGTGCATCTCTTGGTTGCTTTTACTTAACAAGAAAATATTATCTGCAAAATTCAAATCTACCAGTTGTCTATTTTCCGCCTACTCGATGCCGGTCCCCGCTCCCTTTTAATATTGTCTTACCAACCAGTAAGTGGATACACCGAACAAAAGCGAAGATAAAAAATATCATCTTATTTTACTCACGGTTTCAACCACAACCTAGTCACTTTGGTCATCGTCAGTGCGCGGACTACACAGTGTCAATCACCATACAAGCTTTATCAGTGCACGGACTACACAGTGTCAATCACCATACAAGCTTTATCAGTGCGCGGACTACACAGTGTCAATCACCATACAAGCTTTATCAGTGCGCGGACTACACAGTGTCAATCACCATACAAGCTTTATCAGTGCGCGGACTACACAGTGTCAATCATCATACAAGCTTTATCAGTGCACGGACTACACAGTGTCAATCATCATACAAGCTTTATCAGTGCACGGACTACACAGTGTCAATCACCATACAAGCTTTATCAGTGCGCGGACTACACAGTGTCAATCACCATACAAGCTTTATCAGTGCGCGGACTACACAGTGTCAATCATCATACAAGCTTTATCAGTGCACGGACTACACAGTGTCAATCACCATACAAGCTTTATCAGTGCGCGGACTACACAGTGTCAATCACCATACAAGCTTTATCAGTGCGCGGACTACACAGTGTCAATCACCATACAAGCTTTATCAGTGCGCGGACTACACAGTGTCAATCATCATACAAGCTTTATCAGTGCACGGACTACACAGTGTCAATCATCATACAAGCTTTATCAGTGCGCGGACTACACAGTGTCAATCATCATACAAGCTTTATCAGTGCACGGACTACACAGTGTCAATCATCATACAAGCTTTATCAGTGCGCGGACTACACAGTGTCAATCATCATACAAGCTTTATCAGTGCGTGGACTACACAGTGTCAATCATCATACAAGCTTTATCAGTGCGTGGACTACACAGTGTCAATCACCATACTAGCTTTATCAGTGCGCGGACTACACAGTGTCAATCACCATACAAGCTTTATCAGTGCGCGGACTACACAGTGTCAATCACCATACAAGCTTTATCAGTGCGCGGACTACACAGTGTCAATCACCATACAAGCTTTATCAGTGCGCGGACTACACAGTGTCAATCATCATACAAGCTTTATCAGTGCGTGGACTACACAGTGTCAATCACCATACAAGCTTTATCAGTGCGTGGACTACACAGTGTCAATCACCATACAAGCTTTATCAGTGCGCGGACTACACAGTGTCAATCACCATACAAGCTTTATCAGTGCGCGGACTACACAGTGTCAATCACCATACAAGCTTTATCAGTGCGCGGACTACACAGTGTTAATCACCATACAAGCTTTATCAGTGCGCGGACTACACAGTGTCAATCACCATACAAGCTTTATCAGTGCGTGGACTACACAGTGTCAATCATCATACAAGCTTTATCAGTGCGTGGACTACACAGTGTCAATCATCATACAAGCTTTATCAGTGCGCGGACTACACAGTGTCAATCACCATACAAGCTTTATCAGTGCACGGACTACACAGTGTCAATCACCATACAAGCTTTATCAGTGCGCGGACTACACAGTGTCAATCACCATACAAGCTTTATCAGTGCGCGGACTACACAGTGTCAATCATCATACAAGCTTTATCAGTGCACGGACTACACAGTGTCAATCATCATACAAGCTTTATCAGTGCGCGGACTACACAGTGTCAATCACCATACAAGCTTTATCAGTGCGTGGACTACACAGTGTCAATCATCATACAAGCTTTATCAGTGCGCGGACTACACAGTGTCAATCACCATACAAGCTTTATCAGTGCGTGGACTACACAGTGTCAATCACCATACAAGCTTTATCAGTGCACGGACTACACAGTGTCAATCACCATACAAGCTTTATCAGTGCGCGGACTACACAGTGTCAATCACCATACAAGCTTTATCAGTGCGTGGACTACACAGTGTCAATCATCATACAAGCTTTATCAGTGCGCGGACTACACAGTGTCAATCACCATACAAGCTTTATCAGTGCGTGGACTACACAGTGTCAATCACCATACAAGCTTTATCAGTGCACGGACTACACAGTGTCAATCACCATACAAGCTTTATCAGTGCACGGACTACACAGTGTCAATCACCATACAAGCTTTATCAGTGCGTGGACTACACAGTGTCAATCACCATACAAGCTTTATCAGTGCGCGGACTACACAGTGTCAATCACCATACAAGCTTTATCAGTGCGCGGACTACACAGTGTCAATCATCATGTAAGCTTTATCAGTGCGCGGACTACACAGTGTCAATCACCATACAAGCTTTATCAGTGCGTGGACTACACAGTGTCAATCACCATACAAGCTTTATCAGTGCACGGACTACACAGTGTCAATCACCATACAAGCTTTATCAGTGCGCGGACTACACAGTGTCAATCAGCATACAAGCTTTATCAGTGCGCGGACTACACAGTGTCAATCATCATACAAGCTTTATCAGTGCGCGGACTACACAGTGTCAATCATCATACAAGCTTTATCAGTGCACGGACTACACAGTGTCAATCACCATACAAGCTTTATCAGTGCACGGACTACACAGTGTCAATCACCATACAAGCTTTATCAGTGCACGGACTACACAGTGTCAATCACCATACAAGCTTTATCAGTGCACGGACTACACAGTGTCAATCATCATACAAGCTTTATCAGTGCGCGGACTACACAGTGTCAATCATCATACAAGCTTTATCAGTGCGTGGACTACACAGTGTCAATCATCATACAAGCTTTATCAGTGCGCGGACTACACAGTGTCAATCATCATACAAGCTTTATCAGTGCGCGGACTACACAGTGTCAATCACCATACAAGCTTTATCAGTGCACGGACTACACAGTGTCAATCACCATACAAGCTTTATCAGTGCACGGACTACACAGTGTCAATCACCATACAAGCTTTATCAGTGCGCGGACTACACAGTGTCAATCATCATACAAGCTTTATCAGTGCACGGACTACACAGTGTCAATCATCATACAAGCTTTATCAGTGCGCGGACTACACAGTGTCAATCATCATACAAGCTTTATCAGTGCGCGGACTACACAGTGTCAATCACCATACAAGCTTTATCAGTGCACGGACTACACAGTGTCAATCACCATACAAGCTTTATCAGTGCACGGACTACACAGTGTCAATCACCATACAAGTTTTATCAGTGCACGGACTACACAGTGTCAATCACCATACAAGCTTTATCAGTGCACGGACTACACAGTGTCAATCACCATACAAGCTTTATCAGTGCACGGACTACACAGTGTCAATCACCATACAAGCTTTATCAGTGCGCGGACTACACAGTGTCAATCACCATACAAGCTTTATCAGTGCGCGGACTACACAGTGTCAATCACCATACAAGCTTTATCAGTGCACGGACTACACAGTGTCAATCACCATACAAGCTTTATCAGTGCGCGGACTACACAGTGTCAATCACCATACAAGCTTTATCAGTGCACGGACTACACAGTGTCAATCATCATACAAGCTTTATCAGTGCACGGACTACACAGTGTCAATCACCATACAAGCTTTATCAGTGCACGGACTACACAGTGTCAATCACCATACAAGCTTTATCAGTGCGCGGACTACACAGTGTCAATCACCATACAAGCTTTATCAGTGCACGGACTACACAGTGTCAATCACCATACAAGCTTTATCAGTGCGCGGACTACACAGTGTCAATCACCATACAAGCTTTATCAGTGCGCGGACTACACAGTGTCAATCACCATACAAGCTTTATCAGTGCACGGACTACACAGTGTCAATCATCATACAAGCTTTATCAGTGCACGGACTACACAGTGTCAATCACCATACAAGCTTTATCAGTGCGCGGACTACACAGTGTTAATCACCATACAAGCTTTATCAGTGCGCGGACTACACAGTGTCAATCACCATACAAGCTTTATCAGTGCGCGGACTACACAGTGTCAATCATCATACAAGCTTTATCAGTGCACGGACTACACAGTGTCAATCAGCATACAAGCTTTATCAGTGCGCGGACTACACAGTGTCAATCATCATACAAGCTTTATCAGTGCGCGGACTACACAGTGTCAATCACCATACAAGCTTTATCAGTGCATGGACTACACAGTGGCAATCACCATACAAGCTTTATCAGTGCGCGGACTACACAGTGTCAATCACCATACAAGCTTTATCAGTGCGCGGACTACACAGTGTCAATCATCATACAAGCTTTAGATAGCGTTTATTATTTTGTCTGGTATTTCATAGCATCGCAGAACATTCTATCTAGAGATTCTGTGTAGACTTTCAAACGGCTTTCTGAGATTATAATATTGAGGATTAGCGACTGTTGCTTCTCAATATGTTCCTCCAAATGTTCCTCCATATGTTCCTCCATATGTTCCTCCATATGTTCCTCCATGATTAGTCTTAGGGCAATTATTTAGTCGAAGCAACTTCTGCTATGTCTAAATCCAACTTGTTCTTCTCTCAGGGTTGTATCCATTGCACCTTTGACTCTATTGAGAATGATTTAGCAAAAATTCATAGTCATTACTGATAAGATCATTACTGATAATAAAATCATTACTGATAATAAGGTCATTACTGATGATAATAATATCATTACTGATAATAAGGTCATTACTGATAATGGAGTGATCGATTTATATTTGCTTCAATCCTTGAGATCACTTCTTAGAAGGAGTCATTAAACCCTTCTTTAGTTGTTCTGAGACTGTTTCTTCTTCACATAATTTATTAAATAGATAGTGCACTTGGTTAAATGTTGTATCTCCGACCCCTTGATCATGAATGTCATTGCCTGCCGTCTTATTGTTTATGAGGGAACGGATTTCAGTGGCATTTATAAATTATTTGTTAATTGACAGAGTGTTGTTTCTTCCCTCTTCGTCAAACTTAAAAATGTTCTGCCTATTTGTTCTTCTGCTCGGTATCTGCTTTAAGAGCTTTACCATTTGTATCCTTCATTGAGTTAACCTTTTCAATAAAAGTTTCAGTTTGTTGTTTTAGTGTATCCTTCATTGAGTTAACCTTTTCAATAAAAGTTTCAGTTTGTTGTTTTAGTGTATCCTTCATTGAGTTAACCTTTTCAATAAAAGTTTCAGTTTGTTGTTTTAGTGTATCCTAGTGGCTTTTTTTTTATTGTAGAGCATTTCACTATTTCTAATATAAACTGTCTTTTTTTTCCCTTTCTTCGTCATGACGATTTGTCTCTTATAGCAGTTCTTTTCACTACTTTGTCTTTTAGTCTATATTCTTCTTTAGTGTTGATTTTATCTGTTGCTAATTGTCTATTCCCAGGTGGAAGATGTAGTTGGCTGTCCACTCTTGCCGTTAAGCGTAGGGATGGGAGCTTTAATTTGCGTTCTAGGACCAGATGAGTCGCCCTTGTTGTGTTATATCCGTGTTTATGTAGTGTGGTCTTGATATTGTCTATCCATCTTTTCTTGGTCTTCCTTTAGCTCTAGTACCCGATCTCTTTTTTTTGTATGCTGTTATTGGTGGTTGGTTGTATTTCATTCTCATTAAATGTCCAAACCAATGTATTTGTTGTCTTTCGATGTATTCGGTGCATGAAGTTAGGCCCACTCTGCTTCTGATGTCCTCATTTCGTAGTCTGTCTTTTCTGGTGACTCCCACTGCCTTCCTCAAGCATTTCATTTCACACGTTGTGAGCTTTCTGTGATGTGTTGCTGTAAGAGACCAAGTTTGGCAGTGGTAACAAAGTGTTGCTTTTTAAGTATTGTATATCGCCAAATTTCGCTTTGCGAAAGTCAGCAACTTGACTCGTACATTACTTGGCTCACAGACACACATTAAAATTCGATTTTGGAATGTGAGAACGATGGCCACAGCTACAAAATCAGCCCAAATTGCAAAACAAATGAAGAGATACGAGCTGGACATACTGGGGTTAAGTGAGGTGAGATGGCCTGGAACAGATAGAAGAGTAATTAGTGGATTAACTTTCATATATTCAGGAAGAGAAGATGGTAAGCATTTTGAAGGAGTGGGTATAATGATGACACCTAGAGTAGCAAAGAGCATGTTAGAATGGGAACCCATCTCGAGTCGGATAATTAGAGCCGCTTCAGTACCAGGCATGTCAATATGACAATACTGCAGTGTTATGCACCAAAAAACGAGGCTGACGATGATAAGAAAGACACATTTTATGAGCAACTACAAGATCAAATTAACAAGACCCAAAAACATGATCTGTTAGTAGTAATGGGGACTTTAATGCCAAGGTTGGAAGTGATAATGTAGGGGTAGAGAGAGCTATAGGAAAACAAGGAATAAACACAATGAATGAGAATGGAGAAAGACTGGCGGAGTTATGTATGCTGTCAAACTTAGTAATTGGAGGTACCATCTTTGCACATAAGGAAATTCATAAACTTACCTGGCACTCACCAGATGGGGTGACCAGGAATCAGATTGACCATATGTGCATAAATACACAATTTAGAACATCATTGCTGGATGTCCGTGCATACAGAGGGCAGATGTAGGAAGTGATCATAATTTATGCATAGGTAAATTGAAACTGAAATTGAAAATTCACCATACTAAAAAGAACAACTGCGAATAGACAGTCAAAGGCTACAAAATAATGAGGTAAAAGAGGAATATCAGCTCGAACTTAAGAATAGGTTCGAGTTACTCAATGGTGAAAATGAACAGAACATTGAAGACAAATGGACTAAGATAAAGGACACACTATTGGGGGCAGCAAATAGTAGCGCAGGATTAAAGACGAAAGACAGAAAACCCTGGATAAGCGATGACACCTGGAAATGTATTCAAGAAAGAAGAAAGATGAAACTAGCGATATTTAATACTAAGGATGCAACAGATGAAATCCAAGCTAAAGAGGAATATAGACTAAAAGACAAGGAAGTGAAAAAAGCGACTAGAAGAGATAAAAGAGCATATGTCAATCGACTGGCAGGGAAAGCTAAGACTGGAAACATTAAAATGCTATACAACACACTAAAACAACTTACTGGAACATTTGTTTCAAAGGGTGGCCCAATCAAGAGTAAAGATGGTAAAGTTCTAACATCAGATACCGAGCAGAAGAAAAGATGGGTAGAACATTTTGAAGAAATATTAAATAGACATGATCCACCAGTACTACTCAAGTTTGACGAAGAGGCAAGAAACAGTTCCCTACCAATTAACGAAGAAATGATAAGTGTAGCTGAGGTCAAGGAGGCAATCAATTCCTTGATAAACAATAAGGCAGCGGGTGATGACAACATTACTGCAGAAATAATCAAAGCGGCTGATGATACAACTATTAGCCAGGTGCAAGAACTATTTAATAAAGTATTGGAAGAAGAAACTGTCCCAGATCAATGGAAGAAGGGAATAATTGTTAAGATCCCCAAGAAAGGTGATCTCAAAGATTGCAACAACTGGAGAGGGATCACCCTATTATCAGTAATGACCAAGACTTTCTGCAAAATCATTCTTAATACAGGGTGTTCAACTTAAAAGCAGCCCATGATTGGAGCTAATCTGGCCTATATGTATAGAAATTAGAAGGTTCAGTTATGACGTAGTATAGGTCAAGGTTGTGTGATGGTGTGTAATTGTAGTGCGGGAAGGGGCGATGAACAAATGTCACGTAGGACAAGCTAGTCATAACCGGTTTAAATAGTAAATAGACGGAGAAGTAATGCGTACCTGGCAATTTTCTATTTATCACTGGGGCTGCTTTTAAGTTGAACACCCTGTAGAATCAAAGGAGCAGTGGACACAACCCTGAGAGAAGAACAAGCTGGTTTTAGACCTGGGAGAAGCTGCTTAGACCAAATAATTACCCTAAGACTAATTTTGGAGGAACATATTGAGAAGCAACAACCACTCATACTAAATTTTAAAAAAGCCTTTGATAGTCTACACAAAATCTGTGGAATATTCTGAGATGCTATGGAATACCAGACAAAATAATAAACATTATTAACCCTTTCGCTGCTACACACTTTCTGAAGGCTGAGCTAAAAATAGCTACTCTTTGTTTCTAGGTCACAAACGTGAATGTACGCCTATAGCAGTGACAGTAGCAATATATAACGTGTTAACACGTCTTTAGTCCACAGAGAAGAGATAATAACAGACATGTTAATGCGTCTTTAGAAGTGAATGGGAAAAACGTATATATACGTCTTTAGCAGCTAAAGGGTTAAGAGCCTCTATGATGGTTCACAGTGTGCAGTTCGCACTGATGGTGGACACAGCGACTGGTTTATGGTTGAAACCGGAGTAAAGCAAGGCTGTATTATATCTCCGCTATTGTTTGGAGTGGCATTGACTGGGTGATGCGAAAATGTTGCAGGGGCAAACTAGCATCGATTGGGTAGAAAATAGTCAACTAAAAGACTTGGATTTTGCAGATGATATTGCCTTGTTAAGTAGAAACAACCAAGATATGCAAAGAAAAACAGACAACTTGTCATCTAGAGCATCAAAAGTTGGACTGCAGATAAGCTATGAAAAACAAATATAATGAAGACACCTATGGCAAGTAATGCAGATATCACACTGGAATCTAAAATGATAAAAATAACAGAGCAGTTCACCTATTTGGGTAGCAATTTTGATTTGCACAGGAAATGTTAAAAAGAAATTATGATACGAATTGGCAAAGCAACATCAGCTTTTAAAAGTCTAAATAAAATATGGAACTGCAAGTTAATAGTATTAAAACTAAATTACGAATTTTCAATTCAAATGTTGTATCAATCCTAACATATGCCAGCGAGAGTTGGAAAATGACTAAAGATATAGAAAGCAAGTTGAATGCATTTGAAAATAGATGTCTGCGAAAAATAATGAATATAAAATGGAACGAATTCAGAAGAAGTGATGAAATCAGAAACATGTCTGGTCAACCACTAGTGACAACTGTTATAAGAAAGAGAAGATGGAGATATGTTGGGCACACCTTGAGGAGAAATGATCAACGAATATCAAAGCAGGCATTGAAGTGGATTGCAAAGGGTTCAAGAAAGAGAGGTCGACCTAAAGAGACCCTGAAGCGAACTTTGCTGAGAGAGGCAGGAAATATCGGTCTCATTTCCATGGAGGAGATTGAGCGAGTTACCCAGGATAGAGCGGTATGGAGAAATTACTTGCAGGCCCTATGTAACGTATAACGGTACGAGAGGAATTATTATATTATTATATCGCCAAATTCATCCTCTTTCTTTCTTCAATACATTTCACATGTGTCATCCATGGTTTCCTGTCTGTCCTCGTTAATCATGTGCTACTTCTTGCTGTCTGTCCTCGTTAATCATGTGCTACTTCTTGCTGTCTGTCCTCGTTAATCATGTGCTACTTCTTGCTGTCTGTCCTCGTTAATCATGTGCTACTTCTTGCTGTCTGTCTTCGTGAAACATGTGCTACTTCTTGCTGTCTGTCCTCGTTAATCATGTACTACTTCTTGCTGTCTGTCCTCGATAATCATGTGCTACTTCTTGCTGTCTGTCTTCGTGAATCATGTGCTACTTCTTGCTGTCTGTCCTCGTTAATGTACTACTTCTTGCTTTCTGTCCTCGTTAATCATGTGCTACTTCTTGCTGTCTGTCTTCGTTAATCATGTGCTACTTCTTGCTGTCTGTCCTCGTTAATCATGTACTACTTCTTGCTTTCTGTCCTCGTTAATCATGTGCTACTTCTTGCTGTCTGTCTTCGTTAATCATGTGCTACTTCTTGCTGTCTGTCTTCGTTAATCATGTGCTACTTCTTGCTGTCTGTCTTCGTTAATCATGTGCTACTTCTTGCTGTCTGTCTCTCGTTAATCATGTGCTACTTCTTGCTTTCTGTCCTCGTTAATCATGTGCTACTTCTTGCTTTCTGTCCTCGTTAATCATGTGCTACTTCTTGCTGTCTGTCTTCGTTAATCATGTGCTACTTCTTGCTGTCTGTCCTCGTTAATCATGTGCTACTTCTTGCTTTCTGTCCTCGTTAATCATGTGCTACTTCTTGCTTTCTGTCCTCGTTAATCATGTGCTACTTCTTGCTGTCTGTCTTCGTTAATCATGTGCTACTTCTTGCTGTCTGTCCTCGTTAATCATGTACTACTTCTTGCTGTCTGTCCTCGATAATCATGTGCTACTTCTTGCTGTCTGTCCTCGTTAATCATGTGCTATTTCTTGCTGTCTGTCCTCGTTAATCATGTGCTACTTCTTGCTTTCTGTCCTCGTTAATCATGTGCTACTTCTTGCTGTCTGTCTTCGTTAATCATGTGCTACTTCTTGCTGTCTGTCCTCGTTAATCATGTGCTACTTCTTGCTGTCTGTCTTCGTTAATCATGTGCTACTTCTTGCTGTCTGTCTTCGTTAATCATGTGCTACTTCTTGCTGTCTGTCTTCGTTAACCATGTGCTACTTCTTGCTGCCTACAAAATGGTGATCTTTGTCTGATTCCATGTGTCTTCAATGTTCGGTTTCCCTGGTATGGGAATTGAACCTATTCTTATCCGAAGTTCCAGCTGAAAATTATTTCTTTTATTTCTTCACTATGGAAATAAAAATAGGGGCCTATCTTTCACACGGCTTAGCTATCAACCTCAGTAAACAATTCGTTGGTTTTCTAGGCACCACTTACACGTTCAATAGTTCTCCATCGCTTTCTGAACAGTGAGGTCTACTTTTACAGTTGGTAATAATCCAAGGGAACTAATTTGCTTCCAAACTTACCCGCCGCAGAGTTTAAACTAGGTACGCTTGGGTTGTGATTGAGCTCACTACCGCTTCAGCTAGAGACGTTGACTTTGGAGCCTTGGTTTAATCGTAGATGTTCTTAACTTGCTATCATAAATGTGTTCCTTCCTTTGCGTTTCCGGCCTAGACTGATGGACCAACTTCTATCATGAATTGTACTGTTGTTTTTAGGAACTCCGTTCCTCCGTACATCTTTTCGCGAAGCTCTGTGTGTGTACGCACAGACAATCAACAATAATGTTCTAATATTACATTCATCAGTCAGATTCAGTTTCAGTTTAGAAATATCTTGATTCTACTCAGAGCGAGGTCATACTCAGAGCGTGGTCATAGTCAGAGCGTGGTCATAGTCAGAGCGTGGTCATAGTCAGAGCGTGGTCATAATCAGAGCGTGGTCATGTCAGGCGTGGTCATAGTCGCGTGGTCATAGTCAGAGCGTGGTCATAGTCAGAGCGTGGTCATAGTCAGAGCGTGGTCATAGTCAGAGCGTGGTCATAGTCAGAGCGTGGTCATAGTCAGAGCGTGGTCATAGTCAGAGCGTGGTCATAGTCAGAGCGTGGTCATAGTCAGAACGTGGTCATAGTCAGAGCGTGGTCATAGTCAGAGCGTGGTCATAGTCAGAGCGTGGTCATAGTCGGAGCGTGGTCATAGTCGGAGCGTGGTCATAATCAGAGCGTGGTCATAGTCAGAGCGTGGTCATAGTCAGAGCGTGGTCATAGTCAGAGCGTGGTCATAGTCAGAGCGTGGTCATAGTCAGAGCGTGGTCATAGTCAGAGCGTGGTCATAGTCAGAGCGTGGTCATAGTCAGAGCGTGGTCATAGTCAGAGCGTGGTCATAGTCAGAGCGTGGTCATAGTCAGAGCGTGGTCATAGTCAGAACGTGGTCATAGTCAGAGCGTGGTCATAGTCAGAGCGTGGTCATAGTCAGAGCGTGGTCATAGTCAGAGCGTGGTCATAATCAGAGCGTGGTCATAGTCAAAGCGTGGTCATAGTCAGAGCGTGGTCATAGTCAGAGCGTGGTCATAGTCAGAGCGTGGTCATAGTCAGAGCGTGGTCATAGTCAGAGCGTGGTCATAGCTGAGTTGATCACATTCGCAATATTTCCAACAGCGTTCAGTTCAATGCTGATTGATGCGCCTGTTGTACTGCTCGTTTTGGCCACTACAATTTTTAATCTGAGGTCGCCCGAGTGGTTACCGGGGCACAAATTTGGGGTGTAAATAATAGAACCACTGTTACCTGCCACGCATGTCGTAAGAGGCGGCTAAGGAGGTTTGACTGAAATCGGATGCACATGTCCTAAATGTGTAGAAGTCTATGCGTTTAGGGGCCTACCAAACCAATGTGCAACGTATACACGTTCTTGGCAAAGATCAAACATATCACAAAGAGTGATTAAAATTAGTCGTAAAGAACGAACGCAAAGAAGAAGAAGAAGAAGAATCCAATGTCTTGAAGCCACAAACATTTTATAGTCACTCTAGAACTTAATGTCCGGTCACATGCTCTCTACTCAGTAAATTGTCTTTATTGTTTGATGGTGTATTGGTAAACACGTACAAGATAGTCTGTATTTTTCTTACTTTCCATCTCTCTCTCCCTGTCTGACACTTTCACTGTTTATGTCTCTCTCTCTCTCTCTCTCTCTGTCTGACACTTTCACTGTTTCTGTCCCTCTCTTTCTCTCTCTCCCTCTCTCTCTGTCTGACACTTTCACTGTCTATGTCCCTCTCTGTCTCTCTCTCTCTCTCTCTCTCTCTGTCTGACACTTTCACTCGTTATATCCCTCTCTTTCTCTCTCGCTCTCTCTCTCTCCCTGTCTGACACTTTCACTGTTTTCTGTCCTCTCTCTTCTCTCTCTCCCTCTCTCTCTGTCTGGCACTTTCACTGTTTATGTCCCTCTGTCTCTCTCTCTTTCTCTCTCTTTGTCTGACACTTTCACTGTTTCTGTCCTTCTCTTTTCTCTCTCTCTCTCTCCCTCTAACTTCCTTTCTCTCTCTCTCTCTCTCTCTCTCCCTGTCTGACACTTTCACTGTTTCTGTCCCTCTCTTTCTCTCTCTCTCTCTCTCTCTCCCTGTCTGACACTTTCACTGTTTCTGTCCCTCTCTTCTCTCTCTTCTCTCTCTCTCTTCTTTCTCTCTTTCTGTCTGACACTTTCACTGTTTCTGTCCCTCTGTCTCTCTCTCTTTCTTTCTCTTTCTCTCTCTTTGTCTCTCTCTGTCTGACACTTTCACTGTTTCTGTCCCTCTGTCTCCTCTCTCTCCTGTCTACACTTTCTGTTTCTGTCCTTCTTCTCTCTTTTCTCTCCTCTGTCTGACACTTTCACTGTTTCTGTCCCTCTTTCTCTCTTTATCTCTCTCTCTCTCTCTGTCTGACACTTTCACTGTTTCTGTCTCTCTCTCTCTCTTTCTCTCTCTCTCTCTCCCTGTCTGACACTTTCACTGTTTCTGTCCCCTCTTCTTTCTCTCTCTTCTCTCTCTTCTCTCTCTGTCTGACACTTTCACTGTTTCTGCTCTCTCTCTCTCTTTCTCTCTCTCTCCTGTCTGACACTTTCACTGTTTCTGTCCCTCTCTTCTCTCTCTCTCTCTCTCTCTCTTCTCTGTCTGATTCTGTCTCCCTCTCTTCTCTCTCTCTCCCTTCTGACACTTTCACTGTTTCTGTCCCTCTCTTTCTCTCTCTCTCTCTCTCTCTCTCCCTGTCTGACACTTTCACTGTTTCTGTCCCTTCCTTTCTTCTTCTCTCTCTCTCTCTCTCTCTCTCCTGTCTGACACTTTCACTGTTTCTGTCCCTCTCTTCTCTCTCTCTCTCCCTGCTCTCTGTTGACACTTCACTTTTCTCCTATTCTCATCTCTCTACACATCAATTTATCCATCATAATTATATGTCTCATCTGATTGATTGTCCATCTGATTGTTGTCCATCTGATTGTTGTCCATCTGATTGTTGTCCATCTGATTGTTGTCCATCTGATTGTAGTCCATCTGATTGTGTCCATCTGATTGTTGTCCATCTGATTGTTGTCCATCTGATTGTTGTCCATCTGATTGTTGTCCATCTGATTGTCGTCCATCTGATTGTTGTCCATCTGATTGTTGTCCATCTGATTGTTGTCCATCTGATTGTGCCATCTGATTGTTGTCCATCTGATTGTTGTCCATCTGATTGTTGTCCATCTGATTGTCGTCCATCTGATTGTCGTCCATCTGATTGTTGTCCATCTGATTGTCGTCCATCTGATTGTCGTCCATCTGATTGTCGTCCATCTGATTGTTATCCATCTGATTGTCGTTCTCTGATTGTCGTTCTCTGATTGTCGTTCTCTGATTGTCGTTCTCTGATTGTCGTTCTCTGATTGTCGTTCTCTGATTGTCGTTCTCTGATTGTTGTTCTCTGATTGTTGTTCTCTGATTGTTCCGATTGTTGAATATTATTTCCTAATGACTTACTCTCACTTTTACTCATATCCTCTCTCGCCTCTATTTCAGATTCTCAATGTTCTCACACTTTATCTCCATCACCCTCATACTTCTTTCTCATCGCTCTCTCTCTCTCTCTCTCTCTCTCTCTCTCTCTCTTTATTCATCTCGTTTCCATTATCTCTCTCCTTTCCACTATTTTGTTCCCTCTCAAGTTCGATTATTATCAACGTGTTTCAACTGTTGCCACTCAACAACACACTCACTCCTTCCCTGACACATTCACTCACTCCATCACTCTACTTACTGTTTCTCTGTGATGCGTGTAATAAGTTTTGTGTGTACATTTTTTTTTTCTAAATAGAACTGGCAATATCTTTTAATTGCTTTAATTATCTACAAGGGATTTCTCATCACGTGCTGGCGACCAGATAACTTGGACAACATTTTGGTCGTCCGATTTGCTTATTACCATAATAGAAATAATGTATATTTCAATACTAACATCGAATTGTAATGCAGTCAATTATAGCAATAAAACCAGCACTCTCACATTTACATAAAATCGCTTCAGATCAGGTAACCCAAGACTCAGACCACGCATTGCAAATGTACTTACTAACATACAGATGGGGAGGATATACTCAACCAATACATTGATATTAATTTACTAACAATCTGAATATAGTTTCAACTACCTACAACAGTGGCTCTCAACCTGTGGGTCGAACGACCATTTCACATGGGTCGCCTAAGACCATCGGAAAACCCATATTTATCATAATTCGAAATACATATTTCACAATATATAATTACATATTGTTTTGTGATTAATCACTATGCTTTAATTATGTTCAATTTGTAACAATGAAAATACATTCTGCATATCAGATATTTACATTACGATTCATAACAGTAGCAAAATTACAGTTATGAAGTAGCAAGGAAAATAATGTTATTGTTGGGGGTCACCACAAGATGAAGAACTGTATTAAAGGGTCATGGCATTAGGTAGGTTTAGAACCACTGACCTACAACATCTGAGCGAGAGAATCATGACACTGCATGATAGTATAATGCGAACAAGAATCATGACACTGCTGAGGGTGTGCAATCGATAGTGTGGATGTTGATGTTCTAGCCACCATACTGATTTTCATTTTTCGTGCCACAAAATATTGAGTTATATCTGCAGGTTATTTAATATACCAAGACTAATATTATTTCTTTGATCATTTGCGATGCATTCGTTACATTTATTTCTTTGATCATTTAAACAATATTCTTTGCTTTTTTCATTTTGGTTTTGCTAACTAGCAACTAATTAGCAACTAACTAGCAACTAACTAGCAACTAATTAGCAACTCAACTAGCTAGCAACTAATTAGCAACTAACTAGCAACTAATTAGCAACTAACTAGCAACTAATTAGCAACTAATAGCAATTAACTAGCAACTAACTGCAATAACTAGCAACTAATAGCAACTAATAGCAACTCAACTAGCAACAATTCAACTAGCAACTAACTAGCAACTAACTAGCAATAACTGCAGCAACTGCAATACGCAACTAATTAGCAACTAACTAGCAACTAATTAGCAACTAACTAGCAACTAATTAGCAACTAACTAGCAACTAACTAGCAACTAACTAGCAACTAACTAGCAACTAACTAGCTCATTCTTTTTTCTTATGTTGTGGTCGTGAGGATTCTACCAGGTTGTAGTCCAATGTCGTGATCTTATGTAGTTGTCTCGGATGGCTGGGGTGATGGATTTCTTCTTTTTTTTGTATAGAGTAGTTATTTTATAAAACATTTGTAACCTGCTGCCTTGCAGGTAGGCTCGGAACAGTCAAAGGCTGACGGAGAGCGAACCCAGTAAACGCTAGCTGAAACCGGACTCGTCGCCGAAGGATAAGCACCAGAGCTCCAAATAGTGTTGAATGATGTGACGTATCCTGGAGAGTGCGTGTCCTGGAGGTAGGGATGACTCGGATGCACTACTAGTCTTTGGTGTATTACGTATTTTATTTTGCAGCCATTTTAAGAATAGATGACCAACCCTAACACTGCTGGTTGTCATGCGCTTGGTTGTCATGTGCCTGGCTGACATGTGCCTGGCTGACATGTGCCTGGCTGACATATGCCTGGCTGACATGTGCATGGCTGACATGTGCCTGGGCGCCTCTACTAGCATATTTCCAGATTCAAGTTGTTAGAGATGGAAGTTGGGCAATGATATGTTATCAGATGATGAAATCAATGATATGTTATCAGATGATGAAATCAATGATATGTTATCAGATGATGAAATCAATGATATGTTATCAGATGATGAAATCAATGTACAGAATACAAATGTAGTTAGCCAGACAATTCATGAGTAATCGGTGAATGTGGTAAAAACAAAATGTTGTTGATAAACAATAGCAGTTATAGAAAATACAAATAAAAGGTTACATATTCAATCTTGTATTTAGTGTATTTCTGGAATCAATACTCATGTATTTAGTGTATTTCTTTAATCAATATTCAACTGTTTGTGCTTCCGCATATGACGTTCAAATGCGAACAGACCAAACTGCGTATGAAGTTTTCCACAAGGCGAGAGGAAGACCGAGTAAAAGGTGGATAGATAATGTAGCTGAATTCTGCTGCCAGTGGACTAAGAAAACCATCACAGAAGTCACCAGAGAAGCGCAAGACAAAAACATAAAACCACGACACTGGGTTAACAACTGGGTCATCAGTGTTCCACTTAGAATACTATTTCACTTGAGCAAATGTTTCTGCCAGCGCAAGGTTTCCAAGAAAATACTCCCATGTTTTAGTTCAAATATGCTTGATTTTCTTAGTTATGTTTCAACTAACATATACATTTATATCATTGATAGACGATCGAGAAGATCACATATATATCATTGATAGACGATCGAGAAGATCACATATATATCATTGATAGACGATCGAGAAGATCACATATATATCATTGATGGACGATCGAGAAGATCACATATATATCATTGATAGACGATCAAGAAGATCACATATATATCATTGATAGACGATCAAGAAGATCACATATATATCATTGATGGACGATCGAGAAGATCACATATATATCATTGATGGACGATCGAGAAGATCACATATATATCATTGATAGACGATCAAGAAGATCACATATATATCATTGATGGACGATCGAGAAGATCACATATATATCATTGATGGACGATCGAGAAGATCACATATATATCATTGATGGACGATCGAGAAGATCACATATATATCATTGATGGACGATCGAGAAGATCACATATATATCATTGATGGACGATCGAGAAGATCACATATATATCATTGATGGACGATCGAGAAGATCACATATATATCATTGATAGACGATCAAGAAGATCACATATATATCATTGATAGACGATCAAGAAGATCACATATATATCATTGATAGACGATCAAGAAGATCACATATATATCATTGATAGACGATCAAGAAGATCACGTATATATCATTGATAGACGATCAAGAAGATCACATATATATCATTGATAGACGATCAAGAAGATCACGTCAACATAAAACCGAACACGATGATAATTTCACTAGACAACCGAAGAAACAATTTGACTAAAATTATTTTTTACCTCTAAATATATTCTTATCATCAGCAACATCTGGTCAGTCAACTTATCATCAGCAACATCTGGTCAGTCAACTTATCATCAGCACCATCTGATAGTCAACTTGTCATCAGCAACATCTGGTTAGTCAACTTATCATCAGCAACATCTGACCAGTCAACTTATCATCAGCAACATCTGGCCAGTCAACTTATCATCAGCAACATCTGACCAGTCAACTAATCATCAGCAACATCTGACCAGACAACTTATCATCAGCAATATCTGACCAGTCAACTTATCATCACCAACATCTGACCAGTCAACTTATCATCAGCAACATCTGGCCAGTCAACTTATCATCAGCAACATCTGACCAGTCAACTTATCATCACCACATCTAACCAGTCAACTTATCATCACCCACATCTGACCAATCAACTTATCATCAGCAACATCTGGCCAGTCAACTTATCATCAGCAACATCTGACCAGTCAACTTATCATCACCCACATCTAACCAGTCAACTTATCATCACCCACATCTGACCAATCAACTTATCATCACCAACATCTGACCAGTCAACTTATCATCACCAACATCTGACCAGTCAACTTATCATCACCAACATCTTACCAGTCAACTTATCATCAGCAACATCTGGCCAGTCAACTTATCATCAGCAACATCTGACCAGTCAACTATCATCACAACATCTGGCCAGTCAACTTATCATCAGCAACATCTAACCAGTCAACTTATCATCACCAACATCTGCCAGTCAACTTATCATCACAACATCTGCCAGTCAACTTATCATCACAACATCTGCCAGTCAACTTATCATCAGCACATCTGCCAGTCAACTATCATCAGAACATCGCAGTCAACTTATCATCAGCAACATCTGCCATAAACTAGTCATCACAACATCTGCCAGTCAACTTATCATCAGCAACATCTGGCCAGTCAACTTATCATCACCAACATCTGCCAGTCAACTTATCATCACAACATCTGCAGTACTTATCATCACAACATCTGGCCAGATCAACTTATCATCACAACATCTGCCAGTCAACTTATCATCAGTAACATCTGGCCAGTCAACTTATCATCACAACATCTGCCAGTCAACTTATCATCAGCAACATTGCGTAATATCATCAGTCAACATTGAGTACATCATAACATCTGCCAGTCAACTTATCATCACAACATCTGGCCAGTCAACTTACATAACATCTGAGCGTCAACATCATCAACATCGAGCCAGAACTACATCAGTAACATCACAGTCATTATCATCACCAACATCTGGCCAGTCAACTATCATCAGCAACATCTGACCAGTCAACTTATCATCACCAACATCTGGACCAGTCAATACATCACAATCATCTGATCAGTCAACTTAATAACATGACATCAATGAAGCACACTATCTAAATCTGCCTATTATAACATCATACATGACATCTAACCAGTCAGAACTTATCATCACAACATCTCACCAATCAATGTTGGCCTAGAGTATCCATCTATTGTTCTTCCTTTTAAATGAGAAACATAAAAAGACTCGAAATATTTTTAAATTTCAAGTTCAGCCATTTACATTAGAAGAAGAGTATCAATTTGATGTCGATTTCATGCAGACACAGAGAGACACAGAGAGACACAGAGAGACACAGAGAGACACAGAGAGACACAGAGAGACACAGAGAGACACAGAGAGACACAGAGAGACACAGAGAGACACAGAGAGAGATAGAGATAGATAGAGATAGATAGAGATTGATAGAGATAGATAGAGATAGATATGGATTAGCAAGAAGTGCATACACAATTTTACATCAATAATTCAACTAAAACGTTTAGAATTTGAAACATGTACTTTCGAAATGAAGAACAAAAAGCAACAGTTGTGTTAAAATCTAGTACCGTCACCTGAAAAATAAAACATGTAGCAAAAACGTATCCTACATAAAACAAAGGTAAGACGATTTAGTCTCAAGATTCCTGCAAAGATCGACCAGTTTAGGTACTATCCCTGTGCTCGATATGGAGCATTAAGAAGAAGAAGATAAGGTGTAGACACTGATTATTAAACAAGCACATACGTGTTAATTATTCTAACAGAAAATGTTGCTAACAAACTATACAAACTTTCTTACCTGCAACAGAACTGGATCCAATGGATTCAGTAAACGTTCTTTCGACCTTAACCTCATCCTCAGGGTTTGTTTCCCAAGGTCGGTAACGCCGGTTGACGTTTTTCTTGACCATGAATGAACGTGGCATCATGAGCATGAACTGAAGAGTTATTTGATGTCTCGTTGACAATGTGAACTGAAGAGTTATTTGATGTCTCGTTGACAATGTGAACTGAAGAGTTATTTGATGTCTCGTTGACAATGTGAACTGAAGAGTTATTTGATGTCTCGTTGACAATGTGAACTGAAGAGTTATTTGATGTCTCGTTGACAGTGTGAACTGAACAGTTATTTGATGTTTCGTTGACAATGTGAACTGAAGAGTTATTTGATGTCTCATTGACAATGTGAAGGTTGTCTGTATTAGTTTTCTAGATTCGTTCTAGCAAGTACAAGAAATAGTAATGGTCAGTTTTCAATCAAATCTAAAAATTAAATGTGCATGACTGCCATCTGATACCAATGTATTTTATTTCACACTTTTAATCAAGTACGATACACACCTGGAGTATAGTACGATATACACCTGGAGTATAGTACGATATACACCTGGAGTATAGTAAAATACACACCTAGAGTATAGTAAGATACACACCTGGAGTATAGTAAGATACACACCTGGAGTATAGTAAGATACACACCTGGAGTATAGTAAGATACACACCTGGAGTATAGTAAGATACACACCTGGAGTATAGTAAGATACACACCTGGAGTATAGTCAGATATACACCTGGAGTATAGTAAGATACACACCTGGAGTATAGTAAGATACACACCTGGAGTATAGTCAGATATACACCTGGAGTATAGTAAGATACACACCTGGAGTATAGTAAGATACACACCTGGAGTATAGTCAGATATACACCTGGAGTATAGTAAGATATACACCTGGAGTATAGTCAGATACACACCTGGAGTATAGTCAGATACACACCTGGAGTATAGTCAGATATACACCTGGAGTATAGTAAGATACACACCTGGAGTATAGTAAGATATACACCTGGAGTATAGTACGATATACACCTGAAGCATAGTCAGATATACACCTGGAGTATAGTAAGATATACACCTGGAGTATAGTACGATACACACCTGGAGTATAGTCAGATACACACCTGGAGTATAGTAAGATATACACCTGGAGTATAGTCAGATATACACCTGGAGTATAGTAAGATATACACCTGGAGTATAGTCAGATATACACCTGGAGTATAGTAAGATACACACCTGGAGTATAGTAAGATACACACCTGAAGTATAGTCAGATATACACCTGGAGTATAGTACGATATACACCTGGAGTATAGTCAGATATACACCTGGAATATAGTCAGATATACACCTGGAGTATAGTACGATATATACCTGGAGTATAGTCAGATATACACCTGGAATATAGTCAGATATACACCTGGAGTATAGTACGATATACACCTGGAGTATAGTCAGATATACACCTGGAATATAGTCAGATATACACCTGGAGTATAGTACGATATACACCTGGAGTATAGTCAGATATACACCTGGAGTATAGTAAGATACACACCTGGAGTATAGTAAGATACACACCTGAAGTATAGTCAGATATACACCTGGAGTATAGTAGATATACACCTGAGTATAGTCAGATATACACCTGGAATATAGTCAGATATACACCTGGAGTATAGTCAATATACCTGGAGTATAGTCAGATATACACCTGGAATATAGTCAGATATACACCTGGAGTATAGTACGATATACACCTGGAGTATAGTCAGATATACACCTGGAATATAGTCAGATATACACCTGGAGTATAGTACGATATACACCTGGAGTATAGTCAGATATACACCTGGAGTATAGTCAGATACACACCTGGAGTATAGTAAGATACACACCTGAAGTATAGTCAGATATACACCTGGAGTATAGTACGATATACACCTGGAGTATAGTCAGATATACACCTGGAATATAGTCAGATATACACCTGGAGTATAGTACGATATATACCTGGAGTATAGTCAGATATACACCTGGAATATAGTCAGATATACACCTGGAGTATAGTACGATATATACCTGGAGTATAGTACGATATATACCTGGAATATAGTCAGATATACACCTGGAGTATAGTACGATATACACCTGGAGTATAGTACGATATACACCTGGAGTATGCGTCTAATCGTTTAGTTTAGAGCATAGGTTCCCAACTTTTTCGGGCCACCGTCCACTTTGTACAACATAAACTTTGCAGCCCCCATAATAAAAGTTTAACCCCCCTCTCCCCACTCCACATGTATACATACTCAATTTTCTCTATGACATAGGAGGAGGATATTGCAATATATTTCTGTCCTCTACGTGGCCAAGTTTCAAATGATTATATAATTGAAATTGAAAATTGATAAAAACATTGATCGTGTAAGACGTGCATAAGATTAATTAAAATGCAGAATTTAAATTTAAATGATTATTCAATGGCAAAATCAGGAAAAAAGGATATTTTAAAATTTATGTTATTAATTTCTTCTATAAGGAGCCACCGACCCTACCCGCATGAACGTCCCCCAGTGCATTCTGAACCCACTATCGCCTCCCTAGAAGGTTTCGGCGGCCACTGGGAGCGGTACCGCCAACTTTGGAAACCTATGGTTTAGAGCTAGTCAAGACTTCTTGAGCAATATCTTAATTGACATAAACTAGCCGATACCAATAGAAGAAGCGTAACTTAAACTTCGATGAACAATCAGTTTTATAACTTTTTGTTTTGGTGGTAAATACTTCAATCTTCGGTTTGAATATTCAACGATCAAAGTTTCTATTTCTGTTAGACAACACCGACTATATTTAATCTCATGTTCTGTCGCCTAATGGTTTTAATAGCTCATCCATAAGGTTTCTTGTCGGTTTGTACAGTTGGAACTCAATTGTAAGCTAGCTCACACTCTACGACCATAAGTGATAATAATTTATTTTCTATCTATAACTAACTATCTTACACACAAAAATGGGCTTATAAAAGCTTGAAATAGCAAAATTGGTATACTTCAGTTATCAGTTATCATCTTAGGACTCTGGACATGTCCATAAATGCTTCGATCTCCGCCTTAACAAAAGCAGAAGCGTGTCTAGCGTCCCAACACGGTGAGATTATATGATCAAGATTAGACATAAGGATCTTGTGGGTTTTGTCTTTTGACGCAGCTCGGTTCCTCTGTGCCTCAACGGCACGACAATTCTCAACTATGCGAGTTCCTCTTGTGTTGTTACAGCGCCACATTTGGCGATCTTGCGCCAGGATTTCAAGCGCGTGGTATCCAAGGATATCCAAGCATTTTAGAGGCACTTTAAGAGTACAAAGTCTACAAAGCGGTTTTTTTCTGTTCACACACAGAGCGTCTGCGCCTTTCAAGCTCGTCATACATAAACTGTTTTGGGATTCGTTTATTAGGCATCCGAGCAAGTGACCGGTCCATCTCACTTGGGCCTTCTGCAACAGGGTATTGACGCTAGAGATCTGGACTCTTATGAGGATTTCTGTATCTTGAATTTTGTCCTGCCAGTTCATTTGAACGTATGGGTGTGAAGCATGAACATTTAGTAAAGCAGTGGAAAAACATATATGTGCTTTCGAATATAAGTGTTACAGAAGAGTCCTCCGTATATCTTGGACAGAGAAGAGAACAAATAGATCTATCCAGAAAGAACTCAAAATCAAAGAAAACTGGCTGATGCTACAAATAAGAAATAGACAATTGAGGTATTTTGGACATATAAAAGACATGAAGGGCTGGAGAAGACCATCAGGGAAGGAGGTATACCAGCAAAGAGAAGAAGGGGAAGACCACGGAGAAGATGGATTCAGGATGTAACTGATGGTTTGAACATGACGGCTGCAGAGGCCTATGAGAGAGAGAAATTCCGGAGGACTGTTGGGGTGGCAATGTTCTGCTCAGAACAAGCTATTTGATGATGAGTTCATTTGTAGTTGTCTGAAGAGACAGCTTGTATGGAAGTAGTTTAATTTTCTTGCGTGTCTGCTAAACACTGTCCATGTCTCGCTGGCATACAACAACGTGGTTGGCAGTATGGCACGGTAAACTTTCATCTTTGTGGTTACGCTTATCACCTTTCGCTCCCACACAGTGACACGTAACTTTCCGAATGCAGCACTGGCTTTAGGAATCCTATTGTTGACCTCAGAGTCTATGTTTGCCGATCTGGATAGGATGATGTCACGACAGGCAGAACTGTCCACTGCCAGGAGACGCTGGTGTTTAATATTGATGACTGGATCGTGGTACTGCTCTCTAGGGGCAGGCTGAAACATGACCTCAGTTTTCTTGGTGTTAATGGTAAGGCCAAACATATAACAGGCCATGGAGAACTTGTCCATGTAGGTTTGCATATCTTCCTCAAGAGTTGGTAGTGAGAGCGCAGTCATCAGCAAATAGCAGATTTGAGATAGTTCACAATGGTGCAGGATTTCAACCTCCTGAGATTGAATAGATTACGGTCTGTCCTGTATCTAATCTTTACCCCATAGCTGTTTGATAGGATGATACTGAACACCAACATCCTCTAGAGCAGTTCTGTGACTTGCTATGAGTGCATAAACTACATCCTTCTTTGTTATGAAATCAGTGTAAGGTTCTCCAGTGTTAGTAACATCACAAAGGACATTCGTAATTGCATGCTGGTCATCCGTATCATATGAATCCGGTTCCGGTTTCAAGATGGAAGGTGTTATTTTCTTCATACTTGCTATGATCGGTTGATCTGAGGCCTAATAATCCTCAATCCTACTTGCTATGATCGGTTGATCTGAGGCCTAATAATCCTCAATCCTACCTGCTATGGTCGGTTGATCTGAGACCTAATAATCCTCAATCCTACTTGCTATGATCGGTTGATCTGAGACCTAATAATCCTCAATCCTACTTGCTATGATCGGTTGATCTGAGACCTAATAATCCTCAATCCTACTTGCTATGATCGGTTGATCTGAGGCCTAATAATCCTCAATCCTACCTGCTATGGTCGGTTGATCTGAGACCTAATAATCCTCAATCCTACTTGCTATGGTCGGTTGATCTAAGACCTAATAATCCTCAATCCTACTTGCTATGGTCGGTTGATCTGAGACCTAATAATCCTCAATCCTACTTGCTATGGTCGGTTGATCTAAGGCCTAATAATCCTCAATCCTACTTGCTATGATCGGTTGATCTGAGACCTAATAATCCTCAATCCTACTTGCTATGATCGGTTGATCTGAGACCTAATAATCCTCAATCCTACTTGCTATGGTCGGTTGATCTAAGACCTAATAATCCTCAATCCTACTTGCTATGATCGGTTGATCTGAGACCTAATAATCCTCAATCCTACTTGCTATGGTTGGTTGATCTGAGACCTAATAATCCTCAATCCTACTTGCTATGGTTGGTTGATCTAAGGCCTAATAATCCTCAATCCTACTTGCTATGGTTGGTTGATCTAAGACCTAATAATCCTCAATCCTACTTGCTATGATCGGTTGATCTGAGACCTAATAATCCTCAATCCTACTTGCTATGGTTGGTTGATCTGAGACCTAATAATCCTCAATCCTACTTGCTATGGTCGGTTGATCTGAGACCTAATAATCCTCAATCCTACTTACTATGATCGGTTGATCTAAGACCTAATAATCCTCAATCCTACTTGCTATGATCGGTTGATCTAAGACCTAATAATCCTCAATCCTACTTGCTATGGTTGGTTGATCTGAGACCTAATAATCCTCAATCATACTTGCTATGGTCGGTTGATCTGAGACCTAATAATCCTCAATCCTACTTGCTATGGTCGGTTGATCTGAGACCTAATAATCCTCAATCCTACTTGCTATGGTCGGTTGATCTGAGACCTAATAATCCTCAATCCTACTTGCTATGATCGGTTGATCTGAGACCTAATAATCCTCAATCATACTTGCTATGGTCGGTTGATCTAAGACCTAATAATCCTCAATCCTACTTGCTATGATCGGTTGATCTGAGACCTAATAATCCTCAATCCTACTTGCTATGATCGGTTGATCTGAGACCTAATAATCCTCAATCCTACTTGCTATGATCGGTTGATCTGAGACCTAATAATCCTCAATCCTACTTGCTATGATCGGTTGATCTAAGACCTAATAATCCTCAATCCTACTTGCTATGATCGGTTGATCTGAGGCCTAATAATCCTCAATCCTACCTGCTATGGTCGGTTGATCTGAGACCTAATAATCCTCAATCCTACTTGCTATGGTCGGTTGATCTAAGACCTAATAATCCTCAATCCTACTTGCTATGGTCGGTTGATCTGAGACCTAATAATCCTCAATCCTATTTGCTATGGTCGGTTGATCTAAGACCTAATAATCCTCAATCCTACTTGCTATGATCGGTTGATCTGAGGCCTAATAATCCTCAATCCTACTTGCTATGATCGGTTGATCTGAGACCTAATAATCCTCAATCCTACTTGCTATGGTCGGTTGATCTGAGGCCTAATAATCCTCAATTGTAAAAACCCCAGTATTTCTGAAACAGAGGATTTATCTAAATGTGTATCGTTCTATTAATGTGAAATGGCTACCCGTTCTTTAATTCTGCCAAGACCAAAATTATGGACCTCACAAACTCGACCGACAACATCGTAATAAATGGCCAAACACTGGAGAAAGTTGAACATTTTACATATTTGGGTAGTAAAGTGTCAAACAACGGAGACACGATGAAAGAAATAAACTCTCGTATTGCTATAGCAGCTAGTGCCTTCACTAAATTAACAAATATCTGGCAATCTCAAGACCTTAGTATATGTACAAAAGTTAAATTGTTTAGGTCATGCGTGATCCTGTACTGACCTACGGTTGTGAAAGTTGGAAATCAACAAAGAAAATTGATAAGAAACTGGACAGCTTTGAGAATAAATGTCTACGAAAATTATTAAAAGTAAAATGGAGTGATTTCGTTTCTAACAACACAGTGAGAGATAGAACACACCAACAACCCGTATCAAATATTATAAGGAAACGAAGGTATAAATATTTAGGTCATGTTCCTGGATCAGACGAACAGAGACTAAATCGACAAGTCCTTATGTGGTCACCAGTTGGGAAAAGAAAACGTGGAAGACCAAAGACCACTCTTCGAAGAACCATCCAACAAGAAAGTAAACTATTGGGATGTAAAACCATACAAGATCTCCAACTGCTAGCAAAGTACCGTATCACACGGAGATCTAAAACCTCTGCCCTATGTGCCGCGTTTGGCACGAAAGGAACAAACTAACATCCGTATCACCCTGTTCTATAGGATCTAACAAAGCACAACAAACCGCAGTCACTTTTCTGCATCTGTTGTAAACCAAACTTCTGACTAGTCACATTATTTAGGAAAATACTGGCTGGTAATCCTCCTGTTCATTCTGCGATCAAACAGTCAGAATTGATGCAGTGACTATAGTGTTGTTATCAAACAGTCAGAATTGATGCAGTGACTATAGTGTAGTTATCAAATAGTCAGAATGGATGCAGTGACTATAGTGTAGTTATTAAATAGTCAGAATTGATGCAGTGACTATAGTGTAGTTATCATTATATATCAATATGTCTATTCTAGTAGAATATCACAAGAATAAGAATCCGACAATCATGGTTCTTCGCGCATATAATGCGACGAGAAAGTTTAGAACATTTGGGAAAATTCAGGAAGGAGAGATCGCGGAAGACAGGGGGAGAAGATGCTGGATGGCCTGACATCATGGTTCGACGTCAGAACTGATTACGTGCAGTAAGAGAGAGTTGTGGAGAGACATGATCGCCTACGCCAGCAGGCATGGCACTTGAGATGAATAGAATATATCACGTTTGTCCAACAATGTATTTCTGACGGTTCTGATTTCCTTTTTGTCGGCAGCTTTAGACAGAGATGATATTTGATACTAATCCGACAGTGCTAGTTCGCAGTTATCCTTGCATATTCATAATACCTTACAACAGCGTAATGTCTGCAAATATTTCATGTGTCACTGCTTTTATCTTTGACATATTCTTCAAATCAAGTATTCAACTTTGTAAATATGTCGAGAATATTATTTTTGGACGCTGAATTCACAAAACAAAGACAAAATGGTTGAGGTGTGACTTCCTGAAATTGAATACTAACAGGAAATTATAAATAACAACAACAAATCAAGCATAACAAGCTACCTAGGGAATCAGACCACATCGGATATTAATTAATGTCTTCTAATAATGAGACTGAATTTATTTTTTATCTCTTGTCAATATTGTTATTGTGTTATGTTATTTATCTCTTGTCAATATTGTTATTGTGTTATGTTATTTATCTCTTGTCAGTATTGTTATTGTGTTATGTTAATTATCTCTTGTCAATATTGTTATTGTGGTATGTTAATCTAACACTAGTATATTATTGTACTGTATATAGAAATAAAGTATTCGCATAAAGTGATAGCAGTGTAGTAATGATATGATAGAAGTGTAGTAATGACATGATATGTTAGCAGTGTAGTAATGATATGATATGATAGAAGTGTAGTAATGATATGATATGATAGAAGTGTAGTAATGACATGATATGATAGAAGTGTAGTAATGACATGATAGCAGTGTAGTAATGATATGATATGATAGAAGTGTAGTAATGATATGATATGATAGAAGTGTAGTAATGATATGATATGATAGAAGTGTAGTAATGATATGATAGAAGTGTAGTAATGATATGATAGAAGTGTAGTAATGACATGATAGCAGTGTAGTAATGATATGATAGAAGTGTAGTAATGATATGATATGATAGAAGTGTAGTAATGATATGATATGATAGAAGTGTAGTAATGACATGATATGATAGAAGTGTAGTAATGACATGATAGAAGTGTAGTAATGATATGATATGATAGAAGTGTAGTAATGATATGATATGATAGAAGTGTAGTAATGATATGATATGATAGAAGTGTAGTAATGATATGATAGAAGTGTAGTAATGATATGATAGAAGTGTAGTAATGACATGATAGCAGTGTAGTAATGATATGATAGAAGTGTAGTAATGATATGATAGAAGTGTAGTAATGATATGATAGAAGTGTAGTAATGATATGATAGAAGTGTAGTAATGATATGATAGCAGTGTAGTAATGACATGATAGCAGTGTAGTAATGACATGATATGTTAGCAGTGTAGTAATGATATGATATGATAGAAGTGTAGTAATGATATGATAGAAGTGTAGTAATGATATGATAGAAGTGTAGTAATGATATGATAGAAGTGTAGTAATGATATGTTATGTTATGTTATGCGATCGACGTCATGGCACATTGGGCATTCCCATTCGTGCTCTGTCCTCCGTTGCAGCAGCCATCCCAAAGTCCATTTGCTCACAGTACCCATGAGAAGTTGATTACTATATCTTCTCTCTCTACCACGAAGACGACACTGTCTGGCATGTCCAAACGTAACGTCTAATTCTCGAACTCGTTCCAGTGTCTGAGACCCGCCCGTGTCACACAATTGAGAGCGTACCGCATTGATTATATCGGCTCTGTCCATACTTCTGCCCACTTGAGTCGGGGCATTGTTTTCAAGAGAGTCAGCACGCTCGTTACCCCGCACTCCAGTATAGTATAGTGTAGTATTAACCAAGATGGATTTATTTACTGACTGCAGATTCCAGCTAGAGTTCATACAGAACAATAGAGAGAACAATAGACATAACAATAGAGAGAACAATAGAGAGAACAATAGACAGAACAATAGACAGAACAATAGAGAGAACAATAGAGAGAACAATAGACAGAACAATAGACAGAACAATAGAGAGAACAATAGAGAGAACAATAGAGAGAACAATAGAGAGAACAATAGACAGAACAATAGACAGAAAAATAGAGAGAACAATAGACAGAACAATAGAGAGAACAATAGACAGAACAATAGACAGAACATTAGAGAGAACAATAGACAGAACAATAGAGAGAACAATAGAGAGAACAATAGACAGAACAATAGAAGCGAACACTTTTTTGCGTAAAATTGAATTGAAATCAATCCTCAGTTATTGCTTTTCCTGTTATACAATCTGAAAGTGAAATCACAGTAAATGATATCCTTGACACTGCCCACTGTTTATCACAGTAAATGATATCCTTGACACTGTCACTGTTTATCACAGTAAATGATATCCTTGATACTGGCCACTGTTTATCACAGTAAATGATATCCTTGACACTGCCCACTGTTTATTATCACAGTAAATGATATCCTTGACATTGCCACTGTTTATCACAGTAAATGATATCCTTGACACTGCCACTGTTTATCACAGTAAATGATATCCTTGACACTGCCCACTGTTTATCACAGTAAATGATATCCTTGACACTGCCCACTGTTTATCACAGTAAATGATATCCTTGACACTGGCCACTGTTTATCACAGTAAATGATATCCTTGACACTGGCCACTGTTTATCACAGTAAATGATATCCTTGACACTGCCACTGTTTATCACAGTAAATGACATCCTTGACACTGCCACTGTTTATCACAGTAAATGATATCCTTGACACTGCCCACTGTTTATCACAGTAAATGATATCCTTGACACTGCCCACTGTTTATCACAGTAAATGATATCCTTGACACTGCCCACTGTTTATCACAGTAATTGATATCCTTGACACTGCCACTGTTTATCACAGTAAATGATATCCTTGACACTGGCCACTGTTTATCACAGTAAATGATATCCTTGACACTGCCCACTGTTTATCACAGTAAATGACATCCTTGACACTGCCACTGTTTATCACAGTAAATGATATCCTTGACACTGCCCACTGTTTATCACAGTAAATGATATCCTTGACACTGCCCACTGTTTATCACAGTAAATGATATCCTTGACACTGCCCACTGTTTATCACAGTAAATGATATCCTTGACACTGGCCACTGTTTATCACAGTAAATGATATCCTTGACACTGGCCACTGTTTATCACAGTAAATGATATCCTTGACACTGCCCACTGTTTATCACAGTAAATGACATCCTTGACACTGCCACTGTTTATCACAGTAAATGATATCCTTGACACTGCCCACTGTTTATCACAGTAAATGATATCCTTGACACTGCCCACTGTTTATCACAGTAAATGATATCCTTGACACTGCCCACTGTTTATCACAGTAATTGATATCCTTGACACTGCCACTGTTTATCACAGTAAATGATATCCTTGACACTGGCCACTGTTTATCACAGTAAATGATATCCTTGACACTGCCCACTGTTTATCACAGTAAATGACATCCTTGACACTGCCACTGTTTATCACAGTAAATGATATCCTTGACACTGCCCACTGTTTATCACAGTAAATGATATCCTTGACACTGCCCACTGTTTATCACAGTAAATGATATCCTTGACACTGCCCACTGTTTATCACAGTAAATGATATCCTTGACACTGCCCACTGTTTATCACAGTAAATGATATCCTTGACACTGGCCACTGTTTATCACAGTAAATGATATCCTTGACACTGCCCACTGTTTATCACAGTAAATGACATCCTTGACACTGCCACTGTTTATCACAGTAAATGATATCCTTGACACTGCCCACTGTTTATCACAGTAAATGATATCCTTGACACTGGCCACTGTTTATCACAGTAAATGATATCCTTGACACTGTTTATCAAATGGAGCAGCTCATTCATTCATTGTCTTATAGAGAAGACATAACCATTATTCACAACCATTACACTTCAAGGAGAGGAGAGGGCGGGGGAGGAAAGTCATATTGATGTGCGTGACAGGTTCAAACTTCTTCAAACCGATTGATACTCTTCAAAGACACCAGCAAACTTTATATGTGTGCTCTTAGAACTGGACGAAGCAGACTGCAACGGCATCTATATAGACTCAAACTTTGTACATAACACAAGCTAATGTCAGTTTAGAGCAGAAACCCAGACCCCGGATCCCAAAATGACAGATATGCCCAGCGTGCAGAGCAGAGGCAGAAGCTATGGGGCAGCCATTCCGACCAAGAAAAGACAATGATCTTCATCTTGACAACAAGATTGAAATTCTAACATGACCACAGACATGAGCACAGACATGAGCACAGACATGACCGCAGACATGACCGCAGACATGACCGCAGACATGACCACAGATATGACTACAGACATGACTACAGACATGACCACAGACATGACCGCAGACATGACCACATACATGAGCACAGACATGACTACAGACATGACCACAGACATGACCACAGACATGAGCACAGACATGACCACATACATAAGCACAGACATGACTACAGACATGACCACAGACATGACTACAGACATGACCACAGACATGACCACAGACATGACCACAAACATGAGCACAGACATGACTACAGACATGACCACAGACATGACCACAGACATGACCACACACATGACCACAGACATGACCACAGATATGAGCACAGACATGAGCACAGACATGAACACTGACATGAGCACAGACATGACCACATACATGAGCACAGACATGACCACAGACATGAGCACAGACATGAGCACAGATATGACCACACACATGACCACAGACATGACCACAGACATGAGCACAGACATGACCACACACAGGAGCACAGACATGAGCACAGACATGACCACATACATGAGCACAGACATGAGCACAGACATGAGCACAGACATGAGCACAGACATGACCACAGACATGACTACAGACATGAGCACAGACATGGGCACAGACATGATCACAGACATGAGCACAGACATGACCACAGACATGACCACAGACATGAGCACAGACATGACCACAGACATGACCACAGACATGACCGCAGACATGAGCACAGACATGACCACAGAGGTGAGCACAGACATGACCACAGACATGACCGCAGATATGAGCACAGACATGAGCACAGAGATGACCACAGACATGAGCACAGAGATGACCACAGACGTGATCACAGACGTGACCACAGACGTGAGCACAGACAGGACCGCAGAATAAAAATAAGATCAATGTATAACCTATACCATTATCTTTGTATGCATGAATCGTTTTAATTGTGTGTTTGTCTGTTGTTTTTTTTTCCTTTTTGTCTCTCGTTCTATCAACCATGTTAACCACTCTGTATAATCTCTCTCTCTCGCGCGCGATCTCCGCTTAGACTGATGTACCAAATTTTCTCATAAATTCTGCTGTTGTTTTAGGATTCCATTCCTCCGTATTACATAGACCTGATCCACCAATACTACTCAAGTTTGACGAAGAGGCAAGAAACAGCTCCTACCAATTAACGAAGAAATGATAAGTGTAGCTGAGGTCAAGGAGGCAATCCATTCCTTGATAAACACTAAGGCAGCGGGTGATGACAACATTACTGCAGAAATGCTCAAAAAGCGGCTGATGATACAACTATTAGCCAGGTGCAAGAACTATTTAATAAAGTATGGGAAGAAGAAACTGTCCCAGATCAATGGAAAAAAGGAATAGTTTTTAAGATCCCCAAGAAAGGTGATCTCAAAGATTGCAACAACTGGAGAGGGATCACCCTATTATCAGTAATGACCAAGACTTTCTGCAAAATCATTCTTAATAGAATCAAAGGAGCAGTGGACACAACCTGAGAGAAGAACAAGCTGGTTTTAGACCTGGGAGAAGCTGCTTAGACCAAATAATTACCCTACGACTAATTTTGGAGGAACATATTGAGAAGCAACAACCACTCATACTAAATTTCATCGATTTTAAAAAGCCTTTGATAGTCTACACAGAATCTCTCTGTGGAATATTCTGAGATGCTATGGAATACCAGACAAAATAATAAACATTATTAAGAACCTCTATGATGGTTCACAGTGTGCAGTTCGCACTGATGGTGGACACAGCGACTGGTTTATGGTTGAAACCGGAGTAAAGCAAGGCTGTATTCTATATTCGCTATTGTTTGGAGTGGCCATTGACTGGGTGATGCGAAAATGTTGCAGGGGCGAAACTGGCATCGATTGGGTAGAAAATAATCAACTAGAAGATTTGGATTTTTCAGATGATATTGCCTTGTTAAGTAGAAACAACCAAGATATGCAAAGAAAAGCACACAACTTATCATCTATAGCATCAAAAGTTGGACTGCAGATAAGCTATGAAAAACAAATATAATGAAGACACCTATGGCAAGTAATGCAGATATCACACTGGAATCTAAAGTGATAAAAATAACAGAGCAGTTCACCTATTTAGGTAGTAATTTTGATTTGCACAGGAAATGTTAAAAAGAAATTATGATACGAATTGGCAAAGCAACATCAGCTTTTAAAAGTCTAAATAAAATATGGAACTGCAAGTTATATAGTATTAAAACTAAATTACGAATTTTCAATTCAAATGTTGTATCAATCCTAACATATGCCAGCGAGAGTTGGAAAATGACTAAAGATATAGAAAGCAAGTTGAATGCATTTGAAAATAGATGTCTGAGAAAAAAATAATGAATATAAAATGGAACGAGTTCAGGAGAAGTGATGAAATCAGAGACATTGGTCAACCACTAGTGACAACTGTTATAAGAAAGAGAAGATGGAGATATGTTAGGCACACTTTGAGGAGAAATGATCAAAGAATATCAAAGCAGGCATTGAAGTGGGATGCAAAGGGTTCAAGAAAGAGAGGTCAACCTAAGGAGACCCTGAAACGAACTTTACTGAGAGAGGCAGGAAATATAGATCTCAGTTCCATGGAGGAGATTGAGCGAGTTGCCCAGGATAGAGCGATATGGATAAATTACTTGCAGGCCCTATGTAACGTATAACGGTACGAGAGGAATTATTATATTATTATTATTATTATTATTCCTCTGTACATCTTTTCATTAAACTCGGTGTTATTCTGCTATTCAGTATATATATATGGAACTGCAGTAAAACTATTTGATTGGCAAAACACGTAATTACAAAGTACTGTAGTTTTACAAATTACAAAAACAATGACAAAATACAGCAACGTTTCGACCAACAAGGCCTTTATCAAGCAAACGAACAAACAGGAGTGACAAATTAAAATGAAACACAAATGGACGACCAAATACAAACGTATCTAAGGAAAATCTGGAATAAACTATCTGAAATAAAGTTATTCTGCTAGGCCTCGTTTCTCATGCCTGCCATCAGTTGGCAGTAGATGCTCTATCGTCATATCCGCCTTCTCGCAGTGGCACAGGCTAGTTGTGTCAATTTTAGGTTTGTTGTACATGCGGGCCCGGAGTCTGTTATCGTCAGTACGGAGTTGGAATATAACAACGTGTTCGCTACGGGACAAATGATACATAGCACTGCCCACTTATTCTTAGAGAATGGATACATAGCACTGCCCACTTAATCTTAGAGAATTGATATATAGCACTGTCAGCTTATTCTTAAAGAACAAGAGAATTGATACATAGCACTGCCCGCTTATTCTTATCGAATGGATACATAGCACTGCCCACTTAATCTTAGAGAATTGATATATAGCACTGTCAGCTTATTCTTAAAGAACAAGAGAATTGATATATAGCACTGTCCGATTATTCTTAGAGAAATGATACATAGCACTGCCAGGTTATTCTTAGATAATTGATATATAGCACTACCAGCTAATTCTTAAAGAATTGATATATAGCACTGTCAGCGTATTCTTAGATAACTAGAGAAATGATGTATAGCACTGTCAGCTTATTCTTAGAGAACAAGAGAATTGATACATAGCATGCCCGCTTATTCTCAGAGATTTTATATATACCACTGTCCGCTTATTCTTAGAGAAATGATACATAGCACTGCCCGCTCATTCTAAGAGAAATTATACATAGCACTGCCAGGTTATTCTTAGATAATTGATATATAGCACTTCCAAATAATTCTTAAAGAATTTATATATAGCACTGACAGCTTATTCTTAGATAACTAGAGAATTGACATATAGCACTGCCAGCTTATTCTTAGAGAACAAGGGAATTGATACATAGCATGCCCGCTTATTCTTAGAGATTTGATATATAGCACTGTCCGCTTATACTTAAAGAAATGATACATAGCACTGCCCACTTAATCTTAGAGAATTGATACATAGCACTGACAGATTATTCTTAGACAATTGATATATAGCACTGTCAGCTTATTCTTAGAGAACAAGAGAATTGATACATAGCACTGTCAGCTTATTCTTAGAGAATTGATATATAGCACTGTCAGCTTATTCTTAGATAACTAGAGAAATGATATATAGCACTGTCAGCTTATTCTTAGAGAACAAGAGAATTGATACATAGCATGCCCGCTCATTCTCAGAGATTTTATATGTACCACTGTCCGCTTATTCTTAGAGAAATGATACATAGCACTGCCCGCTCATTCTAAGAGAAATTATACATAGCACTGCCAGGTTATTCTTAGATAATTGATATATAGCACTTCCAACTAATTCTTAAAGAATTGATATATAGCACTGACAGCTTATTCTTAGATAACTAGAGAATTGACATATAGCACTGCCAGCTTATTCTTAGAGAACAAGGGAATTGATACATAGCATGCCCGCTTATTCTTAGAGATTTGATATATAGCACTGTCCGCTTATACTTAAAGAAATGATACATAGCACTGCCCACTTAATCTTAGAGAATTGATACATAGCACTGCCAGATTATTCTTAGACAATTGATATATAGCACTGTCAGCTTATTCTTAGAGAACAAGAGAATTGATACATAGCACTGTCAGCTTATTCTTAGAGAATTGATATATAGCACTGTCAGCTTATTCTTAGAGAACAAGAGAATCGATACATAGTATGCCCACTTATTCTTAGAGATTTGATACATAGCACTGTATGCTTATTCTTAAAGTAATGATAAATACACTGCCAGCTTATTCTTAGAGAATTGATATATAGCACTACCAGCTAATTCTTACAGAATTGATATATAGCACTGCCAGCTTATTCTTAGAACATTGATATATAGCACTGCCCGCTTATTATTAGAGAATTGATACATAGCACTGTCAGCTTATTCTTAGAGAACTAGAGAATTGATACATAGCACTGCCAGCTTATTCATAGATAACTAGAGAATTGATATAAAGCACTGCAACCTTATTCTTAGAGAACTGATACATAGCACTGTCAGCTTATTCTTAGAGAACTAGAGAATTGATACATAGCACTGCCAGCTTATTCATAGATAACTAGAGAATTGATATAAAGCACTGCAACCTTATTCTTAGAGAACTGATACATAGCACTGTCAGCTTATTCTTAGAGAAATGATGCATAGCACTGTCAGCTTGTTCTTAGAGAACTGATACATAGCACTGCTAGTTTATTCTTAGAGAATTGATATATAGCACTGCCAGCTTATACTTTGAGAATTGATATAAAGCACTGCAACCTTATTCTTAGAGAATTCATACCTAGCACTGCCCGATTATTCTTAGAGAATTGATATATAGCACTGTCAGCTTATTCTTAGAGAAATGACACATAGCACTATCCGCTTATTCTTAGAGAATTGATACATAGTACCGCTGGCTTATTCTTAGAGAAATTATACATAGCACTGCCCGCTTATTCTTAGATAACTAGAGAATTGATACAAAGCACTGCCAGCGTATTCTTAGATAATTGATATATAGAAATGCCAGTTTATTATTATAGAATTGATATATAGCACTGTCAGCTTAATCTTAGAGAACAAGAGAATTGATACATAGCACTGCCAGCTTATTCTTAGAGAAATGATACATAGCACTGTCATATTATACTTAGAGAACTGATACATAGCATTGTCAGCTTATTCTTAGAGAACAAGATAATTGATACATAGCACTGCCAGCTTATTCTTAGATAATTGATATATAGCACTGCCAGCTTATTCTTAGAGAAATGATACATAGCACTTTCCGTTTATTCTTAGAGAATTGATATATAGCACAGCTGGCTTATTCTTAGAGAAATGATACATAGCACTATCCGTTTATTCTTAGAGAATTGATATATAGCACTGTCAGCTTATTCTTAGAGAACAAGAGAATTGATACATAGCATGTCCGCTTATTCTCAGAGATTTGATATATAGCACTGTCCTTTTATTCTTAGAAAAATTATACATAGCACTGCCCGCTTATTCTAAGAGAAATTATACATAGCACTGTCTGGTTATTCTTAGATAATTGATATATAGCACTACCAGCTAATTCTTAAAGAATTGATATATAGCACTGTCAGTTTGTTCTTAGATAACTAGAGAATTGACATATAGCACTGCCAGCTTATTCTAAGAGATTTGATATATAGCACTGTCCGCTTATTCTTAAAGAAATTATACATAGCACTGCCCACTTTTTCTTAGAGAGTTGATACATAGAACAGCCAGCTTATTCTTAGAGAATTGATTTATAGCACAGCTCGCTTTTTCTTAGAGAAATGATACATAGCACTGCCCGCTTATTCTTAGATAACTAGAGAATTGATACATAGTACTGCCAGCATATTCTTAGAGAAATGATACATAGCACTACCCGCTTATTCTTAGAGAATTAATACATTGCACTCTCAGCTTATTCTTAGAGAAATGATACATAGCACTGCCAGGTTATTCTTAGAGAAACTATATATAGCACTACCAGCTAATTTCTTAGAGAAATGATATGTAGCACTGCCAGCTTATTCTTAGATAATTAGAGAATTGATATATAGCACTGCCAGCTTATTCTTAGAGAACAAGAGAATTGATACATAGCATGCCGCTTATTCTTTGAGATTTGATATATAGCACTGTTCGCTTATTCTTAGAAAAGTGATACATGGCACTGCCCACTTATTCTTAGAGAATTGGTATATAGCACTACCAGCTGATTCTTACAGAATTGATACATAGCAATGCCAGCTGATTCTTAGATAACTAGAGAATTGACATATAGCACTGCAGCTTATTCTTTGAGAACAAGGAATTGATACATAGCATGCCCGCTTATTCTTAGAGATTTGATATATAGCACTGTCCGCTTATACTTAAAGAAATGATACATAGCACTGCCCACTTAATCTTAGAGAATTGATACATAGCACTGCCAGATTATTCTTAGACAATTGATATATAGCACTGTCAGCTTATTCTTAGAGAACAAGAGAATTGATACATAGCACTGTCAGCTTATTCTTAGAGAATTGATATATAGCACTGTCAGCTTATTCTTAGAGAACAGAGAATTGATACTAGTATGCCCACTTATTCTTAGAGATTTGATACATAGCACTGTATGCTTATTCTTAGAGTAATGATACATACACTGCCCGCTTATTCTTAAATAAATGATACATAGAACTGCCAGTTTATTTTTAGAGAATTGATATAAAGCATTGCCACCTTATTCTGGAGAATTCATAATAGCACTGCTCCTATTATTCTTAGAGATTGATATATAGCACTGTCAGCTTATTCTTAGAGAATTGATATATAGCACTTCGCTATTCTTAGATACTTAGAGAATTGATACATAGCACTGCCAGTTTTTTAGAAATTGATATAACTGTCAGTTTTTCTTAGAGAACAGAAGAAATATACATAGCATGCACGCTTATTCTTAGAGATTTGATACATAGCACTGTCCACTTATTCTTAGAGTAATTATACATACACTGCCCGCTTATTCTTAAAGAAATGATACATAGCACTGCCAGCTTATTCATAGAGAATTTATACATAGAACTGCCAGCGTATTCTTAGAGAATTGATATATAGCACTAGCAGATATTCTTAAGAATAGATATATAGTACTGCCATCTTATTCTAGAGAATTGATATAAGCACTGCCAGCTTATTATTAGAGAACTGAGAGTTGATAAATAGCACTAGACTTGATTCTTAGATAACTAGAGACTGATACATAGCACTGCCGGCTTATTCTTAGAGAATTAATACATAGAACTGTCAGCTTATTCTTAGAGAATTGATATATAGCATTGTCAGCTTAATCTTAGAGAACTGATACATAGCACTGTCAGCTTATTTTTAGAGAATTATACATACACTGTCAGCTTATTCTTAGAAATTGATATAGCACTGTCAGCTTATTCTTAGAGAAATGTTACATAGCACTGCCAGCTTATTCTTAGAGAACTGATAAATAACACTGTCAGCTTATTCTTAGAGAAATGATAATAGCACTGTCACTTATTCTTAGAGAAATGATACATAGCATTGCTAGTTTATTCTTATAGAATTGATATATAGCACTGTCACTTAGTCTTCGAGAACTAGAGAATTGATACATAGCACTGCCATCATATTTTTAGAGAATTGATATATAGCACTGTCAGCTTATTCTTAGAGAATTGATACATAGCAATGCAATCTTGTTCTTAGATAATTTATATATAGCACTGCCAGCTTATTCAGAGAGAAATGATACATAGCACCGCCCGCTTATTCTTAGATAACTAGAGAATTGATACATAGCACATCCAGCGTATTCTTAGATAATTGATATATAGAACTGCCAGTTTATTCTTAGAGAATTGATATATAGCACTGTCAGCTTATTCTTAGAGAACAAGAGAATTGATACATAGCACTGCCATCTTATTCTTAGAGAATGATACATTGCACTGCCCCTTATTCTTAGAAATTAATACATAGCACTCTCAGCTAATTCTTAGAGAAATGATACATAGCATTGTCAGCTTATTCTTAGAGATTTGATATATAGTACTGCACACTTTTTCTTAGAGAACAAGAGAATTGATACATATCACTGCCAGCTTATTCTTAGAGAATTGATATATAGCACTGTCAGCTTATTCTTAGAGAACAATAGAATTGATACATAGCACTGCCCGCTTATTTTTAGAGATTTGATACATAGCACTGTCCGCTTATTCTTAGAGAATTACACATACACTGCCCGCTTATTCTTAAAGAAATGATACATAGAACTGCCAGCTTATTCTTAGAAAATTGATTTATAGCACCGCTCGAATATTCTTAGAGAATTTATATATAGCACTAGCAGCTAATTCTTAGAGAAATGATATATAGCACTGCAGCTTATTTTAGATAACTAGAGAATTGATATATAGCACTGTCAGCTTATTCTTAGAGAAGAACAAGAGAATTGATACATAGCATGCCCGCTTATTCTTAGAGATTTGATATATAGCACTGTCCGCTTATTCTTAGAAAAATGATACATAGCACTGCCCACTTTTTCTTAGAGAATTGATACATAGCATTGCCATCTTATTCTTAGAGAATTGATACATAGCACTGCCAGATTATTCTTAGAGTAATGATACATACACTGCCCGCTTATTCTTAATTAAATGATACATAGAACTGCCAGCTTATTCATGGAGAATTGATTTATAGTCACAGCCGCTTATTCTTAGAGAATTGATACATTCACTGCCGTTTATTCTTAGATAACTAGAGAATTGATACATAGCACTGCCAGCTTATTTTTAGATAATTGATATATAGCACTGTCAGCTTATTCTTAGAGAACAAGAGAATTGATACATAGCACTGCCAGCTTATTCTTAGAGAAATGAAAAATAGCATACTCCGCTTATTCTTAGAGAATTAATACATAGCACTCTCAGCTTATTCTTAGAGAAATGATACATAGCACTGCCAGCTTATTCTTAGAGAATTTGATAATAGCACTGTCAGCTTATTTCTGATAGAGAATTGATACATACACTGCCAGCTTATTCTTAGAGAATTGATATATAGCACTGCCAGCTTTATTCTTAGAACAAGAATTGATACATAGCACTGCCCGTTATTTTTAGAGATGATACTAGCACGTCCCTATTCTTAGAGTAATTACATCACTGCCGCTTATTCTTAAGAAATGATACATAGACACTGCCAGCTTATTCTTAGAGAATTGATATATAGACTGCCATTATTCTTAGAGAATTTATAATAGCACTGCACTTATTCTTAGAGAATGATATATAGCACTGCAGCTTATTCTGAGAAATTGATACATAGCACTGCCAGCTATTCTTAGAGAAATTGATACATAGCACTGCCCGCTTATTCTTAGAGAATTATAATAGCACTGCAGCTTATTCTTAGAGAAATGATACTAGCACTGCCACATCTTATTCTAGAGAATTGATACATAGCACTGCCAGCTTATTCTTAGAGAATTGATCATAGCACTAGCCGCTTATTCTTAGAGAATTGATACATAGCACTCGCTTATTCTTAGAAAATGATACATAGACTGCAGCTTATTAGAGAATTGATATAGCACTACCAGCTTATTCTTAGAGAATTGATACATAGCACTGCCAGCTTATTCTTAGAGAATTGATATATAGCACTGCCAGCTTATTCTTAGATAATTGATCATAGCACTGCCAGCTTATTCTTGAGATTGATACATAGCACTGCAGCTTATCTTGGCATAGTCAATTCTAAGAATTGATATATAGCACTGCCAGCTTATTCTAGAGAATTGATACATAGCACTGCCAGCTTATTCTTAGATAGAAATTGATAATAGCACTGCCAGCTATTCTTAGATAATTGATAATAGACTGCCAGCTTATTCTTAGAGAATTGATAATAGCACTGTCAGCTTATTCTTCTAGAGAATTGATACATAGCACTGCCAGCTTATTCTTAGAGAAATGATACATAGCACTGCCAGCTTATTCTTAGAGAATTGATACATAGCACTGCCAGCTTATTCTTAGAGAAATGATACATAGCACTGCCAGCTTATTCTTAGAGAACTGATACATAGACTGTCACTTATTCTTAGAGAATGATGAATACTATTGCTAGCTTATTCTTAAGAATTGATATATGCACTGTCACTTATTCTTGAGAACTAGAGATTGATACATAGCACTGCCATCTATTTTAGAGATTGATATATAGCACTGTCAGCTTATTCTTAGAGAATTGATACATAGCATGCATGCTTATTCTTAGAAATTTATACATAGCACTGCCAGCTTATTCTAGAGAGAATGATACATAGCACGCTCTATTCTGATATTCTAGAGAATTGATAATAGCACTCAGCGTATTCTTAGAAATTGATATATAGAACTGCTAGTTTATTCTTAGAGAATTGATATATAGCACTGTCAGCTTATTCTTAGAGAACAAGAGAATTGATACATAGCACTGCCATCTTATTCTTAGAGAAATGATACATTGCACTGCCCGCTTATTCTTAGAGAATTGATACATAGCACTGCTCAGCTATATTCTTAGAGAATTGATACATAGCATTGCATGCTTATTCTTAGAGATTGATAATAGCACTGCAGACTTATTCTTAGAGAATGAAGAAATCCTGGCTATTACTATCAACTGCCAGCTTATTCTTAGAGAATTGATATATAGCACTGTCAGCTTATTCTTAGAGAACAATAGAATTGATACATAGCACTGCCGCTTATTATTAGAGATTTGATACATAGCACTGTCCGCTTATTCTTAGAGTAATGATAATACACTGTCAGCTTATTCTTAAAGAAATGATACATAGAACTGCCAGCTTATTCTTAGAAAATTGATTTATAGCACTCGCTCAATATTCTTAGAGAATTATATATAGCACTACTGCCAGCTTATTCTTAGAGAAATGATTATAGCACTGCCAGCTTATTCTTAGAAACTGAGAATTGATATATAGCACTGTCAGCTTATTCTTAGAGAAATACAAGAGATTAGATACATAGCATGCCCGCTTATTCTTAGAGATTGATATATGCACTGTCAGCTTATTCTTAGAAATTGATATAGCACTGCCACTTTTCTTGAGAGAATTGATACATAGACTGCCACTTATTCTTAGAGAATTGATAATAGCACTGCCAGTTATTCTTAGAGAATTGATATATAGCACTGCAGCTATTCTAGACATGAAATTGATACATAGACTGCCAGCTTATTCTGGAGAATTGATTTATAGCATGCTCGCTTATTCTTAGAGAATTGATAATATCACTGCCTGTTTATTCTTAGATAACAGAGAATTGATACATAGACTGCCAGCTTATTTTAGAAATTGATATATAGCACTGTAGCTTATTCTTAGAGAACAAGAGAATTGATCATAGCACTGCCAGCTTATTCTTAGAGAAATGATACATAGCACTGTCAGCTTATTCTTAGAGAATTGATACATAGCACTGCCAGCTTATTCTTAGAGAATTGATACATAGCACTGTCAGCTTATTCTTAGAGAATTGATATATAGCACTGTCAGCTTATTCTTAGAGAACAGATTGATCATAGCACTGTCAGCTTATTCTTAGAGAAATGATACATACACTGCAGCTTATTCTTAGAAATAATGATACATAGCATCCTGCTTATTTTTAGAGAATTGATACATAGCACTGTCACTTATTCTTAGAGAATTATACATAACACTGCCCTATATTCTTAGAGAATTGATATAAGACTGCCAGCTTATTCTTAGAGAATTGATATATAGCACTGCCCGATTATTCTTAGAGAATTGATATATAGCACTGCAGCTTATTTTAGAGAATTGATATATAGACTGCCAGCTATTCTTAGAAGAAATGATACATAGCATGTCCGCTTATTCTTAGAGAATTGATACATAGCACTGCTCAGCTTATTCTTAGAGAATTATACATAGCACTGTCGCTTATTCTTGAAAAATGATACATAGCACTGCCAGCTTATTCTTAGAGAATTGATACATAGACTGCCATGCTTATTCTTAGAGAATTGAATATAGCACTGCCAGCTTATTCTTAGAGAATATAATAGCACTGCCATTATTCTTAGAAATTGATAATAAAGCACTACCAGCTATTCTTAGCAGAAATTGATACATAGCACTGCCAGCTTATTCTTAGATAACTAGAGAATTGATATATAGCACTGCAGCTTATTCTTAAACAGAGAATTGATACATAGCACTGCCAGCTTATTCTTAGAGAATTGATACATAGCACTGCCAGCTTATTCTTAGAAAATTGATATAGCACTGCCAGCTTATTCTTAGAGAATTGAAATAGCACTGCCAGCTTATTCTTAGAGAATGATACATAGCACTGCTCAGCTTACTTTTCTAGAGAATGATAATAGCACTGTCAGCTTATTTTAGAGAATAATGATCATAGCACTGCCAGCTTATTCTTAGAGAAATGATACATAGCACTGTCAGCTTATTCTTAGAGAAATTATACACATGTCAGCTTATTCTAGAGAATGATATATAGCATGTCAGCTTATTCTTAGAGACTGATAATAGCACTGCAGCTTATTCTTAGAGAAATGATATACAAGCACTGCAGCTTATTCTTAGAGAACTGATACATAGCACTGTCAGCTTATTCTTAGAGAAATTGATACATAGCATTTGTTAAGTTTATTCTTATAGAATTGATATAGCACTGCCACTTATTCTTGAGAATATACATAGAACTGCCACTTATTCTTAGAAATGATTATAGCACTGCTATATTCTTAGAGAATTGATATATAGCACTGCAGCTATTCTTAGAGAAATTGATAATAGCATGCAGCTTATTCTTAGAAATTGATATATAGCACTGCAGCTTATTCTAGAGAGAAATGATACATAGCAGCCGCTTATTCTTAGATTTGAGAATTGATACATAGCACTCCAGCTTATTCTTAGAAAATTGATAATAGACTGCCAGCTTATTCTTAGAGAATTGATATATAGCACTGCAGCTTATTCTTGAGACAGAGAATTGATACATAGCACTGCCATTATTCTTAGAGAATGATACATGCACTGCCAGCTTATTCTTAGAGAATGATACATAGCACCTGCAGCTATTCTTAGAGAAATGATACATAGCATTGCTCAGCTTATTCTTAGAGATTGATATATAGCACTGCACACTTTATTCTTAGAAACAAGAGAATTGATACATAGCACTGCCAGCTTATTCTTAGAGAATTGATATATAGCACTGTCAGCTTATTCTTAGAGAACAATAGAATTGATACATAGCACTGCCTTATTTTAGAGAATGACATAGCACTCCTATTTAGAGAATTGATACATAGCACTGTCCGCTTATTCTTAGAGAATGTATAATAGCACTGTCAGCTTATTCTTAGAGAATGATACATAGACACTGTCCAGCTTATTCTTAGAGAAATTGATATAGCACTGCTCACTTATTCTTAGAGAATTGATAATATAGCACTGTCAGCTTATTCTTAGAGAATTGATATATAGCACTGCCAGCTTATTCTTAGAAACTAGAGAATTGATAATAGCACTGCCAGCTTATTCTTAGAAAGAACAAGAAATTTGATATAGATGCACTCGCTTATTCTTAGAGAATATAGAATTGATAATAGCACTGCCAGCTTATTCTTAAGAAAATGATACATAGCACTGCCACTTATTCTTAGAGAATTGATATATAGCACTGCAGCTTATTCTTAGAGAATTGATATAGTACTGCCAGCTTATTCTTAGAGAATTGATATATAGCACTGCCAGCTTATTCTTAAGAATGATACATAGACTGCCAGCTTATTCTTAGAGAATTGATTATATAGCACTGTCTCGCTTATTCTTAGAGAATTGATACATAGCACTGCCTACTTATTCTTAGATAACTAGAGAATTGATACATAGCACTGCCAGCTTATTCTTAGAGAATTGATATATAGCACTGTCAGCTTATTCTTAGAGAACAAGAGAATTGATACATAGCACTGCAGCTTATTCTAGAGAAATGATACATACACTGCTCGCTTATTCTTAGAGAATGATACATAGCACTGCTATTATTTAGAGAATTGATAATAGCACTGTCACTTATTCTTAGAGAATGATATACATAGCACTGCCAGCTTATTCTTAGAGAATTGATATATAGCACTGTCAGCTTATTCTTAGAGAATTGATATATACACTGCCATTCATTAGATAAATCAGAGAATTGATATAGCACTGCCTGCTATTTTAGAAATGATACATAGACTGTCAGCTTATTCTTAGAGAATTGACATAGCACTGCAGCTTATTCTTAGAGAATGATACATAGACTGTCCACTTATTCTTAGAGAATTATATAGCACTGCCCATTATTCTTAGAGAATGATCATATGCACTGCCAGCTTATTCTTAGAGAATGATAATAGCACTGCTAGCTTATTCTTAGAGAAATGATATATAGCACTGTCAGCTTATTCTTAGAGAACAAGAGAATTGATACATAGCACTGCCAGCTTATTCTTAGAGAATTGATATATAGCACTGCCCGCTTATTCTTAGAGAATTGATACATAGCACTGCCAGCTTATTCTTAGAGAATTGATACATAGCACTGCCAGCTTATTCTTAGAGAATTGATACATAGCACTGCCAGCTTATTCTTAGAGAATTGATACATAGCACTGCCAGCTTATTCTTAGAGAAATGATACATAGACTGCTCAGCTTATTCTTAGAGAATTGATATATAGCACTGCTCAGCTTATTCTTAGAGAATGATACATAGCACTGCATCTTATTCTAGAGAATGATACATAGCACTGCCAGCTTATCTTAGAAAGATATATAGCACTGCAGCTTATTCTTAGAGAGAATGATACATAGCACTGCCAGCTTATTCTTAGATAATTTATAATAGACATGCACTTATTCTAGAGAATGATACATAGCACTGTCAGCTTATTCTTACAGAGAATTGATACATAGCACTGCCAGCTTATTCTTAGAGAATTGATATATAGCACTGCCTTATTATTCTTAGAGAATTGATAATAGCACTGTCAGCTTATTCTTAGGAGAATTGATACATAGCACTGCCACTTATTCTTAGAGAATGATATAAGACTGCACCTTATTCTTAGAGAATTATACAATGCACTGCAGTTATTCTTAGAGAATTGATTATAAGCACTGCCCGCTTATTCTTAGAGAATTGATAATAGCACTGCCTATTCTTAGAGAATTGATACATAGCACTGCAGCTTATTCTTAGAGAATTGATACATAGCACTGTCAGCTTATTCTTAGAGAACTGATACATAGCACTGTCAGCTTATTCTTAGAATTGATAATAGCACTGTCAGCTTATTCTTAGAGAATTGATACATAGCACTGCCCGCTTTTTTAAAGAATGATAATAGAACTGCCAGCTTATTCTTAGGAATTGATATAAGAACTGCCTCTTATTCTTAGAGAATTTATATAGCACTGTCAGCTATTCTTAGAGAAGAATGATACATACACTGCCAGCTTATTCTTAGAATGTCATACTGTAGTATCTTAGAAATTGATATAGCACTGTCAGCTTATTCTTAGAGAACAGATGATATAGACTGCCAGCTTATTCTTAGAGATTGATATATAGCACTGTCCGCTTATTCTTAGAAATGATACATAGACTGCCACTTTTCTTAGAGAATGATAAATAGCACTGCCATCTTATTCTAGAGAATTGATACATAGCACTGCCAGTTATTCTTAGAGAATTGATATAGCACTGCACGCTTATTCTTAGAGAATTGATACATAGCACTGTCAGCTTATTCTTGAGAAATTATACAGCACTTCAGCTTATTCTTAGAATTGATCATACACTGTCAGCTTATTCTTAGATAACTAGAGAATTGATACATAGCACTGCCAGCTTATTTTTAGATAATTGATATATAGCACTGTCAGCTTATTCTTAGAGAACAAGAGAATTGATACATAGCACTGCCAGCTTATTCTTAGAGAATTTGAACAAGCACTGTCCTTATTCTTAGAGAATTACATACACTGCCCGCTTATTCTAAAGAAATGTTAATAGACTGCAGCTTATTCTTAGAGAATAGCACTAGTCAGCTTATTCTAGAGAAATGATAATGACTGTAGCTTATTCTAGAGAACTGATAATAGCACTGTAGTTATTCTTAGAGAATTGATATATAGCACTGTCAGCTTATTCTTAGAGAACTGAGATTGATATAGCACTGCCAGCTTATTCTTAGAAAATGATATACTGCTTATCTAGAGAATTGATATATAGCACTGTCAGCTTATTCTAGAAGGAATTGATACATAGCACTGCACTATTCTTAGAGAATGATACAAGCACGTCAGCTTATTCTTAGAGAATTGATATATAGCACTGTCAGCTTATTCTTAGAGAACATGATATATAACTGCCACTTTTTCTAGAGAATTGATACATAGACTGCAGTCTTATTCTTAGAGAATTGATATATAGCACTGCCAGCTTATTCTTAGAGAATTGATACATAGCACTGCCAGCTTATTCTTAGAGAATTGATACATAGAACTGCCAGCTTATTCTTAGAGAATTGATACATAGCACTGCCAGCTTATTCTTAGAGAATTGATATATAGCACTGTCAGCTTATTCTTAGAGAATAGAGATTGATACATAGCACTGCCAGCTTATTCTAGAATAATGATATATAGCACTGTCAGCTTATTCTTAGAGAATAAATGATACATAGCACTGCCAGCTTATTCTTAGAGAATGAATACAATGCACTGCCAGCTTATTTAGAGAATTATACATAGCACTGCCCGTTATTTAGAGAATTGATATATAGCACTGTCAGCTTATTCTTAGAGAATGATAATAGCACTGTTCACTTATTCTTAGAACAGAGAATTGATACATAGCACGTGCAGCTTATTCTTAGAGAATTGATATATAGCACTGTATTTATTCTAGAGAACAGAGAATTGACATAGCACTGCTATTTTAGAGATTGATATATAGCACTGCCATATTCTGATAATTACAAGATGCCTTTATTCTTGAAGAATTGATACATAGACTGCCAGCTTATTCTTAGAGAATTGATATAGACTGCCAGCTTATTCTTAGAGAATTGATAATAGCATAGCAGCTATTCTTAGAGAATGATATATAGATGCCAGCTTATTCTTAGAGAATTGATATATAGCACTGCCGCTTATTCTTGAGAGAATTGATACATAGCACTGCCGCTTATTCTTAGAGAATTGATAATAGCACTGCCAGCTTATTCTTAGAAAATGATACATAGCACTGCCCTTATTCTTAGAGAATTGAATGACATAGACTGCATTATTCTTAGAGAATTGATATATAGCACTGCCAGTTATTCTTAGAGAATTGATACATAGCACTGTCAGCTTATTCTTAGAGAATTGATACATAGCACTGCCAGCTTATTCTTAGAGAATGATACAGCACTGTCGCTTATTCTTAGAGAATTGATATATAGAACTGTCAGCTTATTCTTAGAGACAGAAATGATACATAGCACTGCAGCTTATTCTTAGAGAATTGATATATAGCACTGTCAGCTTATTCTAGAAAATGATACTAGCACTGCTCAGCTTATTCTTAGAGTAATGATATAGCACTGCCAGCTTATTCGAGAGAATTGATAAAGCACTGCCCTATATTCTTAGAAACAGAGAATTGATATAGCACTGTCAGCTTATTCTTAGAAATTGATAATAGACTGCCGATTATTCTTAGAGAATTGACATAAGACTGCCACTTATTCTTAGAGAATATGATATATAGATCTGCTATTATTCTAGAGAATTGATACATAGCACTGCCAGCTATTCTTAGAAATTGAATATAGCACCTGGTTTATTCTTAGAGAAAGATTAATAGCATTGTCAGCTTATTCTTAGAGAATTGATATATAGCACTGCCAGCTTATTCTTAGAGAATGACATATACACTATCGCTTATTCTTAGAGAATTGATACATAGCACTGCCAGCTTATTCTTAGAGAAATGAACATATGCTGCCAGCTTATTCTTAGAAATAGAGAATGACATAGCACTGCCAGCTTATTCTTAGAGTAATTATATATAGCACTGCCAGCTTATTCTTAGAGAATTGATAATAGACTGTCAGCTTATTCTTAGAGAACATATAAATGTGATCATACTATCTTCTAGATAACTTAGAGAATGATACATAGCACTGCCAGCTTATTCTTAGAAATTGAGAATGATAATAGCACTGTCATTTATTCTTAGAGAACAAGAGAATTATCAAGAACTGCACTTATTCTTAGAGATTTGATATATAGCACTGTCCGCTTATTCTTAGAAATGATACATAGACTGCCAGCTTATTCTTTAGAGAATTGATATAAGCACTCACCTTATTCTAGAAATTGATACATAGCACTGCTATTATTCTTAGAGAAATTGATATATACATGCAGCTTATTCTTAGAGAATTGATACATAAACTTCCAGTTATTCTTAGAGAATGATACATACACTGCATTATTCTTATAGAATTGAATATACACTGCCGCTTATTCTTAGATAACTAGAGAATTGATAATAGCACTGCCAGCTATTTTAGAGAATTGATACATAGAACTGCCAGCTTATTCTTAGAGAAAGAGAATTGATACATAGATGCCAGCTATTCTTAGAGAAATGATACATAGCACTGTCAGCTTATTCTTAGAGAATTGATATATAGCACTGCCCGCTTATTTTTAGAGAAATGATACATAGCACTGCCAGCTTATTCTTAGAGAACTGATACATAGCACTGTTAGCTTATTCTTAGAGAAATGATACATAGTACCGTCAGCTTATTCTTAGAGAACTGATACATAGCACTGCTAGTTTATTCTTAGAGAATTGATATATAGCACTGTCACTTATTCTTCGAGAACTAGAGAATTGATACATAGCACTGCCAGCTTATTTTTAGAGAATTGATTTATAGCACTGCCATCTTATACTTAGAGAATTGATATAAAGCACTGCCACCTTATTCTGAGAGATTTTATACATAGCACTGCCAGCTTGTTCTTAGAGAATTGATACATAGCACTGTCCGCTTTCTCTTAGAGAATTGATATATAGTACTGTCAGCTTATTCTTAAAGAATTGATACATAGCACTGCCAGCTTATTCATAGAGAACTAGAGAATTGATATATAGCACTGTCAGCTTATTCTTAGAGAACTAGAGCATTGATACATTGCACTGCCAGCTTATTCTTAGAGGATTGATACATAGCACTGCCAGCTTATACTTAGAGAATTGATACATATCACTGCCCGCTTATTCTTAGAGAATTGATATATAGCACTGTGCTCTTATTCTTAATCAAGGGACATAATGTGAGTTTTCTTTCACTTTCCATATTACAAAAGTGAGTTTCCATATTACAAAAGTGAGTTTCCATATTACAAAAGTGAGTTTCCATATTACAAAAGTGAGTTTCCATATTACAAAAGTGAATTTCCATATTACAAAAGTGAGTTTCCATATTACAAAAGTGAGTTCCATATTACAAAAGTGAGTTTCCATATTATAAAAGTGAGTTTTCATATTACAAAAGTGAGTTTCCATATTACAAAAGTGAGTTTCCATATTACACAAGTGAGTTTCCATATTACAAAAGTGAGTTTCCATATTACAAAAGTGAGTTTCCATATTACAAAAGAACTAAAGATCTAAGATTATAAACATACATTTCTCTGATGTGAATAGGTTTAAAAGATGTCTGCATAAATCAGAGTGTATAAATCAGATGTGTGTATAAATCAGTGTATAAATCAGATGTCTGCATAAATCAGAGTGTATAAATCAGATGTGTGTATAAATCAGTGTATAAATCAGATGTGTGTATAAATCAGTGTATAAATCAGATGTGTGTATAAATCAGTGTATAAATCAGATGTGTGTATAAATCAGTGTATAAATCAGATGTGTGCATAAATCAGAGTGTATCACTTATCTTTCTACCGAAGAAATTTTTCATATAACAGCCGATCTGAACATTCTAAGGAACCCAGAAATAAGAACATTCCAATAATGACCGTCAAGTTCGGGCACTTCAACCAGTTGGAGAATAGAAATAACAAATAAATTGGAGAATAGAAATAACAAACAGATTGGAGAATAGAAATAACAAATAGATTGGAGAATAGAAATAACAAATAAATTGGAGAATAGAAATAACAAACAGATTGGAGAATAGAAATAACAAACAGATTGGAGAATAGAAATAACAAACAGATTGAAGAATAGAAATAACAAATAGATTGGAGAATAGAAATAACAAATAGATTGAGAATAGAAATAACAAACAGATTGAAGAATAGAAATAACAAATAGATTGGAGAATAGAAATAACAAACAGATTGGAGAATAGAAATAACAAACAGATTGGAGAATAGAAATAACAAATAGATTAGAGAATAGAAATAACAAACAGATTGGAGAATAGAAATAACAAATAGATTGGAGAATAGAAATAACAAATAGATTGACTAAATCAAGTTTCCATCAATTATCGAGAAAATTTTCTGTTTCCTAATGAAATAAAAGTTGAGAGAGAGAAACACGAGAGATCAGATCGGGGCATACTGCAACATTAGAATGCTCTATACCACCATATAGTGTGAAATGAAAATCGTGGCATATCCTAAAGGACGTAGCCATCAACCATAGTAAACGAGTCGTTGATTTTCTAAGCACCACTTATACGTTCAGTAGATTGTCATTGCTTTCTGAACGGCGAGGTCTATTTTTACATTTTGTCAAAATCCCACGGAAACGAATTTGCTTCCAAACTTGCCCACCGTGGGGTTTGAACTAGGTACGCTTGGGTTCGTGAACGAGCTCACTGTGAGTTAATAATAATAATCTTACAATTACAAACATTAAAAACAGTTGAAAACGGAAGAGCTAGGCTACAGATACTAATGCAAACGCCCCAAAAATAAAACTATAATGTACAAATGTAATACCATCGACAAGCTACAGATAGACCTATAGGCAATCCTAGAAGCTACTGAGATACTGTCTGAACAAATATTCCAAGCATCAAATATACATATAATAGATATGCATAGTCTTCTTGTGCTAAAGCATGTCAGCTCTCTAGAATATAAAAAACAAACTTGAAAATCGGCCTTCAAGAACAGCTAACACAAGCATCAGTCAAATGTTCAGAAACAAAAGAGTATCAATGCAATGTATTTCTTCATTAAACCTACTTGACTTTTAGTTTGACATGATAGAACGTTGGTAGCACATAATCTTCTTTGTATTCCTTACACTGTGTTAATCACTTTCTGAGTCCAATGTGTTCCTTTTCAAAATGTATTTTAGGGAGTGTGAGGGATGGTACTGCTGACTATATTGTTGGCTTTCTTTGATCTTTCTATAAGTTCGTTAGTAGCTTGTTGTCAACAGATTAGAATCAACTAATTATCAATTCTTATTTGAGGAAAAGGCGCCCTCAAAGACCTAAGCAGAAAAGACCAGGTCATTATATTTCGAATATGGTCGTTACACCGGACACTGCAGACTCAACATAGACTAGGAATAAGTCAAACAGCTCTCTGGCAGTGTCAACAGGCGGAACAGACACCAGAGTAGAACAACTGGTAAGCCCAGCAGAGGCAAAATCAGTGCAAGCGTGGCAGCAACAGCATCGTAGGCAGGATGTGCGTCCCACCCAAATGTACAGAGCAACGGGAAAACCCAGCCGAGGCATAACCAGTGCGCGTTTCCGACCGCAAGGAACTACTACTGCCTTGTAGATTGATTGGGGACAATCAAAGGCTAGCGGAGCAAACCGTAAACAAACCTGAACGGCGGCAAACCAAGGTGTTCATTAAAACGACCGGTTTGCTGGGAAGATGGCGCTCATAAGCCCGGGAGGGCAGGCCGTCTAAGGGTCGCTGCCCTGAAAAAATAGCAGCCCACTGCCTTGTGGGTTGGGCTGGGGACAGTCAAAGACTAGCGGAAGAAGCGAACCCGCACACAATAGCTGGCTGAAATCGAACAGCCCACCGAAGGATAAGCAACTGAGCTCAAATAGGTGCTGAAGGTTTAGTGCAAGTACATTACGTTCTGGCGTATTGGCTGTTTATATATCACAAAGAGAATGATTAAAACAGGCCTAGAACGAACGAAGAGGAAGAGGAGGAGACACCGGAGTATATCCTGCAAGACTGTCCTCTCCTGGGTGAGCTGAGAAGCAACATGTGGCCACACCCAGTCGACCTGAAAACTAAGCTTTGGAGAAGCTGACCAACCAGTTTGTCGTCCACAGTTAATTAAGCGCATGAGCTGTGGTCGCTGAAGAAGAAGAATTCTGACTTTCAGAACTAACAATTCCTTGATATCAGATTTATGTTACTGTTATGTATACCATCGATACCATCGATCCTGATCATATTAAAAACTAAAGACTGTCTGAATTTGACTAGGATTTGATTTGTTGGGCTTTTTTAAAATGGGAATTAGAATCATTTTCAAACTATAGTTTGTTCAGTATTTGCTATCAGAAGTTGTGAACATGCTCACAGCCATAGCCTCTGTCTATTGTCTATTCCCAGGTGGAAGATGTAGTTGGCTGTCCACTCTTGCCGTTAAGCGTAGGGATGGGAGCTTTAATTTGCGTTCTAGGGCTAGATGTGTCGCCCTTGTTGTGTTATATCCGTGTTTATGTAGTGTGGTCTTGATATTGTCTATCCATCTTTTTCTTGGTCTTCCCTTAGCTCTAGTATCCGATCTCTTTTTATTGTATGCTGTTATTGGTGGTTGGTTGTATTTCATTCTCATTAAATGTCCAAACCACTGCATTTGTCGTCTTTCGATGTATTCGGTGTATGAAGTTATGCCCACTGCTTCTGATGTCCTCATTTCGTAGTCTATCTTTCCTGGTGACGCCCACTGCCTTCCTCAAGCATTTCATTTCACACGTGCTGGGCTTTCTGTGATGTGTTGCTGTAAGAGACCAAGTTTGGCAGTGGTAACAAAGTGTTGGTAGGAAAATACTTTTTATCATCTGTCTTTTCACTTCCATCTTGATCTTTGGGTGTTGTAGTAATGGTGCCAGCTGGTAAGTCACTGCATTTGCTTTTTGACACCTTGTCTCTATTTCTCTATCGAGTTCTCTGTCCTGTGTGAAAATGCTGCCTAAATATTTGAATTCAGAAACTTGCTTTACTCTGGTGTTGTCTATTTGTATGTTTGCTTGATTTGGTGTTCTGCTGATTTTCATGGTCTCAGTCTTTTGTTTGTTGATTTTCATATTGTACTTTCTACATGCTATTAGCAATGAATTTATGTGATGTTGTAGTTGTTGATTTTAATGTTGTACTTCCTACATACTATTAGCAATGAATTCATGTATACTTAGACCTGTATACCCAGAGAACAGATTACAGCTTAGACCTGTATACCCAGAGGATGGATTACTTAACGCTAGATATCTCTCATTTGGATGCAGGCTACCTCTGTGTGAGCTACAAACGATTATGACGAAAAGACAACATTGAATATATAAATAATATTTCAGGCGAACTAAAGAATGATTGGTTATTTGTTATAGCTACTTTTAAGCAAGCAAAAGTACACCGTAATGAAGGTATCTATTTCTTACTAAACAATATCTCTGTAATCACACAGTAATCATTGTATTGTGCAATTACCTTGCATCTTAATCCATACTCTGCTCAAATGTCAATATTTTTGTTGCAATTGTTGATGTGATATTTATGTTTCCCATAGTTTTCTCTGCATCCATAGGTTGAAACGGACATATTAAATACCATATGCTATGCCATATATTATATACACCATATATTTCGTTTGTCATTTGCTACTAACCAGTCAATTCATTAGCAAAGACCTAATACAAAAACATGAAGAATTGTGTTACTGTGCATATTTTGCATTCCATAACGGAGCGTCGTTTTATATCTCTTGCTGTATTGTATATTTGATAACGACATTTTGGTGGAATAAGGACTATATCCTTTTAGTGTTCTCGTTAAACTATTTTATTTTGTGTTTTTAAGTATCACTTTGACAAAGTGTTACATCAATCAGTCGTACTATAAACTTCATCATGACTCACCTTCAGACTTCTTATACTTTCACATGCAACACTAGATGGTCAAGCCGAACTACATGGGTTGTTCTTAATGTATATCAGATCAGACACGATACTTGTGGTATCAAAAAACCTGTAAATATTAAATGTTTTGTCCATGATGACTAATTTTAGTAGTAAAATTGACAGCCAGAGAATTGCGAGTTTAATCAAGTATTGCTTGTTGAATCTGTTAATAACCGTTATAAACAGAATCTAACAGTACATTACTTTGAATATATTTATTTGTCAGAAATCTGCAGTTGCGAATGGAATGTTATGATAAAATTGATTGTTATATTTCAGAATAACAAATTTAAAATCTAGATGAAATCGTTGCAGATCTAACAAGTAGATTCATCATTGTTATTATTTTTTTGGTCATAAAACACAGAATCTCTTGTAAGTTTCACACAAATTACAACGAATTACAAATATGTAGCATTTAAAGTGTTGAATACTAGAAATAGAAGTCTTACAGTTAATTATAACATCACAAACGGTAGCTAGCTATCCTCGATATGAAACTGGTCGTACAACAATGAATCAATGCTATCTGGTACAAAATGTCATGATTTGACATTAGAAGCGCTGATAATATAGCAACAATGATGAAGTTATTTCATAGCTTCAACCAAATTATGCTTGCACGCTTAATAATACATTCCAGGATGCAACAGAAAACTGGCTCCACCTACTTCTTCAGTTTCCACCGCTAGAGTGCGAGGGGGAGGAGTTATAAGGTCTAGCCTGCAGGCGTGTGCACGTGGGACGATGTTGTGATGGACGTTGATGTTATGAAACAAGGTGGGTCTCACTGTCAGAATAACGTAGTCCCTTCCCCCAGAATTGTTGTGACAGAGTTATTGTAGAAATGATCGAATCTTCTGGAAAATTACATTGCGTACAAAAGCAATATTAATCGGAAGCAACTATTAGTTTGCATACTCGAGAAAGAAGTAGTCATTTTAAAGTATTTTATGGCTATATTATTATAATTTATTTTTTGGCTATCAAACAACAATATTAGTACTTTCATGATAAACTATCGGGTATTATCTTAGATTTCATTTTTTTTAAGTTTTGAATCCTTAATAATGTTTGTGTGTTGCACCAAATTATAATTATTACTATTGATTATATTTTCTTGTTCTTTCTTTCTTTCTCGAATCCTGTTTGCCTCACAGCGTCAGGTCAGGAAGAGATTTCTAAAACGGGCCCTTGTATGAGCTTTGTAAATAGTCTCTTTCGTCGCCACTGTTATCTCTGAGGTCCATCTTTTGCGTGGCTGGCCTACTGATTTGTACCCATTGTATCAGAGCAGCATTGCTCTTTGAGGTGCGCTTTCTGTTGGTAATCTGCTTACGTGGCCAAACCATTTAATTTGTTGTTTCTTGATGAAGTCTAGTACTGATGTTGTACCTACTTTTTCCTGATGTCTTCATTTCTCAACCGGTCTCTTCTTGTTACACCAGCATTCTGCGTAGACACTTCATCTCTGTTGTGACTAGTTTTCTTCTATCGTTTGTTGTCAGCGTCCAGGTTTGGCACTGGTAACATAATATGGGAGAAATATTGTGTTGAACATTGCTCTTTTGTGTTCATGGTGACGTGTTTGCATTTTAAAATTGTCGCCATTTGCCCTATCATTTGATTTGCTTTGTTGCATCTGTGTTGAATTTCATTAGTTATTCTTCCATTTGCTGAAAAAATGCTCCCCAGGTATGTGAAATCTTTTACTTGATTTAGTAGGCGATTATTGATGAAGATATTGATAGTGCTTTCCTCTCTGGCGAATGTCATTACTTCTGTTTTGTCGATGTTAATTCTCATGTTGTATTCGTTACAAGCTAACTGGAGTCTGTTGATGTGTTGTTGTAGCTGTTCTTCTGTTGTTGATATGATTGCCTGATCGTCTGCAAAAGAAATTCATTTAAGAGTTCTCCGAGGTTGTTTCCTTCGGTGGTGTTAGCTATTTTACAAATGTGGTCAATATACGTGATGAATAGCAGCGGGATAGTACGCAACCTTGTCTTACTCCTGACCCTACGTGAAACTTTTCTGATAATCCTGTATTTGTTCTAATCGTACATTGGCTGTCAGTATAAATGCTCTTGCAAAGGTTGATTAGGTGGTCATTAACCCCATAGGTTGTTAGTATTTTCCACAACTTGTGTCTATCTACGCGGTCGAACGCTTTTTCCTGATCTACAAATGCAACGTTTGTCGGATTCGATAGTTTTTGTTAGCAACATTATATTGTTATGTGTTATTTTAGTCATTTTTGACTTGAAGTAGGCATTCTTGTCTTTCGTCTACACGTATTTAAACGTCGTGTTCCATGCTGATTGTAACTGAATATTCGAACCTACCAGTCTTCTCTATACTTGATGATGTTGCTGTACATACAACGGAATGGTTACACAATATCAGCTCTCTTTGTGAAGGTTCTATTATTTTTTTAATCGCTTACATTCAAGAAATCAACCATTTCTTATTTTGACGTTTATTTAGTTAATAAAACCAAGAAAGTATGCTGTGGTTTATTTTTGTGTGTTGGGGGAGGGGTGTGTGAAGGGGAAGGGGCTCTTCTACATTTGTAATGATATTCCTATAGTTTTTTCTATATACAGACCCTGAGACCCGTTCAGTCTTCCCCAGCTATCCTTTGGTGGCTTACAGACGGGACAGAAGTCTTAAGGATATGTTAGTACACAGTCGCCTTAAGTCCAATATCCACTCATTTTGGCACTGTTCAGTGTGGCCGTCGGCGTTGCAACACGTGTGCTTATGTGATACAGACGCGTACTGTATCTTTCCTTTAGCCACGTTTGTTATTGACGATGGGTTCACATGCGAGTCCCGTAATCTTATCTATGCCATTATCTGTAAGCGGTGTAACAAAGCTTATATCGGCGAGACAGGCAAGAGGCTCAGTGACCGATTCCACCAACACTTGCGCGACATACACCAATGCTCTGGGACCCCTGTAGCCACCCATTTCAATGATACTGGCCATTTAGGAGCTCACGATGTCCAGGTCACAGCCATCCGATCATGTTCCTCAGATGATCGCAGTCGATTTGCTCCGGAGAATCGGTTGGTTTCGTTGTATGGTACCTTGCGACCACGTGGGCTCAACGTATTACACTCCTATGCCTCTTAGTACTTTCTCTTCCCATGCCTTGTAATCTATATGGGTATATGTTGCATGTATTCAAGTTATATATTTACTTGATTTTATATTGTTTCTCTTCTTTTCTATTTCTAGTTTTTATGTGCGTTTTTATGTTACATTTATTTCGTTATTCGTTTTTATTCCCAGATTTTCATTAGAAACCTTTGTATGTAGTCGTCCATATGTTTTTTTAATTCGTCACTCCTGTTGTTCGTTTGCTTGATAAAGGCCTTGTTGGTCAAAACGTTGCTGTATTTTGTCATTGTTTTTGTAATTTGTAAAACTACAGTACTTTGTGATTACGTGTTTTGTCAATCAAATAGTTTTACTGCAGTCTCATCTATATTGTGATTATAGTTTGTTCATACCTTGGGGACGACACAACTCTCGGTAATATGTGCAATACAAGTAGGACCGTGCCATGCTACGATACAGAGAAGTGACCGCATCAGGTGGCACCGCAAGGGGGGCGGCATAAGCAGCAAAACCAAAATTACAATTTAAGATAATTTTAAGGAAAAACATTTAAGGGCTTCATTTGAAGGCTTTGCATCATACTGAGAAAATATACCGCACGGTCCTGAATACAAGCGGTAGTTGTGGAGGGTGATTGTGATGAAGTCTGTGGTTATTTACAAGAGAATCCCAGGCACCAAATCACTATCTCTGGAAACATTTTTCCAGGTTCTTAAATCACTACCACAGTTCTTTCACAACAGCCATTGCTCTCATCAACGTACAACTTGACGTTTTTGCCAGACTAAATATGTATGTTATCTTTGTATGATTGCCACAGAGATCCCATGGCACCGATCTGTTTTATCTGGGAATGTGAGCATTGATTTGCTCTCTTTGAATAGAACATTGCCCCATTTGTTGGGATGTATGCATTACTTAAGTCTGGTTACAACCGGATCTGGTTAGCTTCTGCAAAACGCTGGATGGGGCATAGTCGTTTAGGAAAATCACAGTATCTGTCCCGGGCATTCCATATCAGTTTCTGTAGAATGATCACTGGGATTTGGTCATTTAGTTTTGGTGACCATCAAGTATTTTAGTTTAGTTACAACCAATAAATCACCAGTCAACATTACTAGTTTTCACAGAAATCTAGTGCATTTGCTGCAGGACTATTTCAAATGCCCCATCAGAGCTTCCATTTCTTACTGAAACTGTTTGAGAACCTGCCTGATGATATGGCAAGAGTTCACTCTTCCTCATTATTTAGTGGTAGGATTACTCCCTCTTTTAAGTTACAGATGACATGTGTAGCCAAGTCCATATGTCTGCTTTCTAATTGGCATATATGTCATTTCCTGTCAAACACTTTCTTTCCGGATCTGTTTTAGTTGCTTATATCTCTAATCTGATAAGTTCTTTGAGTTCAGGTTATATATTTTCTCCAGAAACGATTAGTGCTCATTGTTTTGCTTTTCGGCAATTTCATCAGGCAATGTGTAGCTACTTGAGAACAAGTCAATTTGTTTTTCTTCTAAACCGTCTTTGTCCAGTTCGTCTCGTATGTGTACTCTTTTCTACATCTATAATATAATCTCTACCTGCTGTATTCCTGTATCAGCAGTGTATATCATCTATAATATAATCTCTACCTGCTGTATTCCTGTATCAGCCGTGTATATCATCTATAATATAATCTCTACCTGCTGTATTCCTGTATCAGCCGTGTATATCATCTATAATATAATCTCTATCTACTGTATTCCTGTGTCAGCCGTACATATCATCTATAATAGCCGTCCATCGCAAGCGATGATGACAACAATCTCAGACGTGTGCTGTCGCACCTCTCTGGTGTGTGCGGAGGTGACTGTAGAGTCCAATCCTAGAACAGAATCCCCTACTACATGATCAAGGTTAGACATGTGTGTGTTGTGTGCTCTGTCTTTTCCGCAGCTCGTTTTCTCTGTGCCTCAACAACACGATGATTCTCAGCTATGCGGGTTCCTCTTTTGTTGTTACAGAGCCACATTTGGCGATCTTGCGCAAGGGATTCTCAGCACGTGGTGTCTATATCGAAGCATTTCAGAGACACTTTAAGAGTGTCTTTAAAGCGTTTTTCTGTCCACCAGCTAAACGTCTGCCCCCTTCAAGTTCACCATACATCAACTGTTTTGGGATGCGTTTATCAGGCATTCGAGCAACGTGACTGAACTATCTCAATTTGGCCTTCTGAAACAGGGTGTTGACGCTTGGGATCTTTGCTCTTGTGAGGACTTCGCTGTCTGGAATTTTGTCCTGCCAGTTTATTTTTAGTATTCTGCGTAGACAGCTTGTGTGGAAATGGTTTAATTTTCTTGCGTGTCTGCTATACACTGTCCATGTCTCGCTTGCGTACAGCAGCGTGGTTAGCACTATGGCCTGGTAAACTTTCATCTAAATATAAACTCTATCTCCTATCTGCTATATTCCTGCATCTGCTATATTCCTGGACCATGCATATCGACTACAATAGAAATAAATATATTCTGAGCCACAATAAAAGGTCATTTTAGATTTCGACAAATGATACATGTAACTCTAATTTGCCAATTCATTTCCAAGTAGAAACACGTTTTACCAGGTACTAGCCTCACTGACAAATGTGTTCTGTTAATAAGTAATCAATGAACATGCTAAGTAAGGATGATATTAACACAGAGATGTACAGATTCTTGTACAGATTCTTGTACAGATTATAACAAAGTCTTGGTTTCCCACTTCTTTCCCATTGATAAATTCATCTCTTACACCGCCCCCACACTCCCGAATTGTATTCATCTCTTACACCGCCCCCACACTCCCGAATTGTATTCATCTCTTACACCGCCCCCACACTCCCGAATTGTATTCATCTCTTACACCGCCCCCACACTCCCGAATTGTATTCATCTCTTACACCGCCCCCACACTCCCGAATTGTATTTATCTTGAACTTTTTTCAAACCTTAAAAATAAGATCACGTGATAGACCGCTACGAAACATGTGGACCAGCCGTTCCACGTCATTTCAGGTCTTTATCTGTCACACAGGCAACTGCATACGATTTTGTCTAAAATATGCAGAAGCACACACACAGACACACACACAGACACACACACACACAGACACACACTGACACACACAGACACACACAGACACATACAGACACTCACAGACACTCACAGACACACACAGACACTCACAGACACACCCATACACACACAGACACACACACTCACAGACACACACAGACACACACAGACACACACAGACACTCACAGACACACACAGACACACACAGACACTCACAGACACACACATACACTCACAGACACTCACAGACACTCACAGACACTCACAGACACACACAGACACACACAGACACTCACAGACACATACACACATAGAATAGAGAGAGAAAAATGACAATAATATGAATACTTATTATATTCAGCCTTCTACTTGTGGTTCGCTTGTTTCTTTTTCATTGTAAACAGATTTCTCTCATACTTAGTTGTAAATTAGAATGTATTCAGAATAGGGCGTCCGGGTCTATGATACAGCTAATACATCATCAACGATGAAAGTTTTCTTCAACATTTTGTCTAAGCTCATTTTGTCTAAGCTCATTTTGTCTTGTCTGATTTATTCAATTAAATAATAGTTTTAAATGGTTGTTTGAAATATGTCGGACGTCATAGATTGATCAGATCACATTGTTGTCACGTGATAACCCAGAATATAACAAGTCCCGAAATATTGTAAAGCTGAATGTTTGACTTCATCGCACCAAGTTTCCCAATAAATTCCGCTCCTTCTCTGCAGAAATTGAAATATATATGCTAAATTATTGCACAGAGCAGGAACTCCTTAGCTCCAGCAACAATTCTAGGGATCTGCGGAAAAAAAATGATATCGTGAACCGATCGATGTGGTCCTTATTCAAACGAACGATCTTCAGAAGGCAAGACAAAAGCCTTGACCAATTCCGCACAGAGACTAGAAAAAACCTCATAATCATATCCATCATGTGGATACATTGAAAAATAGACAAAATACGGCATAAAACAGCAGCTATCAGGACAGAAGAACAGAAGGACTATGAAGAAAGTATCAGGACAGACGAACAGAAGGAAGACAAAGATTGAAGTCGAAAGTAAAACGAATAGATGGACAAATAACATTTTAGCAGAAGATACTAAAGAGACAAAAGATACTAAAGAGACAAAAGATACTAAAGAGACAAAAGATACTAAAGAGACAAAAGATACTAATGAGACAAAAGATACTAAAGAGACAAAAGATACTAAAGAGACAAAAGATACTAAAGAGACAAAAGATACTAAAGAGACAAAAGATACTAAAGAGACTGAAGATACTAAAGAGACAGAAGATACTAAAGAGACAAAAGATACTAAAGAGACAAAAGATACTAAAGAGACAAAAGATACTAAAGAGACAAAAGATACTAAAGAGATAAAAGATACTAAAGAGACAGAAGATACTAAAGAGACAAAAGATACTAAAGAGACAACAAAAATTCATAGCATTTGGAGATTCATAACAAACTGGAATTTGAGGTTAAAACTTGATATGAAGTTGAATCACATACGCAGAACTCAACAACAACAACAACAATACATTGTACATTGTTCATTGTATGATCATCTTCATCGCATATCGAACATGTCCATAATTGTCCCAATCTCCTCCCAAGCATGTATCTCAGTGTGTTTAACTAACAACTCCCGTTCTGTGTTGATTGATGTATCTACTGGGTTTTCTCTCGTGGTTTTCCCGTCCTGCCGCACCAACTATCGGTATGCACAACTTGCGCAACCGAGACAGAGAATACAATCGTTGAAATCTTCAGAACTTATGATTTCTCTGAGAGCGTTGATGATGTCGCTTCTGTCCCTAGAAGACCCATTCTCAATCGTAGCATTGCCCACCAGTGTGTCTGCTCTCCGTTGCCACCCCGGGACAAAGATGAAGGTAAGTATCTGGATTGATGAGTTTTGTATTAATTGCTTCCACTGCCTTCGTACATAACCAGCCTTGATATTCTGTATCATGCTCATAGAGTCGCTGAGCATGCATGCATGAGTGAATGTATGCGTCTGTAGCCACTCCAGGGATTTTGTCACTGCCATAACCTCCACATTCATGCTGCTGGTAGATCTTGTATATGCGCCACTTGCCTCTTTGATCAATTTTCCTTTTGCTCTAGCCATAGAGGCCCATGCACTCCGACTGTGCCGAATCACAGAACCATCAGTGAAGACAACAGCACCTTCCTCCGATGTGTAGTCATGTATTACTGCTTCGACTTCTGTGTTGACTATTGTAGGCAGCGAATTACGACTTGGTTTGTTTATCGTGGTGACTACTACAAAGGATTGTCTGTGTTCAGTGGGTATTGGTATCCACTCTTCTCCATGGTCAATGTCCTGTATGGCACATACGCGTTGTATGACCTCCTCTGCTTGGCCCAGCCACGACTGGTCACGTTAAGTCTATTGCCTTTGCAGTTGTCTAGTTCATTGTGTAATGGATGTCTCAGGTCTGTCTAGTTCATTGTGTAATGGATGAGTTAGGTCTGTCTAGTTCATTGTGTAATGGATGAGTTAGGTCTGTCTAGTTCATTGTGTAATGGATGAGTTATGTCTGTCTAGTTCATTGTGTAATGAATGTGTTAGGTCTGTCTAGTTCATTGTGTAATGAATGTGTTAGGTCTGTCTAGTTCATTGTGTAATGGATGAGTTAGGTCTGTCTAGTTCATTGTATAATGGGTGTGTTAGGTCTGTCTAGTTCATTGTGTAATGGGTGTGTTAGGTCTGTCTAGTTCATTGTGTAATGGATGTGTTAGGTCTGTCTAGTTCATTGTGTAATGGGTGTGTTAGGTCTGTCTAGTTCATTGTGTAATGGATGTGTTAGGTCTGTCTAGTTCATTGTGTAATGGATGTGTTAGGTCTGTCTAGTTCATTGTGTAATGGGTGTGTTAGGTCTGTCTAGTTCATTGTGTAATGGATGTGTCAGGTCTGTCTAGTTCATTGTGTAATGGATGCGTTAGGTCTTGAGTGATTTTAAGGTAGGCAACTGTTCTACGCAGCCCAATTTTACTATTTATGTCTGGAAGGTCTAGCAGGAATCTCATTGCTCTACATGCTGTCTCTTTGGTGCATCCAAGTATGATGAGCATTGCTTCGTTCTTTATCTTCTCTAACCTGTGAATTTGCGTCTTGCTGAGAGTATTGCCAATGCGTATTCCATGACAGACAGGATCAACTCTTGGTAGAGAATGACTAGCAGACATTGCCGGTAACATGTGGAAGCCATGACCCTCATGGACGCCAGTACCTTTCTGGTCTTGGTGATCATGGTGTCCACGTGTGCCCTATAGTGTTGACTTATGTCAAATTGTAATCCTAGATACTTCATAGTGTTAGTCCTAGGTATTTCCTTCCCATCAATATGTATGGCCCCGGGGTAGTTGTCCTCACTAAGTGGTTGTTGAGGGAGAACCATGTGACAGTAGCTTTTTCTGTGTTGATTTGTGCACTAGACGTTTGACACCACATGTATATGCGTTCCAATTCATCCTGAAGCGCTTCCGTAGTCTTTCTTCTGTCTTTGCCACAAGTATGTCATCAGCATAGGATAACGTTCTTCTGTCTTTGCCTTGGTGGTACACAAGTATGTCATCAGCATAGGATAACGTTCTTCTGTCTTTGCCTTGGTGGTACACAAGTATGTCATCAGCATAGGATAACGTTCTTCTGTCTTTGCCTTGGTGGTACACAAGTATGTCATCAGCATAGGATAACGTTCTTCTGTCTTTGCCTTGGTGGTACACAAGTATGTCATCAGCATAGGATAACGTTCTTCTGTCTTTGCCTTGGTGGTACACAAGTATGTCATCAGCATAGGATAACGTTCTTCCTAGCCCCGTATTCTGATTCTTTGTCACTTTAATTGTTTGTGTATCTATTGAATAATATCGGGGATAGTGATAGTGTAGTATAGAATCAATTAAGTCAAGCCTCAGTGTAGTATAAAGACAACTAAATCAAGCCTCAGTGTAGTATAAAGACAACTAAATCAAGCCTCAATGTAGTATAGAAACCACTAAATCAAGCCTCAATGTAGTATAGAAACAACTAAATCAAGCCTCAATGTAGTATAGAAACCACTAAATCAAGCCTCAATGTAGTATAGAAACAACTAAATCAAGCCTCAATGTAGTATAGAAAAACAACTAAATCAAGCCTCAATGTAGTATAGAAACCACTAAATCAAGCCTCAATGTAGTATAGAAACCACTAAATCAAGCCTCAATGTAGTATAGAAACAACTAAATCAAGCCTCAATGTAGTATAGAAACAACTAAATCAAGCCTCAGTGTAGAAGACAAACAACTAAATCAAGCCTCAGTGTAGAATAGAAACAACTAAATCAAGCTTCGTGGTAGAATATAAATAACATGACACAACCAAGAACAGTTTAACTGTGGTACAACATGTAACAAAAAAGAACAGTTTAACTATGGTACAACATGAAACAAAAAAGAACAGTTTAACTATGGTACAACATGGAACAGACAAGAACAGTTTAACTATGGTACAACATGGAACAAAAAAGAACAGTTTAACTATGGTACAACATGGAACAAACAAGAACAGTTTAACTATGGTACAACATGGAACAGACAAGAACAGTTTAACTATGGTACAACATGGAACAGACAAGAACAGTTTAACTATGGTACAACATGGAACAGACAAGAACAGTTTAACTATGGTACAACATGGAACAGTCAGTGTAACTAACGTATTGTTTTATAATACCTTGATGTCATTATATTCTAGTACAGAAGTAAATGCAATTTATACGGTTATGAATGAGACTAATAACATATTTTGCAGGTTTGCAACAATGAACACAAACTAACATGTTAAAGCTCAGATGAATTTAATTGAAAACTATGGTTTAAAGTTCAAGTTGTAACCCAATAACTAGAGAGGCAATGTAAATCTGAACGATCATGTAACATATGATAACTCTACTCATGCGAGAAACCTTTGATGTTGTCCCGTGTGTTAGTCTAATGTTTAGTCATGTGATAACCAGTTGGTCATATCAAATCATTATCTATATTCACTTTTCGTTATGTGTATGATTCCTCGATCAGTTGCCGGATATATTGTTGTTTGTTCATCAACCAAAAAGCTACACTACAACATCCCTCACCCAACAATCCTAATACTTTATTCGAAATAATCAAATGCAAATTAAAAATACATATATTTACTTGTTATTATTTACCTGACTGTTATTTTTACTTCGTTATGTTACAAGATATGTTAAAACTTTTAATCATCATATTTCTTTTTGTTGATTTTTGAAGATATGTTAAAACTTCTGATCATCACATTTCTCCTTTTGGGCAGCAATATTTTTAGTTTACATTATTATTAAATGTTAAAACATATTGTTTTTTTTATCGATATAAGTAGTCGTGTAAGTACAATCACGACTGCTATGAGACCTGCGAGCAATATAGACGAGCAGTATCCTAGAGTGAATGCGTCTACACATGTCTCTTGGCCGATGTCTAGTGAAGGAAAAATGTGCATGACTACTAAACAAATGAAACGAGTAAGGAAATGGTACGAATGGTCTGTAAACGTAAACTCACGTCATCCAGAGCTAATTTTCTTACCATATTAACCGTTCTCGGCAAGACTCGTTGAAACTGATGTAACATGTCGTGTCGACACCAGGGAGGACTGCAGCAAATTCTTTACCAGAAACCAAGGACAGGTAGAATTGTTGGGTAAGGAGCACCAAGTGCAAAACGTAAACTTGCATTCCTGCTTAATGAAACTGCCCTTCCTGTGACAACCAGGGTGGGTTATATGTTGGCAGAGCGCAAAATCAAAAGTTGTGTGTAACAGACTAAGCAACTTTGCAGTAGGTTGCTGGTAAGGGGTATAGTGGAGACAGTGTTTTACGGTTCTGGGTACTAAGCAGTTAACCTTCTAAACTAACTATCACATGAAATAACAAACTAACGATTTACAAAGTCAAACACGCCTTGATAAAATTGGGAATATCAAAGTTGACTGAACGGCCAACTAAATTTATTAATAATCACTTCAAAAGCTTATTATATTCTAAGTACTTCCTAGATATGAATACGACAAAATCAAAAATCATGAAAATCACAAAGCTTGGGAAAATGCAAATAAATTTAGACAAGTCTGCTTTTTAACGTCTAATGAAACTTCCCTTCTCGTTTACTTGTAGTTATCCTCAGTCTAATGTTTCCCGTCTTCTTGTAGTTATCCTCAGTCTAATGTTTCCCGTCTTCTTGTAGTTATCCTCAGTCTAATGTTTCCCGTCTTCTTGTATACTTGTAGTTATCCTCAGTCTAATGTTTCCCGTCTTCTTGTAGTTATCCTCAGTCTAATGTTTCCCGTCTTTTTGTAGTTATCCTCAGTCTAATGTTTCCCGTCTTCTTGTAGTTATCCTCAGTCTAATGTTTCCCGTCTTCTTGTAGTTATCCTCAGTCTAATGTTTCCCGTCTTCTTGTATTCTTGTAGTTATCCTCAGTCTAATGTTTCCCGTCTTCTTGTATACTTGTAGTTATCCTCAGCCTAATGTTTCCCGTCTTCTTGTAGTTATCCTCAGTCTAATGTTTCCCGTCTGTCCAAACGTAAAATACAGAGTAAATACTTAAAATTACAAGAAGCCAACACTGGTCCTATAGCGGTTCAGAATGTTCCTTGTCAGAAATAACTCACCCTCGTCAGAAATAACCTCACCCTCGTCAGAAATAACCTCTCTCTGGTCAGAAAAGAAAGCTGAAAATGTAGAGAATTATCAGCTCGAACAAACCTAAGCATTGACAAAAGCCGATACTTTTCGGAAGCGTCTGCCCAACATGTGTAGGATAATGCATGTAGCTAGCGAATGCTCTCTGGCTCAGATCATTCAAGTGCCAGAATAAAAAGCCAATAATTGATCGGTAGAGTTAACACAAATCCTCTGTTTGTCCGGGCAGGTGGTTGTCAAGTACTCGCTAGACGTAAATCAGACAAAGGTAACATCGAGTGGTCAACAAGTAATTGTTCTGGGGCAATCTTTGAAGTAGCTCTTTGAACTATAGTTGCATGCACTTTATCCACTGTGGTCAATGTGTTTCTAGACAAGGAATACTGCAGTAATTACCAATAGACTCTAACTGAGTAGGAGTTTATGCAACACTAAACATAGCACTACACGCCTAGAGTTGCTGGAGTCTTCTGGGTATTCATGAAAGCCAGATACTCTCATTGTTCAAATTATGATAAAAGTGGTAACAACCCATATTTCCTGGCAGTTCGGAGAAAAAGAATATATCTATTTATCTATCTATCTATCTTTCTATTTATCTATCTACATTTCTATTTATCTATATATCCATATTTCTATTTATCTATCTATATTTCTATTTATCTACATTTCTATTTATCTATCTATCTATATTTCTATTTATCTATCTATATTTCTATTCCTCTATCTATCTATATTTCTATTCCTCTATCTATCTATATTTATATTTATCTATCTATCTATATTTCTATTCATCTATCTATCTATATTTCTATTCATCTATCTATCTATATTTCTATTTATCTATCTATCTATATATATTTCTATCTATCTATCTATCTATATTTCTATTTATCTATCTATCTATACTTCTATTTATCTATCTATCTATATTTCTATTTATCTATCTATCTATATTTCTATTTAGCTATCTATCTATATTTCTATTTATCTATCTATCTATATTTCTATCTATCTATATTTCTATCTATCTATCTATATTTCTATTTATCTATCTATCTATATTTCTATTTATCTATCTATCTATATTTCTATTCATCTATCTATCTATCTATATTTCTATTTATCTATCTATATTTCTATTTAACTATCTATCTATATTTCTATTTATCTATCTATCTATATTTCTATCTATCTATCTATATTTCTATCTATCTATCTATATTTCTATCTATCTATCTATATTTCTATTTATCTATCTATCTATATTTCTATTTATCTATCTATAATTCTATTTATCTATATATCTATCTATATTTCTATTTATCTATCTATATTTCTATTTATCTATCTATATTTCTATCTATCTATCTACATTTCTATTTATCTATCTATCCATATTTCTATTTATCTATCTATATTTCTATTTATCTATCTATCTATACTTCTATTTATGTATCTATCTATATTTCTATCTATCTATCTATATTTCTATTTATCTATCTATATTTCTATTTATCTATCTATCTATCTATCTATATCTACATTTCTATTTATCTATCTAGATTTCTATTTATCTATCTATCTATATTTCTATCTATCTATCTATATTTCTATCTATCTATCTATATTTCTATCTATCTATCTATATTTCTATTTATCTATCTATCTATATTTCTATTTATCTATCTATAATTCTATTTATCTATATATCTCATCATATTTCTATTTATCTATCTATATTTCTATTTATCTATCTATATTTCTATCTATCTATCTACATTTCTATTTATCTATCTATCCATATTTCTATTTATCTATCTATATTTCTTTTATCTATCTCATCTATACTTCTATTTATGTATCTATCTATATTTCTATCTATCTATCTATATTTCTATTTATCTATCTATATTTCTATTTATCTATCTATCTATCTATCTATATCTACATTTCTATTTATCTATCTAGATTTCTATTTATCTATCTATATTTCTATCTATCTATCTATATTTCTATTTATCTATATATCAATTATTTCATTTATCTATCTATATTTCTATTTATCTATCTATATTTCTATCTATCTATCTATATTTCTATTTATCTATCTATCTATATTTCTATTTTATTCTATTATCATATCTATATTTCATATCTATTATCTATATTTCTATTTATCTATCTATCTATATTTCTATTTATCTATCTATCTATATTTCATATTTCATCTATCTATCTATATTTCTATTTATCTATCTACTATCTATTTTCTTCTATTTATTCTATCTATCTATATTTCTCTATTTATCATATCTATCGATATTTATATTTATCTATCTATCTTCATTCTATCTATCTATCTATATTTCTATCTATCCTATATTTCTATCTATCTATCTATATTTCTATTTATCTATCTATCTATATTTTCCATCATCATATCTATTTACATCTATCTATATTTCTATTTATCTATCTATATTTCTATTTATCTATCTATCTATATTTCTATTTATCTATCTATCTATCTATATTTCTATCTATCTATCTATATTTCTATTTATCTATCTATCTATATTTCTATTTATCTATCTATATTTCTATTTATCTATCTATCTATATTTCTATTTATCTATCTATATTCTATTATCTATCTATATTCTATTTATCTATATTCTACTATTTATTTATCTATCTATATTTCATTTATCTATCTATATTTCTATCTATCTATCTACATTTCTATTTATCTCATCTATATTTCATTATCTTCTCTATTATATTATCTATTATCTATTATTATCTATCTATCATATTTCTATTTTCTATTCTCTATTCTATCTTCATATCATATTTCTATTATCTATCTATTTTATTTCTATTCATCTATCTATCTATATTTCTATTTATCTATGTATCTATATTTCTATTGATCTATCTATGTATATTTCTATTTATCTATCTATCTATATTTCTATCTATATATCTATATTTCTATTTATCTATCTATCTATATTTCTATTTATTTATCTATCTATATTTCTATTATCTATCTATCTTATTTCTATTTATCTATCTATCTATATTTCTATTTATCTATCTATCTATATTTATATTTATCTATCTATCTTGCTATCTATCTATCTATCTATCTATCTATATTTCTATCTATCTATCTATATTTCTATTATCTATCTATCATATTTCTATTTATCTATCTATATTTCTATCTATCTATCTATATTCTATCTAATTCTATATTATCTATATTTCTATTTATCTATCTTATATCTTTTATCGTCTATCTATATTTCTATTTATCTATCTATCTATATTTCTATCTATCTATATTTCTATTATCTATCTATCATATTGCTATATATCTATATTTCTATTATCTATCTATTTATCTATCTATATTCTTCTATCTATCTATATTCTATATATCTATCTATATTCATCTATCTATATTGCTATTTATCTATCTATATTCTATCTATCTATTGATTATCTATATTCTATCTATGTAAATATGGAGCGGTTGGCATTACTCTCTTATTACTGAATACATTTAAAACTCACATATAATAATACTACCATATTCAGTTAGAATACGTAAACACGTGGTATCAAAATTATCATATACGTAAGCTTCTGTATTCTTATACTCTATTCTCTGTATCAAGAAGGTTATCCAGATACTTGCATCTATCATTCACTTCTCTACGTTACATGCATGCATAAACATTTCTCTGTATCAAGAAGGTTATCCAGATACTTGCATCTATCATTCACTTCTTAGTTACAGACCAACATTTCATGAAACAATTACACAAGTATTATAAAAAAATATACACAATTAAAATACACTTTCTTAATTAATTATCCGATGTCCTTGGAATTTATCAGTCTATCTCTACACACAAGATTTCACGATTCCAACTACAATTCCAACTACAGCTCTTCTAGATCCGATTGTGTACCAGCTAACTTGAAGCTCTAGTTAATTGACGAAGTAGCACTGGATTGTCGTTTCTGACTAAACCAAATGCTAATGCTTGACAACTGACACACGTGATAACTATTTCACTGAACAATTCAAATCATGTTGAGGGATGATTAAATGCGACAAACTCACATGTTCTCAAAGAACGACACTGTAGAATGAAAGACTGTCAACCTAAGATGGAAGTTCTTCTGCCACGTGGTTGATCTGCAGAGTTTTCCACAAGCTGGGGTTTGGCGAAACTTGATGAAAATATATGTCGGCACGTGTTGATAACTAGCTCTCTGACACGTTATATCCACGTTACGTAATAGAACAATTATCACGAGGTTGGTACTTTTATATATCAAAGCTAATAAACTCAGCCTTACTTTATCTAGCACTTATTAACTTATTTTAATATGCTCCTACTACCTGTATCCCTTTACTGATGCCTTCCGGGGTTCTCCGTTGTTCTCGCGTACTCCTCATAATCTCTCGTAATTCTAAGTCTTCTATGTCCTTCTGTCGTAATCTTAGGTCTGCTTCTCGTAATTCTAGCCCGTGTGCTGACTGTGTCCCGCCTTATATAGCACACTCATCCGGGAATTCGATTGTCCAATCAGCAGCCTGCTGCCCATCTGGTCGTCCATCTGGTCGTCCATCTGGTAGTCCATGTAGGGTCACATGTTATTCGAATACCTCTGAAAACAAGGGCCGGAATTTAGTCTATCGCCTCTGCTACCCTATTACATCTATCTATCTATCTATCTATCTATCTATCTATCTATATATCTATCTATCTATCTATATATCTATCTATCTATCTATCTATATATATATCTATATTGCTATCTATCTATATATCTATCAATCTATCTATATATCTGTATTGCCATCTATATATCTATATTGCTATCTTTCTATCTATATTGCTATCTATCTATATTGCTATATATCTATATTGCTATCTATCTATATTGTTATCTATCTATATTGCTATATATCTATATTGCTATCTATCTATATTGCTATCTATCTATATTGCTATCTATCTATCTATATTGCTATCTATCTATATTGATATCTATCTATCAACCTATATTGCTATCAATCTATCTATCAATCTATCTATATATATATAGATACATCTATTTGATTATATATGTATTTCTATCTAATTATATTCCTATGTATTTACATATAAAAGATAGGCAAACATATCTATACATATATAAGACAAAGATAATTACATTGTATATCTGTCCCAATTGTTTGAAGATATCTGGACATCCTACGGACTTGATATTTGGCAAGAGGGTAGCTTTCATACATGGGACGATGTAAACATTATAAAACTGGACTATTTCTTTGTTTTTATAAACATATTCCAACTTAACGCAAATGGTCTCATGTATAGAAATCTCCGAATATGTATATCGATGTTTTAACGATCCGCCGATCACGTGACACACAAAGTAGTCATGTTGTTATATTCCGATGACGTCATACGCACTTCAGTCACACGAATACGAACGTATTTATTGGTATTTCAAAATGTCTGTTCGGTGACGGAATGCATTACATTCTCTGCTATGCTGAAGACAACATGTACAAAGATCAACAATTGTTTTTAACATTTTTATTATGAGAACACATTTCTTCTTATACGTTCTCACTAGATTGGGATTTCGGATTCTCTAATAAAGGCCACCGTCTGCCTCAGATTATCAGCCACGCCATACAGTTTGTCTTGGACGCTGGTGTAAGTGGGCCACCTCTTTCTTCTCAGGTCTGCATACTGGGGCAGTTCTGTAGGATATGTTCTGTTGTCATACTTGCTAAGCCACAGGGCACATGTCGTTGGTGCCTATCTTGAATTTAGTGTACAGGTGGTGTCTCATTTTATTGTGACCCGTCCGGAGGCGAAGTATAGCTGTCGGGTCCCTTCTGGACAGTTGGTAATATCCATCATTCTTGTTGTGTTTTGGGTGTTCTTTATCTCATTTTGCTTTGTAGTGCCCTTTGGTGATGGTTTTTGCATCTTCATAGCTAACCAGGTTGTCATCTTGGGACATTCCTGCTCCTCTTTAGTTAACTAACTCCTGCTCCCTGTTCCCAGTCTGTCAGCATCTTAATTCCCCTTGATCTTGGAGTGTGAGGGTATCCACTGGATTACTACCCTCTCAGATTCATGGGATAACTGGGCTAAGGTTGACCTGAGATCACTTAGTTCTGTGTTCCTTTCAGATTTCAGTGCTGAGATAGCAGACAATGCGTCAGTCAAGAGCACTATTTTTCCATGTATTTGATTCATATTTTGTAGTGCCATTTTTGCAGCTGCACTGAGGACCTCTACCTCAGCCCTGAAATTGGTTGAGAACTTGCCGAGCCATCCGTGTATGCATGTGTCCATGAGTCCATTGGGTAGTTTTTGTTTATGTGTTTTTCTGCGATGAGCCATCTCTCCAGGTCTGTCTGTGTTCCTTTCTTGCCAATGCCACTTATTTCTTCTGAGAGCTCTGGGAGACTGCATGCCCAGGGAGGGAGGTGCTGGCTTGTTGAATGTGTCTTGGTTGAGCCAGTGTCAATATTGCATCTTTGTGAGCAAGTTCTTTGGAGTTTGCCACGAAGTTACTTCTTTTAATCTGCCCTACGTAGCTGTTGATTCGAGGTGCATTGGATGGTTCGTCAGTCTCTTGAATTTTTCTCCTTGTTAAAGAACCTTCATGCCCCGTCTGTCCTCCATTGGTTGGAGCCTGTCACAGTTTCCAGTACTTCTAAGGGGGTAGATTTCATGGCTCCAGTGACGATCCGTGAGGTCTGGTTTTGAACTCTGCTTAGCTTTACAAATTGTGTCTTGGAGGTTGTGGCCCAGGCTGCTATGCCATACTCGAGTACTGGTCTGACTCTTCCTGTGTATAACCTTTTCAAGATACCACAATCTGCACCCCAGGTGGTGCCTGTTAACTTGTTCATAATCCTCATTCTCTGCTTTGCTCTTTTTCCAGCTTTGTCTATCTGATTTTTCCAAGTCATTCTGCTGTCCATGGTGATTCCCAGATATGTTGGACATTCCTCCATTGGGAGTAGGTGGTTATTTATCTTAAGTTTCACCATTTGTTTCTTCTTTGATAGGCTGAAGACTGTGAAGGTGGTTTTCTTTTCATTTATGGTGAGTAGCCAGGTACTGGTCCATTTTTCTAGCTTTTGAAGAGCAGCTTGCATCCTTGTGGTGGCTACTGCTATCGATTCTTCTTGTGTCCACAGTGCCAGATCATCAGCGTAGATTGCACCATGCACTCTGTTAGAGATGTCTTCCATAATGTCATTCATAAAAACAAGAAATAGTGTGGAGACAGGACCCTCCTTGGGAACACCTTGTTCCATGATAGCTTTCCTGCTAAGTTTTCCCTGGACCTGTACTCTGGCTGTTCTGTTTTTAAGATAGTGACATATCCAGCTATACATGCGTCCTCTAATTCCAAGTTTGAGGAGTTTTATTTGTAGTCCCTCTCTCCAGACCTTGTCGAAAGCCTTCTCCATATCGACCCATACTGTTAGTGTGTGTTTTTTTTCTTGAAAACCATCTTAAATTTCCTGGGCAATGTAGGTTACTTGGTCTTCTGTTGATCTGTGCTGACGCAATCCACTCTGCTGTGGTAGTATCAGTTGTTTCTGCTTCAAGTGTCACATGAGTCTTCTATTGACAAGTCTCTCCATTACCTTACCAACACAACTAAGGAGGCTAATTGGTCTGTAACTGCTTGGGTCGAGTCTGTCTTTTCCTTGTTTTAGAATGGGCACTGTGATTGCTTCTTTCCATTCACTGGGTATTTCCCCAACTTTCCAGCTTGCATTCATAATTTTTAGCAGTTTTTTCTTTGCTTTTGGGCCTAAGTTGATGAGCATCTCATTTGTGATGCCATCCTTTCCTGGTGACTTCTTAAGGTTAAGACACTGAAGTGCTTCTTCGAGCTCATCTATAGTGAAATTAGACATCATAAGTTCTTCTGGTGCTGTGGGTGAGTACTCCAGAGATTGCCTCTCTTCCATTGCCATATTTAGTCTTTCTGTGGATATGCTGACCTGGCTCACTCTTGCATAGTTTTTAATAAAGATGTTGGCAGCTCTTTTACCTGTTAGCAATTTTTTATTGATTTCTATGGCAATTAGAGGACGGTTTGTGTTTTCGTCACTGAGGACTTTCGATAGTTTCCATAGCTTGTTTCCATCTCTGTCCAAGTTGAGTCTCTCAGTCTTGTCTCTCCAGCTTTGTCTTGCAGCTTGCTTAACTGCTCTCCTATATTTAGCTGAGGCTGCCTTCAGTGCTATGTTGCTGTCTATGCTCTGTTCAATTTCTGCTCTTTCTCTGGCCTGACTCAATTCTTCCTCAAAATTTTGGACCTCTTCTCACCAATAAGGTTTGTAGTCTCTTCTTGCACCTCTAGGAATTGATTATCTTGCTGCCCTCAAGATGGATGTGTTGAGCCGGTCTGTCATGTTCTTTATCTATTTTTGGTGTGTGTTTATGGACTCACAGTAGATGTCGCTGAGTCTCGCAAACTGTATCCAGTCAGCTCTTTTGTAGTTCCACCTGTGTATTGGTTTTGGACTTGGGGGAATATTTAGGTTCAAGGAGAGCTTGACAGGTTTGTGGTCTCTTAGCTGGTTCATGACAGTTCGATCCAGTTTGTGGGCTATGTCACCGGTAGCAAAGGCGAGATCTGGGGTGGATGTATTTTTCCATCTTCTTGAGTAGAAGGTTGGTGGGTCATCTGGTCTGTTCTGAAGTTGTAGGTTATTATCTATTTCCACTTTTTACCTCCTCACCCTTGCGTTGGTGTCTTGGTATCCCCACCTTTCAGAGTGACTGTTAAAGTCTCCACTACTAAACAGTTTGTATTGGTCAATGTCATGACCTCCAGCATAAGGGTTCTGTCGTTTGGGCAAATATATTGTAGATTCGAATTTGTTGTTTGTTTACAAAGATGTCAATTCCTATGATTTCTGCTTCCCATTTGTGCTGACTTCTATTTGTTTCATGGGGATGTGGTTGCGCACGAGTATGAGTATCCCCTTGTGACCTCTGTCTTGTCTGTATGCCTGATATCCTCGGACAGAAAATCTCTGTTGGGGGTTGAGGTGTGTTTCCTGGATACACGCAACGTCTATTTTCTCACTGGCGAGTCTAACTGCTAGGGCCTGCTTTTTGTTGTATATTCCCTCGGCGTTCCAGTGAATTATGTTGAGTCTTACTGTGTCCGATGGGGCCTGATCTATAATATTTTTATGTTGTTCTCTTGCTTTTGCTCCTTGTGATCTCCGCAGTAAGTTTTGGCCACCCTCGTGATGGTAGGTCCGACATTCTTACCGCGTGGCTAAATCTCCGAGGCAGATCTGTGACCGTAGAATCCATTATCTCATTCCTCATTGTGAGGGGCCGTTGCACCAAGGTATGCGCCTTACCGCCTGGTGCATCCGTTTTCTGCAAGCATTTGTTTCAGGTTAGCATTCCATAGCTTTTGATTGCTACACGATTTCCAGCAAAGGCAGCGGATCGATCTTTTCAAAACATTGCGGTGACGATGCGTGTGACGGCTCAAACTCGATCCGTCAGCATCCCGCCCAGAATGGGAAAAAAACACCACAAAAACATAGTAATCCTGTTTAAACTATCGAAAATAAGCACTCCGTGCGAATATTTTTAATCCAATATACAGAATTAGAATAGAATTCCTGAATTTTGCGAGCTCCGTCACTATACATAACATTCGGCCGCCATCTTGAAAACCTCGATCTAGAACACATTTGATTATGAGTTTCCTTTGCATTGATAGAACTGACTCTGAATAAATTCAATTTGCAAATTGTTATTTGAAAACTTTTACGGGAACGGGAATACTGTTGTATACAATTTTACTGGCAATCGGAATGAGAGACATTTTAATCGTATGTGGTCAACCGACGAAGTTTTACCAGCAAGCATGGAGAGAAAACGTATTGTTTTTAAAGGGGAAGAAGCCGATTTTGAGGCAACAGAGTATGTTTCTTTAAGGGAATTTACAACTAGATTTAAACAAAATTCCCTGTGCAAAGAACGGGTAAAACTGCTGGTATATATATATATGTCTGCCTATCTTTTTGTATCTTTCTCTATCCATCTGTCGTTAATTTAAAATAATTCAATCTATATTATTGTCTCAATCGTGAAAACCCCATTATTTCCGAAACAGAGGAAATTTGTCGAAATGTGTAACGTTCTATTAATGTGAAATAACTAATGTGCAATGGCTACCCGTTCTAGTTTATTAAAAAATGGCCACACACTGGAGAAAGTTGAACATTTTACATATTTTAGTAGTAAAGTGTCAAACAACGGAGACACGATGAAAGAAATAAACTCTCATATTGCTATAGCAGCTAGTGCCTTCACTAAATTAACAAATATCTGACAATCTCAAGACCTTAGTATATGTACAAAAGTTAAATTGTTTAGGTCATGTGTGATTCCTGTACTGACCTACGGTTGTGAAAGTTGGAAATCAACAACAAAAAATTGATAAGAAACTGGACAGCTTTGAGAATAAATGTCTCGAAAATTATTAAAAGTAAAATGGAGTGATTTCGTTTCTAACAACACAATGAGAGATAGAACACACCAACAACTCGTATCAAATATTATAAGGAAACAAAGGTGGAAATATTTAGGTCATGTTCTTAGATCAGACGAAAAGAGACTAAATCGACAAGTCCTTATGTGGTCACCAGTTGGGAAAAGAAAACGTGGAAGACCTAAGACCACTCTTTGAAGAACCATCCAACAAGAAAGTAAACTATTGGGATGTAAAACCATACAAGATCTCCAACCGCATCACATGGAGATCTAAAACTTCTGCCCTATGTGCGGCCTATGGCACGAAAGGAACAAACAAACAAACTAACTAACAAACTAACTAACAAACTAACTAACAAACTAACTAAGAAACTAACTAAGAAACTAACTAACAAACTAACTAACAAACTAACAAACTAACTAACAAACTAACTAACAAACTAACTAACAAACTAACTAACTAACTAACTAACTAACTAACTAACAAACTAACAAACAAACTAACAAACTAACTAACAAACTAACTAACAAACAAACTAACAAACTAACTAACAAACTAACTAATAAACTAACTAACAAACTAACAAACTAACTAACTAACAAACTAACAAACAAACTAACAAACTAACAAACAAACTAACAAACAAACTAACTAACAAACTAACTAACAAACTAACTAACAAACAAACTAACAAACTAACTAACAAACTAACTAACAAACTAACTAACAAACTAACAAACTAACTAACTAACAAACTAACAAACAAACTAACAAACTAACAAACAAACTAACAAACAAACTAACAAACTAACTAACAAACTAACTAACAAACAAACTAACAAACTAACAAACTAACAAACAAACTAACTAACTAACTAACTAACAAACTAACAAACTAACTAACAAACTAAATAACAAACTAACTAACAAACTAACTAACAAACTAACTAACAAACTAACTAACAAACTAACTAACAAACAAACTAACAAACTAACTAACTAACTAACTAACTAACTAACTAACAAACTAACAAACTAACTAACAAACTAAATAACAAACTAACAAACTAACTAACAAACTAACAAACTAACTAACAAACTAACAAACTAACTAACAAACTAACAAACTAACTAACAAACTAACAAACAAACTAACAAACTAACAAACAAACTAACAAACTAACTAACTAACAAACTAACAAACTAACTAACAAACAAACAAACAAACTAACAAACTAACTAACAAACTAACAAACTAACTAACAAACTAACAAACTAACTAACAAACTAACAAACTAACTAACAAACTAACAAACTAACTAACAAACTAACAAACAAACTAACAAACTAACTAACAAACTAACAAACTAACTAACAAACTAACTAACAAACTAACTAACAAACTAACTAACAAACTAACTAACTAACTAACGAACTAACTAACTAACAAACTAACTAACAAACTAACTAACAAACTAACTAACAAACTAACTAACAAACTAACTAACTAACAAACAAACTAACAAACTAACTAACAAACTAACTAACAAACTAACTAACAAACTAACTAACAAACTAACAAACTAACAAACAAACTAACTAACTAACAAACAAACTAACTAACTAACAAACTAACTAACTAACTAACAAACTAACTAACTAACAAACTAACAAACTAACAAACTAACTAACTAACAAACTAACAAACTAACTAACAAACTAACTAACTAACAAACTAACTAACTAACAAACAAACTAACAAACTAACTAACAAACTAACTAACAAACTAACTAACAAACTAACTAAAAACTAACAAAACAAACAAACTAACTAACTAAAACAAACTAACTAATAACAAACTAACTAACAACAAGCTAGCTAACTAACTAACTAACAAACTAGCTAACTAACTAACTAACTATATTGTTGTCAGTTGCGACTATACAATAAGAAACCGAAATTTTAAAAAAAAACTCCCACCACTAGCAAGGGAGATAACCGACAAATCATTATAGTTCCTTTACAAATTATTAAATAGGAATAAAGGTGTGAATTTTAGAACTCTGATCAAATGAAACAAAAAATATATATTATTGTGACAGCGGAATAATAGTCTCCTCAACAAAAGAAAAGTCGCCTGGAAAAAAAGGTAACATGAAATCGATGAAACAAGTTGTCAATTTCTCGAATACATTTGGGTCAAGCAGACTTCTAAGCGCTCACACTCAACCTTGACACAAAATGCCTCTATTCTCATATTATGACGATGCAACTACACACATGATCTTCTCACAACTATGATAACCAAATCATCAGTGATTATCAGCACTTTAAATATCAGCAATTATTAGATCGTCTTTGTGATTTGGTTAATTGAGATCATAAATAGTTCTCCAAGACCTTACTCTTACTATGTGCTTCCTACTATTCTGTTACATGTCTTATAAATGTGCATGTTTCTATTCTATTACATGTATAATAAGTTTGCAAACTGCAGCAAAATAACAATGAAAGCTAATGGATCTTGTAAGTTGGGAAAAGTTGAACAAGAATGGTAATAAAGTAGCCAAACACATATGTTGACAGTATTAGTACTATAACAGGTATCTATTGAATCAGGGGCGGCTCGTCATTAAGGGCCAGTGGGGCCCGGCCCCACCAAAAATATGGAGTAACGTGTACTTATTATTTTAGACATTATTTGTTCATAATTATTACTTTCAAACGGAATACTAATGGGTTGATGGAGTTACAGACATCTTAAAACTCCACAATACCACAACATATCAAGCGATCGAGCGTCCATTATCTCGGAAATCGATCATCAGCTAAACCTGCTACGCCTAACAGCAAAAAAGCAGAGAAGGACAAAAGGGAACGGGATACTGATTAGCTTTGAACGTTGATATGTAACGCTAGTCACACAAAGTCTGAAATCTTACATTTAACACCTTTCCTCCCTAATTAGTATACGCATCTGGTCACTAGGGGACAGTAAGAATAGGCTTACCAAACCAAAAATAATTAACGTGTACTTATTATTTTAGAAATTATTTTTCGTAACTAATGCTTTTAACTTGACACTGATTAGCTTTGAAAGTTGAATATGTAACACTAAAATATAAATATCATATCCGAATAATATAACAACCATATTAATATATAACATATTCTTATTTAAAAATATTATATAGACAAACTCATCATTTTCCATCTAATGTTTCACGCATTTTGCCGTGCACTATTTCTGGGGTGTGTTTAAATTTTCCTATCTAAGATGTAACATTGCGACCTCTGACTTTTGATAGCTATTTCAATGATATTTGCCAAAACAATTATGTCATGTTCATTCATTCTTACGCGCCCAAACTACTTCTCAGAAAAACGAGTACTCTAGATTAAATAATCCATTTAATTATCGATTGAATACCCAATTTTATATAAAAATAGTATAAAATTATAGAAAATAATAGTAATAAATAACAAAGCACTATAGAATAATATCAGTTTTAGGGAATTATCCCTTGCATTAATACATCTTCTCTACAGCAATAAATACCACGACAGTGACCTTTGAACTTGGTTCAACCCTGTGCGACCGCATCTCGTGAGCTCTGACCTGTCGACTGACGTCACTTGATCTAGGTTAGCTAGTTTACCGTTTTTAATGGTGAGATTGTACAAATATACCCAATTTTCTTTGGTACAGTTGTCAACTGAGTTAAGTTGAGCGAAACACATAAAAACATTTTTAACAATAACAAATTACAAAGTACTAGAGATTTACAACATACAAAAACAATGCCATCACAGTACACTACATATAGGATGAAAATCGTGGAATATATTTTACAGGACGTAACCATCAACCACAGAAAACGAGTCGTTTTCTACGTTTACCGCAGAGATTATATTATACAACATCACCTATTATGCTTACGATGCCCTGGTCTCATTCACTAGATCGTAGTTTGTTGTCATGTGGGTGACGCATTTTCAATTTGCGTTCCAGACAAGTTTTTTTATTTTAAATCTTCTCTAGGTGCTCCTGTCGTTTGATGTGTCCGAAATATTTAATTGTCCTTGATTTTATATTATTTAATAGCCAAACTCTCTTAAGTATCAAGCTGTTGCAGAACAGAACAAGCTGTTGTTCTTTTCCTGAAAGGAGTAATTAAGTCTAAGGCGCATAGGGACAACGTCGCGACAGACTTAGTGAGCTGGCACTAACCAAGATCATGCCCCACCTCCACGTAGTGCCCTGAAACAGACAACGGTTCCTGTCTTGCTAAGCGGGTAGAGATCGAGGGAGAGCTACTCTGGTATAAGTAGCGATGCAGACGCAGTTATGTTGGATGAGATCCGCTCGCAACACAGACGAGAAGAATCCTAGAGTGACTATTAATGCACAGCTCTCCCGGCCGATGGGAAAAGCTGAACAAGTAAACACAAAGGGATGAGGGGTACATCCAGAAAATAGACTGGGCCCACATGGGGCGAAATGGGCGAATTTGCACCAAAAAGAAACGCGAGGTGGACAAAACGGTGGCGAGCCTGGAAGATGGGGTCTCCATCCAGAAAGCAATAACCGCGTTTCCCCTCGCAGATAATTACTACTGCCTTATAGTTCGATTGGGGATAATCAAAGTCTCGCGGAGCAAACCGTATACAAAACTGGACGGCAGGCAAACCAAGTAGTCTAAAAACGACTGGTAAACTGGGCAGGTGACGCTCAACAACCATGGAGGGAAGGTTGTCTAAGTGTAGCTACCCTAAAAGAACATAGCAACCTGCAGCCTTGCGGGTCGGCTGGGGACAGCCCCAGGCTGACGGAGAGCGAACCCAGTAAATGCTGGCTAAGACTGAACACATCGCCGAAGGATAAGCACCAGAGCTCCAAGTGGCGCTGAAGATGTGACGAAACACACCCATGCTAAGGCTGCATTAATTAGATTTCCACAAGAAAGCAGAATGTATGGGAAAATCTGGTACATCAGTCTAAGCGGTGATCGTGTGCGCGCGAGAGAGAAAAAAAAAGAGAGAGAGAAAGGGTAATAACTTCCCGTAAATAGACAAGTAATAGTAAATACTCTAAAAACTACAATTTTTCCGAAATTTTTGCCGGGCCCCACCAAGAAAAATTACCACGAACCGCCACTGTATTTAATGACATCAAATGTATGCTTGAATTTTGAAATATTGTTCGTATAGTTTGTCCTTTGCAGAATGCCACTTTCATCACAGCCAGCTTGAAAAACTCTAGTTTCTAAACAATTCTTCTGCCTACGTCGCCATGTTCGTTTCCTTAATTATATTTGCCACCGTTGTCTTGGTAATTTGATGTCTTGTCTTCCAGGAACAATTTCCTTCATTTTTTCTCTCTCTCTCCTCTCTCTCTCTCTCTCTCTCTCTCTCTCTCTCTCTCTCTCTCTCTCTCTCTCTCTCCTCTAGCTACAAAATGTTTCGTTTAATGTGACTAAAACATTCAAGTTTCTCAGACATAATATCATCACAAGCCATTATTCTTCAATGCTCTTCTTCTTCTCGGTCGTCCTCTGTGAATTTAAGCATACTCAGAGCAACCATTATTACGTTTCTGACTGATTTTTTTCATGAAGGCTTGCTTCGCTTATTACCAGTGCCCCTGGCATTCAGACAAGAATTACGTAATACGACAGGTAATTAGTGTGGAGTGCTTCTATATTATGCTAACAATCACTGGGTCTTTATTGTTTTACTTAAGACATGTAACCACGAGGGTTTCAGTCGGGCCGACACTCTCAATTATATTTCCTCTAAAGACTACCCAGGATTAATAAGGTCAGAACATTCCATATTTACTTTAGATTTATAGTTTTGTTCATTTAGTATTTCGTTTATGTTTTCTTGAAAAAGACCTATGGTCGAAACGTCCAGTATTGTTATTTTTCATATTTAGTCATTTATTTTTCCTAGCTTATGTAACATTCTAATGTAACACTCTAATGTAACACTCTAATGTATATATCTTTGTCAATAGCTGTCAGTGGACATAATAGTTCCGTTATTAGTATTTAGAAAAAGAGTTATTGTCTTTTTTAAACAGATAAGACAAGCCCCCTGTGAGTGCGGTTCAATTCCGCGGGCTAGCAGAAAAATCACAGGTTCTCCAGATTTACGGTGTTCGTGGTGCCGAACCGAAGGGTTACGATGTTCATGGCACCGAGCCGAAGAGCTGAAAGCTCAAGTGCTTCTGGATCGAAAAAAACAACAGATAAGACTTAATTCTCTAATACCTTACACTTTTTGCTTACACTTTTTGCTTACACTTTTTGCTTACACTTTTGCTTACACTTTTGGAAATTATAATTATGTCAACTGCTTATATGTCTTCTGGAACCGTCTGTGATAGCGATTTGAAGTATCATTTCAGGTGTATCATTTTAGTGACATGTGTAGAATATGTATCAGGTGTATCATTTTAGTGACATGTGTAGAATATGTAGCTATGCTGAAGCTTATAACGAATGACAATGTCAAGCCTACAAACATCCCAACAATATTACTTATGTTCATTGTTGCATATAGTTGACATGGATATTACCTGAGATATGTGATATTTGCACCGAGGACTGTTCAAAATAAATATCGTTTCCAAAGAGTTGCCTCAAGGAACAAGGAACATGCTCTCCATGAAGAACTCATTAAGGAGAAAGGGTGTAGACTCAAGAGAGGCAGATCATGGCTGAATCAGGTGGAAGATCCTCTTAGAACAATATGTGATCCTTCCGGAATTGAAACAGGAGAGGAATGGATTGCTGTGCCACCTCAATTTCAGACTGCTTTCACCGTTATTACATCTATTAAGAAAAACTGCGAACAAAATAATCCATCACTGATTAATGTGGAGATTGAAGCCCTCTTGAATGACAACATCAATGATACAGATGTGGTTATTTACACCGATGGTTCAGTCATTTGCCAACAACACTGTTCGTGGGCTTTTTCAGCTCGCTCATATAATAAGAGAGATCAGGGGGGCCTACGCAACAACCTCAAGTAGTTTGACAATAGAGGTTCGGGCGGTTACGGAGGCGGTGAAATGGTTGGCATCTCACAACTACTTTCGTGTTTTTATACTCAGTGGCTCCATGAGCAAGATTCGTAAAGTCGAATCAGGAATGGTGATACGGAACTGGGTGGGGGTACTATAGTTCGTTCCAAAATTCGTGATCATCTTTACCGACCGATATAAAATCATCCCCTTGACAGAAATTCTTGATTTTTACATTTTTATATAGGTAGCAGTCGGTGGACAAAATATAAACAACTTAAGATACGCTGATGACACACTTCTCATGGCTATAAATAAACAAGATCTGCAAGACTTGATAGACATATTAGTGAGAGAAAGTGAAAAGAAAGGATTAAGCATGAATATAAAGAAAACAGAGGTTATTATTGTCTCCAAGAAACAGGAAACACCAACATGTAATATCAAAATAAATAACACAACACTGAAACAAGTCCATCGATTCAAGTATCTAGGAACATTCCTAACATCAGATGGAAGATGTACTACAGAGATTAGGAGTAGAATAGCTCAAATGAAAGCAGCTTTAATGAAAATGAAGAACACACTATGCGTGAACTCACTACCAATGACATTGCGAAAACGAGTACTCCAATGCTATATTGAACCAATACTTATGTATGGCAGCGAATCATGGACAATGAACAAACAATCAATACGATCATTGGAAGCCACAGAGATGTGGTTTTACAGAAGAATGTTGAAAATTCCATGGACAGCAAAGAAAACAAATGTGGAGGTTTTAAATCAGGCATGCACACAAAGAAACCTTATCAAAAGAATAAGAATCCGACAATCAAGGTTCTTCGGGCATATAATGAGAAGAGAAGGTTTAGAACATTTGGTGACAACAGGTAAAATTCAGGAAGGAGAGATCGTGGAAGACAGAGGGAAAAGATGTTGGATGGCCTGACATCATGGTTCCACAAAATATCGACGTCAGAACTGATTACATGCACCAAGCAAAGAGAGTTGTGGAGAGACATGATCGCCTACGCTGGCAGGCATGGCACTTGATTGATTGAACAGTGATGACCTTCCAAAAGTATTTTTGCCCACCCAAACCTTTAGTTCTGTAAGATTTTTATTACATGTTATTACTATAATTCCATATCGATATTCATAATAGATTCACCAACTTACATAACGTCACTACAACAGGACACACCGAGAAGAACATAGAAAATCATTGGAACTTTTTCAAGAACACTATTAAATCTGCAGCAGCAGAAACAGCGGGATATATAAGCCAGTAAAGAAAGAATTGGTTAAGTGAAGAAACATGGCAAAAAAATCCAAGAAAGAAAAGAAGTTAAACTAAGAATGCTATCGACTCAAAACGAATCAACAGTCTTTGAATATAGACAACTGGACAAAGATATTAAAGCAAATGCTCGCAAAGATAAACGTGATTACATCCAGAAGTTATCTCTAGAGGCAGAAACAGCATCCAAAACTGGGAACAACAAAACACTCTTTCATATTATGAAACAGCTAACGAATCATCCGCCGACGGCAAGCTGTCCTGTGAAAGGGAAAAACAACGAATCCATACCATCACAACAAGCACAATTGAAAAGATGGGCTGAACATTTTAAAGAGGTATTAACTGATTCCTTACATTGGAACACTCAAGTGTAACTATTTCTTATCTGCCTGGACCACGCGTCGCTCAAAATACGATTACTATTTTGTTGAGTTTTTATTATTGTTTAATCCGATTGAAGATTTATATTAACCGGAAACTACTTAGAAGTGATGTATAAACAATAATGAATACATATCAGCCTGGCTTATGCTAGAAGTAGAATTGAAACGGAGTTTATCAATCATTTTAGGATACCCTGTGACCGTAAAAAACTAGCGATTTTTATGAATGTTCATGATACTACTTTGTGAACAGTTAATAAACCATACATTCCTTCACTATTTTCTTAGTGTTTGTGTATTCATAAATGGATTACATATATAAAGAGAGCAGTTAGACAGATTTATTCCACATAATGTTCATCAAGGCCCTTGAAAAGTTGGATATTCGTTCTCACAATTTCAATTAGTTTTTTTAATACATGCTAATATTTTTCAAGCATAGTAAACACAACATTATATTTTTGGACACAATAAATATTTTATGAAATTACATTCATTTATCTTTAATTTGATATATAATAAGTTAAACTTTAAATCATATTTAGAAACAATATTTTAGTTTAGCTAAAGTATGTGCAATATTTTGGAAACTTAAAAATAATTCCGTCCAGAGGGGAAAAAAAACCGTTAGTGAATCAATTAAATAGACCCAACCCAGCGATAACACCAGTTTTTGAAACAGAAATACAAATGCCATCATTAAATGCACCCATTGACGACTTCTCAATGGAAGAAATTAAACAAGCCATCAAGAAACTGAAAAACAACAAAGCCAGCAGTAGCGACGATATTTCAGGAGAGATGCTATAAGCAACTGACGAGGAATCAATGGGATTCCTACGTACCTTAATGAACGATGTTTGGCAGAATGAGACCCTCTAAAAGATTGGAAAGACGGGGTGATATTCAAGCTCCCAAAAAAAGGCGATTTGTCAAATTGCAACAACTGGCGCGGAATAACTCTGCTATTAACTGCAAGCTATTCTGCAGTATTTTGATGGAGAGGCTGAAAAAAGCCGTCGATGCAAAGGCTAAGAGAAGAACAAGCTGGCTTTCGTCCACATCGTTCTTGTACCGATCATATCTTCACGCTGAGATCCATTATAGAAGAATCAATTGAATTCCAGTCACCCCTAGTGATAAATTTTATAGACTTTCAGAAAGCGTTTGACAGTCTTCATCGTTCTACTCTCTGGGAGATTCTTAAGACCTACGGCTTCCAGGAAAATACATCAACGTTATAAAAGCCTTCTATTCTGAAGCATCCTGCTGTGTAAGAACAGATGCAGGAAACAGACTGGTTCACAGTCAATTCGGGTGTGAAACAGGGCTGCGTTATGTCACCTATGCTTTTTGGGATAGCTATAGACTGGATCATGCGCAAATGCACCAAAGATGATCAACCTGGCATCAAATGGCTTAATAACAGCAGACTATTTGATCTTGACTTTGCCGATGACGTGGCCATATTGAATTCAACGACACAAGCAACCCACAAACTAACGAGCAATTTTTGCACACTTGCACAACAGGTTGGTCTCCAGATTAATTCTGCCAAGACCAAATTTATGGACCTCACAAACTCGACAGACAACATCGTAATAAATAGCCAAACACTGGAGAAAGTTTAACATTTTACATATTTGTGTAGTAAAGTGTCAAACAACGGAGACACGATGAAAGAAATAAACTCTCGTATTGCTATAGCAGCTAGTGCTTTCACTAAATTAACGAATATCTGGCAATCTCAAGACCTTAGTATATGTACAAAAGTTAAATTATTTAGGTCATGTGTAATTCCTGTACTGACCTACGGTTGTGAAAGATGGAAATCAACAAAGAAAATTGATAAGAAACTGGACAGCTTTGAGAATAAATGTCTCCGAAAATTATTAAAAGTAAAATGGAGTGATTTCGTTTCTAACAACAAAGTGAGAGATAGAACACACCAACAACCCATATCAATTATTATAAGAAAACGAAGGTGGAAATATTTAGGTCATGTTCTTAGATCAGGCGAAAAGAGACTAAATCGACAAGTCTTTATGTGGTCACCAGTTGGGAAAAGAAAACGTGGAAGACCAAAGACCACTCTTCGAAGAACCATCCAACAAGAAAGTAAACTATTGGGATGTAAAACCATACAAGATCTCCAACTGCTAGCAAAGAACCGCATCACATGGAGATCTAAAACCTCTGCCCTATGTGCCGCCTTTGGCACGAAAGGAACAAACTAACTAAACTGACTAAAGTTCGTTCCAAAAGGTTTAATTTGAACGAAATCTATATGATGAATACAAGTAATTTGTTTGTATGCAGTTTTATATACCTCACGACGTTACGAATTCATGTTTAACTAATTGGTAGGTAGCTTAGTTATTGCAAAACACGTTTTTTGTTATATAATTTTGCATAAGCACAACAAAATGATAATCAAAGTTTAGAACTTACAGTAAAGCACAAAATGGTGGCGAATGATTGCAAAGGCGTATTCCTATTACATTTATAAAAAGAAAGGTCATATAGTGACCAAATGATACCTTCCACTTCTATAAATGAAAGTAAATGTTGCGTACATACGCCAATGACAGTCGGTAGGAAACATTGTGAACTGATTAATTTCACGGGATTCCCGATTTTGACGTGCACTGAATTGCATTTGGAACACGGAAATGCTTAGTTATAGATAAACTTGATAATCGTACTGTAAAATTTCGACAAGTATACCAGATCAACATCGCGGTACATTTAGTAATAACATAAAATAAAATTCTTACAGAACTAAAGGTTTGGGTGGGCAAACATACTTTTGGAAGGTTGTCACTGTTACCTATAAAAAATGCAAAAATCAAGAATTTCTGTCAAGTGGATGATTTTATATCGGTCGTAAAGATGATCACGAATTTTGGAACGAACTATAACTATAATTCCCGATGTTGATTTGGTAAACTTGTCGAAATTTTACAGTACGATTGTCAAGTTTGTCTATAACTAGGCGTTTCCGTGTTCCACATGCAATTCAGTGCAAGTCAAAATCGTGAATCCAGTGGAATTAATTAGCTCACAATGTTTCCTACCGACTGTCATTGGCGTATGTACGCAACATTTACTTCCATTTGTAGAAGTTGAGGTATCATTTGTTCACTATGTCACCTTTCTTTTTATATGTGTAGTAGGAGATTGGTAACGTTGACGGGGTGTGAGTACTACTGGTGACTTTTCATGACGGGTTGATGGTACGAGTACAGTGTAATATACAATGACACGAACTCAGTTCTTACAGTTGACGTTGATTCATTTTTTATTGATGTTATTTCATGGCTTGACAAAAAGACGTCTGTTCGCTTTCAATGTTTATTTTCGTCTCTTTGTGTTGTCACTACGTCGCTAAGCAGTATGTCATTCTGTGTAAGCGCTGTGGAATGGCGTACATAGGAGAGACAGGTGTACGGCTTGCTGACCGCTTCTCCCAGCACCTCCGGGATATCTCAAACAGCGCATCCACACCTGTGGCGGTCCATTTCAATGGTCCTAGTCATCGAGGTAGTCGAGATGTCTCTATCACCGGTCTGGTGCCGTGCTCATCAGATGAACGCAGCCGGTTAGCGCTGGAATGTCGCATCATCGTCCAACTCGGTGTGTTGGCCCCTAAAGGGATTAATATACGACTTTAGTACGCTTAGTGTTCTTCTTTCTTCTTTGTCCTTCCCTCTTTCCCTTTTCAACCCCCCCCCATACTTTTAACATCCCACTCCTCTTTACCTCGTTCTTCTCCTCCTCCTTTTCCCCCTCTCCCCTAGGTATCCCTGGCAATTAGACCGTCACGTTTCGCTCTTTCAGCTCGTATGTGCACCTACACAGCCACTCTTGACACCGCTTTTTATACCCTGCATATTTGAATGGAGCTATTGTCACTGATGACTCCTTAAAATCATGTGAGCGGGGGCTCTCATGCTTTTGGAAGTCGTTAGTTACTATAGCTCCTACACTCTGACAGCGGGGGCTCTCATGCTTTTGGAAGTCGTTAGTTACTATAGCTCCTACACTCTGACAGTGGGGCTCTCATGCTTTGGAAGTCGTTAGTTACTATAGCTCCTACACTCTGACAGTGGGGGCTCTCATGCTTTTGGAAGTCGTTAGTTACTATAGCTCCTACACTCTGACAGCGGGGGCTCTCATGCTTTTGGAAGTCGTTAGTTACTATAGCTCCTACACTCTGACAGCGGGGGCTCTCATGCTTTTGGAAGTCGTTAGTTACTATAGCTCCTACACTCTGACAGTGGGGGCTCTCATGCTTTTGGAAGTCGTTAGTTACTATAGCTCCTACACTCTGACAGCGGGGGCTCTCATGCTTTTGGAAGTCGTTAGTTACTATAGCTCCTACACTCTGACAGCGGGGGCTCTCATGCTTTTGGAAGTCGTTAGTTACTAAGTCTCCTACACTCTGACAGCGGGGGCTCTCATGCTTTTGGAAGTCGTTAGTTACTATGTCTCCTACACTCTGACAGTGGGGGCTCCTACACTCTGACAGTGGGGGCTCCTACACTCTGACAGTGGGGGCTCCTACACTCTGACAGTGGGGGCTCCTACACTCTGACAGTGGGGGCTCCTACACTCTGACAGTGGGGGCTCCTACACTCTGACAGTGGGGGCTCCTACACTCTGTCGTTGTATTGACACATAAATCTACACAAGAACAAATTAGTTGTATTGACACATAAATCTACACAAGAACAAAGTCGTTGTATTGACACATAAATCTACACAAGAACAAATTAGTTGTATTGACACATAAATCTACACAAGAACAAAGTAGTTGTATTGACACATAAATCCACACAAGAACAAAGCCCATTTTTGCAACTATATCAACAAAATTATGATTATTAACAAGTTTTCAACAAACAGAAATAATTTCTCTCTGAGGTACAGTTACCGAAGCAGAGAAATTGTTGATGGCTTTCATAACAAAACATAATGCCTTGTTTTCACAATCTGATCAATTGATTGAATTTTTTTTAAGCAGTTGTTTCCAGACAACAAAATTGTTTGATTTTTATATGTACGTCAAGGAAAGTTCTTGACAAATATATGTATATATTTGATAACTCCACTGACAATAATTCATGTCAGCTCCTACATATAATCTTGAATTCAAGAATCGCTCGTGTGGTGTCAGGACCCGCAAACTAATAGTACCACTGCGACCTACAAGGCATGTCGTAAGAGACGAATGATGTAGGACATAGGGAAGCTACCTAGTAAATAAAAAGCATCGCAGAAATCGGATGTGCTGGCATGCTCGTAGGTGCATAACTGGCACAACGTACAATTTTTCTTAGGCTCAAATCACATACGAATCACACAGAGTGGTTAACAAGTGATGGATATAGAGCGTTCGAAGAAGAAAAAAAAAGAAGAATTAAAGAATGTTTCTAATACATACAAGGGTGACTCACCTGGGGAGAAAAATAGCTTGAGTTCCTCACGATACTTAACAACATATGTGAACCAAACCAGAGATGAGACAAAACGTGAGTTCCTCACGATACATAACAACATATGTGAACCAAACCAGAGATGAGAGAGAACTTGAGCTCCTCACGATACTTAACAACACATGTGAGCCAAACCAGAAATGAAAGAACACTTGAGTTCCTCACGACACATGTGAACCAAGCCAGAGATAAAACTTGAGTTTCTCACGATAATTAACAACATATGTGAACCAAACCAGAGATGAGAGAAAACGTGAGTTCCTCACAACACATGTGAACCAAGCCAGAGATAAAACTTGAGTTTCTCACGATAATTAACAATACCTGTGAACCAAATGGGAAAGGAGAGAGAAACAATTGCTGAGACACTTTGTAAAAATTGTGCTGATGATCAAACAGTAAATGACATGGTCAGAAAAGATTTAGCAAATCGTTGTCAAACAAGACAAGTGTTTGCTCAATCATGACAAAATTGTAACAATGTATGCATGTAGAACATTATCGATAACGACATGTAACCACTTGTAAACTCTGCAAACAAGAATTCATGTAAATTAGTATGGCATTAACGATGTAGAGAATTAGGGACATGGGTGCCGAGTATCTGACAAGGGGCAATTTTCACAAATTTCCAACAAACAGGGCACTTGATTGATTTATATGTTATAACTGATAAAATATTGAATATCTAAATATGAGAAACATGTTGTTATTGTTGTACATGTTACTGTTGAAATAGCTGTTTTTTTTCGAAGTTTCAAACTGTAGCATGATTCACTAAATATTTTACTGGATTTTTTCACACTGGTTTTTTTTTCGCCTCTGGACGGAATTTATTTTTAGCTTCAAAAATATTGTACACATACTTTAGCTAAACTAAAATTTTGTTTCTAAATATTATTTAAAGTTGAACTTATTATATATCAAATTAAAGATAAATAAATATACTTTCTCAACATTTTTATTGTATCCGAAAATATAGTGTTGTGTTTACTATGCATGAAAAATATTAGCATGAATTTTAAAAAACTAACTGAAATTTTGAGAACAAAAATCCAACTTACCAAGGGCCTTGATGAAGATTATGTGGAATAAATCTGTCTAACTGCTCTCTTTATATATGTAATCCATTTATGAATACACAAACACTAAGAAAATAGTGAAGGAATGTATGGTTTATTAACTGTTCACAAAGTAGCAACATGAACATTCATAAAAATCGCTAGTTTTTTACGGTCACATGGTATCCTAAATGAATGGTAAATTCCGTTTCAATTCGAATTCTAGCATAAGCTACGATGCCATGAATTTTTTATCGTTTACACATCACTTCTAAGTAGTTTTCGGTTAATATGAAACTTAAATCGGAACGAAAAATAATAAAAACTTCACGAAACAGTCATCGTCTTTTGAGCGACGCTTGCTCCAGGCAGATAGGAAATATTTACACTCTAGTGTTCCGTGGTACGGAATCAGTTAACTGGGCTAACATGGAAGTAAAATAATGAGTAAACATCGCCTTTTCTGTTAATTTGGGGTAATATCGATTTAAGGGAAGACTACAGTCAAACTATGTAGCAATGACGAAACATATAAAAACAAAGTACTATAGTTTGACAAAGTACAAAAACAATAACAATACACAGCAATGTTTCAACCAAAAGGCCTTTATCAAGTAAAGCATACAAGAGAGGTGAAGAATATCACTTCTGACACAACACACAACATGTAGAGTCAAACAATAAATTCCTAACCATCAGGGCAGGACCGTGCGGTATATTTTCTCAGTATGATGCAAGTCTTCGAAATGCCGCACCTTAAATGTTTTTCATTAAAATAACTTTCAATTGTGATTATGACTTCGCTGCTTATGCCGCCCCCTTACGTCGCCGCCTGATGCGGCCGCCTCTCTGTATCGTAGCACAGTACGGTCCTGCATTTAGGGTATATTTCACCCGAGTGTTTACCGGGGACCAAATTTGGGGTGTAAAGAATAGAACCACTGTTACCACGCATGTCGTAAGAGGGTATAATTGGGGTATAACATAATCTACATAGCAGTCAGCATTTATTTGATTCTTCATATACAGGAAAATCTCACTTTAGTTTGGACTAAGATTTTGATTCTACACAAGCAAGAATCGGTGTCAGTTCATGCATACAATCTTGACCAAGGAGAAACATTCTATTTTTATTTTAGATGGGGGGAGAAACATTCTATTTTTATTTTAGATGGAGACTGCAGTAAAACTATGTAGAATGGCGAAACACGTAATAACAAAGTACTGTAGTTTTACAAAATACAAAAACAATGACAATACACAGCAACGTTTCGATCAAAAGGCCTTTATCAAGCAAACTATACAACAAAAGTGACGAATGTCATTTTCATTTTGTGAGACATCTTTCTGAAGTTGATGAAATGATAACTCTCGAACACGTTGGTAATCATTTCATTACGTTATCATCGTCGTCGTCGTTGTTATTACCGCGCTTTCTCATTAGTATGTAAATTCAGATATGGATCACCAATAAAAATAAAATAGTTATTCAATTGATAGTTGCTAAACAAAATATAGACATCATATCCAGTGCACCATGTCTTGAATATTGAAAGATAACAATAGTTAAGCGGTGTGATCATCATACTAGAGTAGATCGTAATCAGTTGTAGCATCCTGTTCATAATTGTGGAGGAAGGTTTCAGAGCAAGATGAATACTATGCGGCAGATGGATAGACAACAGAACAGAAACTATACAACAACACGTGATAACAGCAAGCAAGGCGACACGCTTGACTTAGAGACGACAACTTATCTACTCCCCTCTGAGACTACGTGCCAAAAATGGGAAAACAAACAAAGTAAAAATAATATCAAGATTGTATACGTTATCATATGCAATTTTAAAACATAAAATTTAATCACAACCTTTAGTTTCTAACGTTTGACAATAAAACACAACTAACGGTGTTAACCAAACTTGGTCAGCCATACCTTCTATTAAGACAACTTTAATATAATATACTCAATGACGAATTAACAATAATGTTTGCATCAAATGATTATTCTTAATGTCTAACTCGTTCGCCATGTCACCGCTTTTTTAATAACTGTTTCACTAGTTCTGCTGATCTGCCCGCAAAAGCATTTGAATAAATTAACATAACTTGCTAGTTTATATGTCTCTAACATGTGCTGTTCATACTCATTATTGTAAACCTGAAGACATGAAATCCATTCTCCGGGTATAGGCGCTTGCGGAAGAAGTCAAGCATCTTACGAACTCTATCCAGAAAATCATCATCCTCGCTACAAAGGCGCAAGAGTTGGGAGAATGACAACGAAACAAGCCTAGGGATGGGAAGAAGTATAAAGGAGAAAACCATATGCATCAGTAGGCTTATAATATACTGATGTAGTGATAGTGGATAGGTATATGGTGATAGTAATGTCAAGAAAGTTGACACACGAAGTGGAGCTGTGAGAGGTAAAACGAATAGCAGGGTTGAAAACATTAATGAAATTAATGAAGCGTGACAAATCAGCTTCAGTCATATCAGTTTTTGGTTATAAGTCACTGCATTAGTTCGGGCAGTTTAATCGCAGATCGAACAGTAAGACTACCAGCCAATCTTGTCCTAATTTACATGAGTCATGGGGTGGGGGGTCCTATTGACAACAGATGCAGAAAGGGGTGAGGAGTTCCTTCAGCGTTTTGTAGATCAGACAGAAAAGGGGGATAAGGATGACCATCAGGATATTGTGAATGTTCTTCGTGATATTACTAACTCTGGAGAACCTTACACTGATTTCATAATAAATGAGGATGTAGTTAATGCACTCAAAGACAATCACAGCACTACCCCGGACCTGATGGTACTCAGTATCACCACATCAAACAGCTCGATGAGACAGTGGGTATTAATGCAATTGTGATAGATTTCAACAACAGTATACGAAATGCTACCTCAGGATTGACTGAACGGCTACTTACGACTGCTCCAAAAACATGGGAACGATCCATCAGCAACTACCGCATACGCACCTTGCAAAGTGTATATGGCAAATTACCGAAGACGGTAGTGGCCAATTTAATGTGTCACTTAGAGACAGAACACATCATCCCTGACACATTGGGTAGCTAACGGCAAGTGAAAGTTGTTTTTGACCAGTAAACCATGAGAACCTGCGACATCTGTTGAAAGATACTGAACACTTATGGGTCTGCTCTGAATGCTATCACGTCATTCAGCCACCAATAAAATACATATACATATAAACTAGTCCTGATGACACATCTCTAAGACTAAGGTGCAGCAATAAGGCGAAGGGCAAGCATCTATAAAAACATAGTGAATCCCCTGATATTGGAATACAGAGAACGTGTTGATGCATTTTATGAACAGGAAAGGAAGCATGAAAATATCTCTTTAAAATATTGTGACATAAACAATATCAAAATTGCAAACGATTTTCAATTTAAAATATAGAAAATATTTTAGACACTTTTTATGTGCACCATATTTAAAGTAGTGCTATAATTGAAGATTGCGGGCAAAATACTAATATGAAGACAATACTATAATATGAAGGAAAACATCTATATCAAGGAGAAGTCTGTCCGAAACCATTATCGAAAAAGGGTGGAGACTGCAGTAAAACTTGAAAAAATAGCTAAACACGTAAAAACAAAGTACTACAGTTCTACAAAATACATAAACAGTGACGATAAACAGCAACGTTTCGACCAAAAGGCCTTTATCAAACAAACAATACAACAAGAATGACGAATTTCGAGGAACACTACAAATGGACGATTACATATGGAAACATAAACCTATCTAATGAAAATCTGGAAATAAAAACGAACAACGAAATGAGTGCAACACAAAAAACCGAAAGTGGAAAAGAAGAGAAACAATAAACAATATAGTGGATAAATGACACATCTATGGAGCAAACAAAATATAGATAACAAGGCACGAGATAAGACAGTACTGAGAGGCATAGGAATGTAATGCGTTGAGTCCAGAGGTCGCAAAGTGCCATAGAATGAAATAAAACGGTTCTCCAGGGCGAATCGACTGCGATCATCGGAGGAACATGATCGGATGGCTGTGACCTGGACATCGTCAACTCCTGAATGGCCAGTATCATTGAAATGAGTGGCCACAGGAGTCCAGACATTGGCGAATATCGCGTAAGTGTTGGGCGAATCGGTCATTGAGCCTCTTACCGGTTTCACCAATATAGGCCTTGTTGCATCGTTTGCAGGTGATGGCATAGACGATATTGCGGGACTCACACGTGAAACTGTCTTGAATGGCATACGTAGCTTTTGGAAAAGAGACAGTGTGGGTCTGTATTACATATGCACATGTATTACAGCGCCGACGGCCACACTGGATGGTGCCAAAGTGACTCTGGATATTAGGCTTGAGGCGACTGTGTACCAACAAATCCTTGAGGCTTCTGTCCCGTCTGTACGCCACCAAAGGATAGTGTTGGAAGACTGAACGTGTCTCAGGATCAGACTGAAGAATAGGGAGATGATGGAATAAGACCTTTTTCACCAGGAAACTATGAGTGTGGAAAGTTAAGAGAAGTTTAACCCTGTCAGAATTGGGGGTTCTATGTATGTGAGAAAGGGCCTCCTGGCGAGCAATTAGCTGAACCCGATGCATGGCAGATGTAAGCACATTCTCCGGGTATAGGTGCTGGCGGAAGAAATCAAGCATCTCGTGAGCTCTATCAAGAAAATCGTCGTCCTCGCTACAGAGGCGACGAAGGCGTAAGAGTTGAGAGAAGGTAAAGAGTCACGACAGGCCTGGGGATGGGAAGAGGTAGTCATTCTTGTTGTATTGTTTGCTTGATAAAGGCCTTTTGGTCGAAACGTTGCTGTTTATCGTCACTGTTTATGTATTTTGTAGAACTGTAGTACTTTGTTTTTACGTGTTTAGCTCCGAAACCATTACAACTAGACAGAAAATATTGGAGATTCAATACAGCTAATCTTCAGCTAGAAGAATACACGTATTATTGTCTCATCTTATTATACAACTGCAAAGATATATGAGTTGCTCGTATCAACTCTCAACCTAACATTCAGTTATAATTATACAGTCAGCTTTAACTTTCCAGAACAAATTGAACCAAACGTAAAGGTCACATTCTATTTTTACGCCTTATTTCAAGGGACACAATTGTTGCTCGTAAACTGTTGCTAAAATGCCAAACTGCATCATTCCCCCTAGCCATCAAGAAATTCATGCGTTGATGTGAAATTGGGATTTTTCCTTGTATATTTTTGGCAGCTTTTGTATTCTCTAGGGATGGAATCGTAAAAGCTTTACTGTAATTTCTCTGGATGCAACTGAGTGTACTGAGTATGCGCATGTATCTACTTTTATGTGTACTCTATCGGTAATATTACATCAGCCCTATCTTAATATATATATATACTTCGTGAGAGACTAGGTCAGATAATTATCCATGTCATTCGATGGTTTTCATATCATCAACAGAAAGATGTCTCACAACCAGGAAATTGTATTTTTCCCTTGTCAAGATTGTACACTTTAATTGGCACAAGTTCATGTTTACGGGGAATTAAAATCTTTGTATGCAAGTTGTGAGATTGTCCTATGAAAGACAAATCGCATAAATACTTGTATGTAGAATTTGCCTGAAATGCACGGATGATATGCGATATTTACTCATTGTTTTATTTCAATGTTAGCACAAATTAAGCGGTTTGTTAGAGTTTGAAACTTCACAAAATGAGACATATTAATAATAACATACTAATTTACATTAGCAACGTGTATCTTATATTAAAAGACGAATGTTAGTTATAACTTGTTACTTTTGAAGGTTACCTCCTATCAGATATTCGGCATCCATGTCACTAATCCTCTCCTTCGCTACATTTCGTATACATTTCTTGACGTGTATTTTTGTTTCGTAAATTAATTTATAAGTTAGAGTTTCGACATCTTTGTATATTTGTGTCGACAATGTCCACGTACCACACATCTAAAGCCTAACTTTTAGAAATAGTAAACATTATGGTCTCTAAACATCTGTTTGCAAGATCTCGGTAGACCATGTTCTTCAACAAATGTCTTGCAGAAAGTAAGCAATTTAGATTAAAATCACATGTGCAACTTTCTTCCAGAAACGTAGCTTATTTATCTACAAAATAGATGAGAATGCAGTAAAACTATTTGATTGGAAAAACACGTAATTACAAAGTACTGTAGTTTTACAAATTACAAAACAATGAAAAAAGAGAAAGTACTAAGAAGCATAGGAATGTAATACGTTGAGCCCACGTGGTCGCAAAGTACCATACAACAAAATCAAACGATTATCCGGAGCAAATCGACTGCGATCATCCGAGGAACATGATCGGATGGCTGTGACCTGGACATAGTGAGCTCCTAAATGGCTAGTATCATTGAAATGGGTGGCTACAGGGTCACAGAGCATTGGCGTATGTCGCGCAAGTGTTGGGCGAATCGGTCACTGAGCCTCTTGCCTGTCTTGCAGATATAAGCCTTGTTACACCGCTTACAGATAATGGCATAGATAAGATTTATCTGGGACTATAATGGGACTCGCATGTGAAACCATCGTCAATAAGAAACGTGGCTAAAGGAAAAGATACAGTACGCGTCTGTATCACATAAGCACACGTGTTGCAAGCTGAAACGGCCACACTGGACAGTGCCAAAATGAGTCTGGATATTGGACTTAATTCGACTGTGTACTAACATATCCTTAAGACTTCTGTCCCGTCTGTAAGCCACCAAAAGATAGTTGGGGAAGACAGAACGGGTCTCAGAATCTGACTTAAGGATAGACAGATGACGGAATAAAACATTTTCACCAGTGAACTATGGGGGTGGAAAGTTAAGATAAGAATTACTCTGTCAGAGTTAGTAATAGCCGTCCATCGCAAGCGATGATGACAACAATCTCAGACGTGTGCTGTTGCACCTCTCTGGTGTGTGCGGAGGTGACTGTAGAGTTCAATCCTAGAACAGAATCCCCGACCACAGGTGGGGCATACATGATCAAGGTTAGACATGTGCGTGTTGTGTGCTCTGTCTTTTCGCGCTGCTCGTTTTCTCTGTGACTCAACAATACGATGATTCTCAGCTATTCGGTTCCTCTTTTGTTGTTACAGCGCCACATTTGGCGATCTTGCGCAAGGATTCCCAGCACGTATTGTCTATATCGAAGCATTTCAGAGACACTTTAAGAGTGTCTTTAAATCGTTTTTTCTGTCCACCAGCTAAACGTCTGCCCCTTCAAGCTCGCCATACATCAACTGTTTTGGGATGCGTTTATCAGGCATTCGAGCAACGTGACCGACCCATCTCAGTTGGGCCTTCTGCAACAGGGTGTTGACGCTTGGGATCTTTGCTCTTGTGAGGACTTCGCTGTCTGGAATTTTGTCCTGCCAGTTTATTTTTAGTATTCTGCGTAGACAGCTTGTGTGGACATGGTTTAATTTTCTTCCGTGTCTGCTATACACTGTCCATGTCTCTCTTGCGTACAGCAGCGTGGATAGCACTATGGCCTGGTAAACTTTCAGCTTTGTGACTATGCTTATCCCCTTCCATTCCAACACAGTGACACGTAACCTTCCGAACGCAGCACTGGCTTTGGATATCCTATTGTGGACCTCAGAATCTATGTTTGCCGATCTGGATAGGAGGCTGCCAAGATAAGCAAAGTTGTCCGTTGACTGGAGACGCTGGTGTTTAATGTTGATGACTGGATCGTAATACTGTTCTCTAAGGGCGGGCTGGAACATGACCTCTGTTTTTGGTGTTAATTGTGAGGCCAAACCTATCACAGGCCATTGAGAACTTGTCCATGTAAGTCTGCATTTCTTCCTCAGAGTTGGTAGCGAGGCCACAGTCATCAGCAAACAACAGGTTTGAGATAGTTGATTCTTTTACCTTGGTGGAGGATTTTAACCTCCGAAGATTGAATAGGTTACCGTCTGTCCTGTATCTAATCTTTACCCCATGTTCGTCGCCTTCCCAAAAGACATCCGTGAGCATGGCAGCAAACATCATGCTGAAGAGTGTTGAGGCCAGTACACAGCCCTGTTTGACGCCGTTGGTGACATGGAAGGCTTCCGACAGCTCCCTTCGTCAAGTACACGTGCCATCATGCCCTCGTGAAACTGTTGAACGATCTTGATGAATTTCTTTGGGCATCCAAATTTTTCCATGATCTTCCATAGACCCTCCCTGTTAACCGTGTCGAAAGCCTTTGTCAGATCGACAAAGACCATATAGAGGTTACGGTGCTGCTCTTGGCATTTCTCCTGTAGTTGGCGAGCAGCAAATATCATGTCTGTTGTTCCACGACCTGCTCTGAAGCCACATTGGGTCTCAGGGATAAGTCCTGTTCAGGTGATCGATTAATCGATTGAGGAGGACTCTGGCCAGTATTTTGCCAGCGATTGACAGGAGGAGATCCCCTGTGGTTATCGCAGGCCTGGCGGTTTCCTTTCCGCTTGTACAGGTGGACAATAGTGGCATCCTTTAATTCTTGTGAGAGTTAGTAGTCCTATGCTGGCTGGTAAGGGCCTGCTGGCAAGTGATTTTCTGAACTCGATGCATAGCCGAGACAAGCACCTTCTCCTGGTATAGCGCCTGTGTAAGAAATCAAGCATCTCTGAGCTCTCTCAAGAAAATTATCATCCTCGCTACAAAGGTGCAAGAGCTGCGAGAATGGCAAGAGTCACGACAAGCCCGGGGATGGGAAGAAGTATAAAGGAGAAAACTATGTGCCTTATTTATCTTATATTATATGAGAGTTATTATAGTTAATAACAATAACAAGATCATAGACTATGTATCCATGACAACAATGTCCTCTAGTTCAAGATTATATGCGCCAACTGACTGGAATTTATTGTCTGTGTAGTTGTCAAATGTTTGTTCATCATTGTCGTCAACGCCCGTCACACACACACACACATATGCAACCACTCTTTTAAACAAGATTAATTCCATTTTCTGTTTGGAAAAATCTGCTTGCAATATTTAATCAACTTGTCGACTCGATTTCCGGTCGCCAACATGTCGGGTGTGAAAATTCCTAACGGATAAACTGTGCGCGATTTCTTGTGATTGTGGTGTGATTTACGCGGTTTCTGGCTACTATAAGCGGATAAAACGTGTTGATTAGTGTCCGTGTTTGTATGGTCAGAGCAAACGCCTGACCGTACATTGTGGCCCTGAGCGTGCCGGCGCCGTATCGGAGAATAGCGTAACCTATTATCGATAGGTAGCGCACCGCGTGGCGATGGACTAAGTGCGAGTCCAACCTGCTGCCTTGTAGGTTAATAAATTAAGGCTAAAGGTGGGCAGCCTGACAGAAACGCCGCAGAAGACGGGTGCACAATGTGCAGCACAATTCGTTTTACGACGACATCGACTGGTATACAAAAAAAAGAGTAGTGGTCAACCGGAGTCTCGACAGACGGCAGGAGTGATCGATCCACGCCGCCGAGCCAGGGACAGTTAGCAGGGACAAACACTAATGAAGCAAATCATAGAACATTCAACATTATGCAGTGGAATGCAGAGGGAGTACTAAAGAAGAAGGTCCCATTAACAAAATATCTACAACAGGAGCAGATAGACATAGCATGCATACAAGAGTCGCACCTAAACTCTATCCACAGATTTTCCATTTGAGGATATCAGACCTTCCGATTAGACAGGGAAGGACGCAAAGGTGGAGTCCTGATCCTCGCCCGAAATGAGATTGCATGTCAAGAAATAACAGTATGTGCTAGTAGACAGTCAGAAATTGTAGGGATAGACGCAACAACCCCAATTGGGAGCACCCGGATCTATAACATCTACTGCCCTCCAAACAAAGACTTAGTACTGGAGAACATGAACATAATACCAACAAACTGCATAGTAGTAGGAGACTTTAATAGTCACTCTAAGCGGTGGGGCTACCAGGATACAAATAACAGAGGTGATGAGGTGGAGGACTGGGAGATAGACAGCAACCTACACTTAATCAACAATGCTGAGGATAAACCTAGTTACTACTCCAGAACCTGGAAAACCACCTCCACACCAGACCTGGCCTTTAGCACAGGTGACATCCACCACAAAATTGACAGAATGGTGCTGGACCAACTTGCAGGAAGTGATCACAGACCGGTAAAGCTGGCCATAAATGTTGCATACTCCCCACAGCAACCAAAGCTGCTACCAAGATGGAACTACAAACGAGCAGACTGGGATAAATTTGCACTCCTGACATACCTATACTGTGGACCCCTAAACATACGCAAGAGTATGCTAAAGGCTGGGGTTGCAGACTTTAACAAAGCCCTCCAAAAAGCAGCCACTGAGTCCATCCCTCGAGGTGCGAGACCAAACTACAGCCCATTCTGGACGGACGAATTAGAACAACTAGAAGTAGAACTAACGAAAGCAAGAGACATTGCAGAAATAGAAAGAACAACAGAAGCAAACATTAAACTTAAAGCCACCTCGGCAAGATACAAACGAACACTAAACGAAAATGCTAGAAACAGCTGGATAGAAAAAACACAAAGCCTTAACCTAGACAGAGATGGAAATAAGTTGTGGAAACTAGCCAGGGCACTAAACCAAGAAAATAAATACAAGCACACAATCACCATCAAACAGAATGATGAACAGCTAAGCGGGAAACAAGCTGCCAATATCCTTAGTGAGCACTTTACACAAGTAAATCATATAGGTGTTCCTGAAGAAAGGGAGGAAACCATAAAGAAGAACTAATGGCTCACGACCTCATTCAAGGTCCCCGGAGGAGCACATGACAACTAAATTCACAATACATGAATTAGAAAAAGCATTACGCTCTCTAAAGAAAAGAAAAGCACCAGGCAATGATGGGATAACTAACGAAATGTTAATAGAAATGGGACGACAAGCGAAAAAGAAGCTACTAGAAATATTTAACTGCAGCTGGAAAAGTGGCGTTATACCCAAAGAATGGAAGGAAGCTATACTGATACCGATAAAAAGCCGGGGAAGGATCCCACAGACCCTAGCAGTTATAGACCAATTAGCCTACTGAGCTGCGTAGGAAAATTGCTAGAGCGCATGATCAACACCAGACTAATGTGGCATCTGGAAGAAAAGGGCTTGCTACTCCCCCAACAAGCAGGCTTCCGAAAACACAGATCTACAGAAGATCAAGTGACATACATCGCCCAGGAGATAGAGGATGCTTTTCAAGAGGAAAAACAAACGCTAGCAGTATGGGTAGATCTGGAGAAGGCTTTTGATAAAGTGTGGAAGGCTGGCCTAAAAGTGAAGTTGCGCAGAAACCTAGTAGCAGGACGAATGTACAAATGGATATCACAGTATCTAGAAAAAGAACTGCTAAAGTGCAAGTGCAAGAGTTCACCAGCAGGAAAACAACACTAGAACAAGGAGTTCCTCAGGGTGGAGTACTGTCGCCAACACTGTTCCTCATATACATCAATGACATAACCGAGAACATACCCAGAAGGATCCACCACGCCCTGTATGCGGATGACCTGGCCCTGTGGACATCAGAGGAGCGCATTACCGCTGCAACAAGCAGAATACAACAGGCCATCACATCCCTAGACCAATGGTCCAATACATGGCTGATCAAAGCCAATGAAAAGAAACCGACATATACGATTTTCTCCCTATCAACAAAGCCCCAAAGTCCAAATCTCCTACTAAATAACCATATATTGCTCCCAGAGAAAAACCCAACATACCTTGGAATCACCTTCGACCAGCGCATGACATGGCATGCTCAGATTGAAAAAACAAAACCCGAGCAAAATCCAGGATGGCAATCATGAAAAAACTAGCTGGCACAACCTGGGGGCAGATAACAGTGTTTTAAAGAAGCTTTATATGGGATATGTTCGCCCGACACTGGACTATGGAATCTCTGCATGGGCAACTGTAGCCCAATCCAACTTCAATAAAATCAACCGTGTTCAGAACCAAGCTATGAGAATTATTACAGGGGAATGAGATCTACTCCAATACAGGAAATGGAGAAGACCACCGGCCTACAACCAATGGAGGATATAAGAGACAGCAGAGCACAAAAACAAGCAGAAAAGTTCAAGAGACTAGAAGATCACCCAATGTACAACAGAATGAATGGGCTAGGAAGGGGCAGACTAAAACGAACCAACTTTGCAGCGACAACCAAGATGATGATTAGCAAACAACCATCATGTGCTGAAGTTACCCCCAAACCACTAAAATACACCAACACAAGACAGATATGGAAAGATACAAAATTCCCAGAGCTGAATGAGAACATCACAGGGATAGTAGGAAAAACCAACAAACAAGTGAAGAAAGAAAACTCCTGGCCACCGAGTACCTAAAGGAACACTTTCCTAACAGCAGGTGGACCCATGTATACACAGATGGGACTGCAGCAAATGCAACTGAAAATGGAGGAGGAGGAGCCCTCATAGTGCTCAGTGACATGAAACTCAGGAAGCTAAAATTAGCGACAGGAAGGTTCTCCAGCAATTACAGAGCAGAGGCAGAGGCCCTAAAAGCGGCAGAAGAAGCCATAGTGTCAGAGGAACATGTAAATGAAAACCTGGTATTTCTTACTGATGCCCTGTCAGTAATTACTGCTCTAAAAAATGAAGACGATAACAACTTGAAGGAACTGCAAGCATCACTACACCAAGTATGCAACATCTTCTCTAGAGTGGTAATACAGTGGATACCATCTCACTGCGGAATACGTGGCAATGAGACTGCGGACATATTGGCAAAAGCAGGAAGCAGGCTACCACAGACAGACACCAGTATGACATATGAGGAAGCAAAGTACGGATAAAAATGGCCTACAAGAACAAATGGCTGAGAGATCACCCAGGGCATGAAAAGGACGATGCTTACCACCAACTAAGTAGAGAGGAACAGGTTGTCATTTTTCGTCTACGAACAGGGCACAATAGACTGAGGTACCAACTGTTTAACAAGTATAAAATAGGCCCATCTGACATATGCACAAGTGGCACCAGCAAGATGACAGAGACACACATACTGCAAGAATGTCCAACGTACATGGAACAGAGAAAAAACACATGGCCAATCCCATATCAGTCCAAGACAAGCTATACGGAGATGTACATGGACTCGGTTGACCACTAACTACTTTAAAAGTATACAAATCGATGTCAGTCCAAGACAAGCTATACGGAGATGTACATAGACTCCGGTTGACCACTAACTACTTTAAAGTAAACAAATCGATGTCAGTCAAGACAAGCTATACGGAGATGTACATGGACTCGGTTGACCACTAACTACTTTAAAAGTATACAAATCGATGTCAGTCAAGACAAGCTATACGGAGATGTACATGGACTCCGGTTGACCACTAAGTACTTTAAAAGTAAACAAATCGATGTCAGTCCAAGACAAGCTATACGGAGATGTACATGGACTCCGGTTGACCACTAACTACTTTAAAAGTAAACAAATCGATGTCAGTCCAAGACAAGCTATACGGAGATGTACATGGACTCGGTTGACCACTAACTACTTTAAAAGTAAACAAATCGATGTCAGTCCAAGACAAGCTATACGGAGATGTACATGGACTCGGTTGACCACTAACTACTTTAAAAGTAAACAAATCGATGTCAGTCCAAGACAAGCTATACGGAGATGTACATGGACTCGGTTGACCACTAACTACTTTAAAAGTAAACAAATCGATGTCAGTCCAAGACAAGCTATACGGAGATGTACATGGACTCCGGTTGACCACTAACTACTTTAAAGTATACAAATCGATGTCAGTCCAAGACAAGCTATACGGAGATGTACATGGACTCCGGTTGACCACTAACTACTTTAAAAGTAAACAAATCGATGTCAGTCCAAGACAAGCTATACGGAGATGTACATGGACTCGGTTGACCACTAACTACTTTAAAAGTAAACAAATCGATGTCTGAAAACGTTGGAAGAAGAAGAAGTAATCAACTTGTCAGCTTTTGAAAACAATACATTATGTTCTGTCGTCATGAAAACAATACATTATGTTCTGTCGTCATGGAAACAATACATTATGTTCTGTCGTCATGGAAACAATACATTATGTTCTGTCGTCATGGAAACAATACATTATGTTCTGTCGTCATGAAAAATAATACATTATGTTCTGTCGTCATGAAAAATATCAACAATTTTTTTGTTTCGATAAAATTGTATCAAAAATGGATCATGTTTAGTTTGATGGAAAAGTGTAAATGTTTAGTTTGTTGGAAAAGTGTAAATGTTTAGTTTGTTGGAAAAGTGTAAATGTTTAGTTTGTTGGAAAAGTGTAAATGTTTAGCGTTTTATATGTAGTTTTTATAATTGTTGTCATAGACTAACTTTATCTTATCATTTAGTTTGTCATAGACTAACTTTATCTTATCATTTAGTTTGTCATAGACTAACTTTATCTTATCATTTAGTTTGTCATAGACTAACTTTATCTTATCATTTAGTTTGTCATAGAATAACTTTATCTTTTCATTTAGTTTGTCATAGACTAACTTTATCTTATCATTTAGTTTGTCATAGACTAACTTTATCTTATCATTTACTTTGTCATAGACTAACTTTATCTTATCATTAACTTTGTCATAGACTAACTTTATCTTATCATTTAGTTTGTCATAGACTAACTTTATCTTATCATTTAGTTTGTCATAGACTAACTTTATCTTATCATTTAGTTTGTCATAGAATAACTTTATCTTATCATTTAGTTTGTCATAGACTAACTTTATCTTATCATTTACTTTGTCATAGACTAACTTTATCTTATCATTTACTTTGTCATAGACTAAATTTATCTTTTCATTTAGTTTGTCATAGACTAACTTTATCTTATCATTTAGTTTGTCATAGACTAACTTTATATTATCATTTAGTTGGTCATATACTAACTTTATCTTATCATTTACTTTGTCATAGACTAACTTTATCTTATCATTTAGTTTGCCATAGACTAACTTTATCTTATCATTTAGTCTGTCATAGACTAACTTTATCTTATCATTTAGTTTGTCATAGACTAACTTTATCTTGTCATTTAGTTTGTCATAGACTAACTTTATCTTGTCATTTAGTTTGTCATAGACTAACTTTATCTTATCATTTAGTTTGTCATAGACTAACTTTATCTTATCATTTAGTTTGTCATAGACTAACTTTATCTTGTCATTTAGTTTGTCATAGACTAACTTTATCTTATCATTTAGTTTGGCATAGACTAACTTTATCTTATCATTTAGTTTGTCATAGACTAACTTTATCTTTTCATTTAGTTTGTCATAGACATAATTTATCTTATCATTTAGTTTGTCATAGACTAACTTTATCTTATCATTTAGTTTGTCATAGACTAACTTTATCGTATCATTTACTTTGTCATAGACTAACTTTATCTTATCATTTAGTTTGTCATAGACTAACTTTATCTTATCATTTAGTTTGTCATAGACTAACTTTATCTTATCATTTAGTTTGTCATAGACTAACTTTATCTTATCATTTAGTTTGTCATAGACTAACTTTATCTTGTCATTTAGTTTGTCATAGACTAACTTTATCTTATCATTTAGTTTGTCATAGACTAACTTTATCTTATCATTTAGTTTGTCATAGACTAACTTTATCTTATCATTTAGTTTGTCATAGACTAACTTTATCTTGTCATTTAGTTTGTCATAGACTAACTTTATCTTATCATTTAGTTTGTCATAGACTAACTTTATCTTTTCATTTACTTTGTCATAGACTAACTTTATCTTATCATTTAGTTTGTCATAGACTAACTTTATCTTATCATTTAGTTTGTCATAGACTAACTTTATCTTATCATTTAGTTTGTCATAGACTAACTTTATCTTATCATTTAGTTTGTCATAGACTAACTTTATCTTATCATTTAGTTTGTCATAGACTAACTTTATCTTTTCATTTACTTTGTCATAGACTAACTTTATCTTATCATTTAGTTTGTCATAGACTAACTTTATCTTATCATTTAGTTTGTCATAGACTAACTTTATCTTATCATTTAGTTTGTCATAGACTAACTTTATCTTATCATTTAGTTTGTCATAGACTAACTTTATCTTATCATTTAGTTTGTCATAGACTAACTTTATCTTATCATTTAGTTTGTCATAGACTAACTTTATCTTTTCATTTAGTTTGTCATAAACTAACTTTATCTTATCATTTAGTTTGTCATAGACTAACTTTATCTTATCATTTAGTTTGTCATTGTCTAACTTTATCTTATCATTTACTTTGTCATAGACTAACTTTATCTTTTCATTTAGTTTGTCATAGACTAACTTTATCTTATCATTTAGTTTGTCATAGACTAACTTTATCTTGTCATTTAGTTTGTCATAGACTAACTTTATCTTGTCATTTAGTTTGTCATAGACTAACTTCATCTTATCATTTAGTTTGTCATAGACTAACTTTATCTTATAATTTACTTTGTCTTAGACTAACTTTATCTTATCATTTAGTTTGTCATAGACTAACTTTATCTTATCATTTAGTTTGTCATAGACTAACTTTATCTTATCATTTACTTTGTCATAGACTAACTTTATCTTATCATTTAGTTTGTCATAGACTAACTTTATCTTATCATTTAGTTTGTCATAGACTAACTTTATCTTTTCATTTAGTTTGTCATAGACATAATTTATCTTATCATTTAGTTTGTCATAGACTAACTTTATCTTATCATTTAGTTTGTCATAGACTAACTTTATCTTATCATTTAGTTTGTCATAGACTAACTTTATCTTATCATTTAGTTTGTCATACACTAACTTTATCTTATCATTTAGTTTGTCATAGACTAACTTTATCTTATCATTTAGTTTGTCATAGACTAACTTTATCTTATCATTTAGTTTGTCATAGACTAACTTTATCTTTTCATTTACTTTGTCATAGACTAACTTTATCTTATCATTTAGTTTGTCATAGACTAACTTTATCTTATCATTTAGTTTGTCATAGACTAACTTTATCTTATCATTTACTTTGTCATAGACTAACTTCATCTTATCATTTAGTTTGTCATAGACTAACATTATCTTATCATTTAGTTTGTCATAGACTAACTTTATCTTATCATTTAGTTTGTCATAGACTAACTTTATATTATCATTTAGTTTGTCATAGACTAACTTTATCTTATCATTTAGTTTGTCATAGACAAACTTTATCTTATCATTTACTTTGTCATAGACTAACTTTATCTTATCATTTAGTTTGTCATACACTAACTTTATCTTATCATTTAGTTTGTCATAGACTAACTTTATCTTATCATTTAGTTTGTCATAGACTAACTTTATCTTATCATTTAGTTTGTCATAGACTAACTTTATCTTTTCATTTACTTTGTCATAGACTAACTTTATCTTATCATTTAGTTTGTCATAGACTAACTTTATCTTATCATTTAGTTTGTCATAGACTAACTTTATCTTATCATTTAGTTTGTCATAGACTAACTTTATCTTATCATTTAGTTTGTCATAGACTAATTTTATCTTATCATTTAGTTTGTCATAGACTAACTTTATCTTATCATTTAGTTTGTCATAGACTAACTTTATCTTTTCATTTACTTTGTCATAGACTAACTTTATCTTATCATTTAGTTTGTCATAGACTAACTTTATCTTATCATTTAGTTTGTCATAGACTAACTTTATCTTATCATTTAGTTTGTCATAGACTAATTTTATCTTATCCTTTAGTTTGTCATAGACTAACTTTATCTTTTCATTTAGTTTGTCATTGTCTAACTTTATCTTATCATTTAGTTTGTCATAGACTAACTTTATCTTATCATTTACTTTGTCATAATCGAACTTTGTCTTGTCCTTTAGCTTGCTCTTTATTACTATATTAGCAACTTAACCATTCAGTAGTATATTTTTTTTTTTTAAAGTTAATTGCATATCCTTTACAGGACTTTGCGAATCAACTCTAGCTTTTTAATGCTGTTTATGATTATTTCTAGCCTTTATTACTTTCAGTAGTCTGACATTGCTTTCTGAACGAGTTGTGCCATCGTTCTTTTATAAAAATCCACGCGAAACAATTTGCAACCAACCTGTCCGCAGCGTGATTCAAACACAGAACGTCGGGGTTGACAGTCACTATCCCCTAATCCACAGAAACGGGAAATAGACAGTTGACATAATTACATCATTAACGTGGTTTAAAAAGAATATTTACTTTCAGTGAAATAGTAATTATGTTGTACATATATTTTTTGATACTTGTTTGCATTCTTGTGCCTGGAAAAAACTGTCATTTCAGGAAGAACTGGGGTGGGTGATGTTGGCGAAAGCAAAATCTAAAGTTGCGTTGTTATCGCCTACTGAGACGAACTTCTTGAATATTTGTGTGCAGCCCCAACCCAGTGTTTCCCGGCGTCAAGAAAAATGCACAGCAAAATCTTCAAATTGCCAAGAGCTGACGCGCTTCTCGAAGTGGCTGAGTATGTTTCTAATCCGTAACCGTTTAGAAAGGCAAAGGCGATAATGGAAAGGTTTGTCATCTCCTACAAGCTCAAACATTGGCAAAGGCCGAAACTTTTAGGACGCGATTGTCCTACACTTGTAGACGTCCACGGTACTGCACACCCTTGATCAGAGAAGAAAAATTCAAATTAAACGGTTGAAAAATATATCGTTCGAGTGATCAGTGATCGTATATAGTGATCAGTCATCTTATATAGTGATCAGTCATCTTATATAGTGATCAGTCATCTTATATAGTGATCAGTCATCTTATATAGTGATCAGTCATCTTATATAGTGATCAGTCATCTTATATAGTGATCAGTCATCTTATATAGTGATCAGTCATCTTATATAGTGATCAGTCATCTTATATAGTCATCAAGTCTATATGTCCCAAAGGTCTATAGAATAACACCTAGCAAATAAAAAGCATTTCAGAAATCGGATGTGCTGACCTACTTGTAGGCGCATAACTGCACAACACGCAATCTATCTTAGGTTCAGATCACATACAAATCACAAAGAGTGGTTTAACACGTGGTCGATATGTAGCGTTCGAGCAGAAGAAGAAGAAGCTATGAATGATGTGACCATGTCAATTATGTATATACTCTTTGTGTATGTATGCGGTTGTATGCAGTCTTCTATATACAAACACAGAAAACTTATCTCATGTGTTAATGCAAGCACTCTTCGATCTGACCTGATTTGGTGTGTTCTGTAGTCTCTCATCTCAAGTGTCATGCCTGCCGGCGTAGGCCATTATGTCTCTCCACAACTCTCTCTGCTTGGTGCACGTAATCAGTTCTGACGTCGATCTAGTGTCTAACCATGATGTCAGGCCACCCAGCATCTTCTCCCTCTATCTTCCAGGATCTCTCCTTCCCTGAATGTTACCTGTTGCTACCAAATGTTCTAAATCTTCTCTTCGCATTATATACCTGAAGAACCTTGATTCTCGGATATTCTTATTCTTGTGATAAGATTTCTTTGTGTGCAGGCCTGATTTAAAACCTTCTCGTTTGTTTCCTTTGCTGTCCATGAAGTTTTCAGCATTCTTCTGTAAAACCACATCTCTGTGGCTTCCAATGATCGTATTGATTGTTTATTCATTGTCCGTGATTTGCTGACATGCAGAAGTATTGGATCAATATAGCTCTAGAGTATTCGTTTTCGCAATGTCATTGGTAGTGAGTTCACGCAAAGTGTGTTTTTCATTTTCATAAAAAATGCTTTCACTTGAGCTATTCTACTTCTAATCTCTGTTTTACACCTGCCATCTGATGTGTTCTGTAGTCTACGCTGTTTCAAAAAGACACGACTAAATAATGCTCTTTTTTAGAACTAGTTGATTCTTCTTCTTCTTCTCTTCCACCATTTACTTCTTTATAGAAGTGTTGGGGGAGAGGGGAGAGAACGTAGTGATCTTGTGTGTGCTTGTTTTAAGGTACTTTGTAAGCTGATATTCATGTTCGTAAGGCTGTTCTTGATGCCGTCGCTCTATCTTTTGCTTGGTGTTCTTCTGGCTTTGTACTTTTTCTGTGTGCTCTCGGTGGTAGGCGATTGTGCTCTGAAAAAGCTCCAATGGAAAAGCCATAAGAAATAAAGCTTTGTGGCTCGAATCATGTGTTTGGTAAATAGTTTTTTTTCTTTTCCTGAGACCCTTAATTCTCGTCTACTATCTATTTACCATTTTCGTTGGCTTCGGCGTTTTCACTGGGGTTCTTACAAAAACTCTCTTCACTTTTCTTGCTCGTCCTATGTATTCTTGCTCGTCCTATGTATTCTTGCTCGTCCTATGTATTCTTGCTCGTCCTATGTATTCTTGCTCGTCCTATGTATTCTTGCTCGTCCTATGTATTCTTGCTCGTCCTATGTATTCTTGCTCGTCCTATGTATTCTTGCTCGTCCTATGTATTCTTGCTCGTCCTATGTATTCTTGCTCGTCCTATGTATTCTTGGTCGTCCTATGTAATTCTTGCTCGTCCTATGTATTGTGTTCAAGCTACCATTTCTTTCAGTTATCGCTCTACTGTTCTCCTCCATGTCGTTTTGGGTCTTCCCCGTTTTCGTTTACCCTCTGGTACCCATCTCAGTGTAGTTTTCGTGACATAGTTAGTCTTCATGCGTATCACGTGTCCCATTCAGTTCCAGTGACTCTTTTGGATGATGGTGCTTATATTCTCTTGTTGAACTTACATTCTACTGTGTAAGAAGTTCTTGGTTAGAGATTATATTTTGCCGAACACGCGAAAGCTTTTTCGCAGACAAGTTATATGGAAGGTGGAGAATTTGGAGATATCTTTTTCTGTCATTCTTCAGCAATATGATCCTAAAGTAAAGTTGCTAGCACACAGCTGTGATATATCTTGGTTCTGGTGCTTGGTTTGGGCTAATATCCAGACCATATGAAGAGTTGTGAATGCTATTCGTGCCTTACTCAATGGGTAAATGGGTAAAGTGGGTAAATCCAGCACATCTTTCGTAGCTGATAACACTTGCAAGATATATGAAAACAATTGTATTTGGAAGGATGTTATTTTCTAGTTTGACTGATGTTGGTGTGGAGATGTTCAGAATCATTATTTCTGTTTTCTTTTGATTGATTTTTAACCCAACCACCTAGTTGTACTGGTTAAGTTGGCAAGCCTTTTTCTAGATATCTTAATGTGTGTGAGATAGAAGTGCGATGTTATCAGCAAAATCTGGTCCTCCAGGGTGGATGTAAGAGTCCATCTGATACCTCTTAATTTATCTTCAGTTGTTTTAAGCATCTATGACAATGTTGAATAGTAGGACTGACATTTTAGATCCTTGTCGCACGCCTGTTTCAACTTCAAACTTCAGCTAGAAAGTTTCAACATTACATTTGTATTTGCTGTAGCAGCTTTTCATGATGTTTATCAAATAGAGTAGAATTACATTCCATTTTAGAATAGCTCACGTTTATTGAAGATTTGTTGGCTTATTTTTTTCTACCGCGTGAGGTAGCCTGCTCAACCTTCTTTAGATCTCTGTTACGACATACCTGGCATGGTACGGTACACAAAGCTGAGAATCTTTCAATCAAATGTGACGTCAGTGCTGTTCTATGGCTCGGAAACATGGAGAACAACAAAATAAACCACAAAAACACTACAGACCTTCATAAATGGATGTTTACGTAGAATAGAGAAACTGAGATTGTATGATACGATTACGAACGAGGAACTCAAGAGAAAAACTAAGCAGACACCAGTAGAGAAAGAGATAAGGAAGAGCCGCTGGCAATGGATAGCACACACATTGAGAAGGCTGACCGGAAGCATTAAAAGACAGACACCGTTTTGGAACACACAGGAAAAGAGGAGTAGGGGAAGGCCTAGACATACCAGGAGAAGAGAGCTGAAGGTTGATATCAAAAGGATAGGTAAAACATGAAAAGAATTGGAAGGGATGGCACGAAAGAGGAAGAGCTGGAAGAAGTTTGTTGAAGACCTGTGCTGTGATGATACAGAGGAAGGCCATGAACAGGGAAGAATGGTGTACGTTTGTTGTTGCCCTAAACGCCAAGGGCGTAACAGGCTAAAGAGAGAGGGGTGCTGTGATGGGAGTTGAAAGGTGAAGATTATAATACTACAAAAACTTTCACAGTGTATGCTATCAAATTCTTTTTCGAAGTCAGTCAAGTTAACATAGAGTTTCTTTGGCCAATCTGTGCATTGTTCTTTGATATTTCTAAGTGCAAAAGGCCTTTACAACTCCGTCCTCTAGGAAATCCAGCTTGTTCCTTTCTCACTGTCTTATCTACTTCATCAGTAATTCACTGCACGGTGATTTTGCTTGTGACGAAAATGAGGGTTATTCCACGCCAGCTGTTACAATCGCCATGGGAGCCCTTCTTGTGTATCTTGATGATGACTCCTCTGTTCCATGCACCAGGTATTAATTGCTTATTCCATATAGATGTAAGCCAAACCCCAGACATAGATCTCATAAACGTCTTCCATTTCTGCTATAGAGGACACCATTCATACTGTGTATTTGGTCACAGCTGAAGGATATATTAAACTGGTGTATTATAAGTTATACATGAACCACTGTCGGTATATATCAAACTTTGTGTATAAGTTATACATGGACCACTGTCGGTATATATCAAACTTTGTGTATAAGTTATACATGGACCACTGTCGGTATATATCAAACTTTGTGTATAAGTTATACATGGACCACTGTCGGTATATATCAAACTTGTGTATAAGTTATACATGGACCACTGTCGGTATATATCAAACTTGTATAAGTTATACATGGACCACTGTCGGTATATATCAAACTTTGTGTAAGTTATACATGGACCACTGTCGGTATATATCAAACTTGTGTATAAGTTATACATGGACCACTGTCGGTATATATCAAACGTGTGTATAAGTTATACATGGACCACTGTCGGTATATATCAAACTTGTATAAGTTATACATGGACCACTGTCGGTATATATCAAACTTGTGTATAAGTTATACATGGACCACTGTCGGTATATATCAAACGTGTGTATAAGTTATACATGGATCACTGTCGGTATATATCAAACTTTGTGTATAAGTTATACATGGCCCACTGTCGGTATATATCAAACTTGTGTATAAGTTATACATGGACCACTGTCGGTATATATCAAACTTTGTGTATAAGTTATACATGGACCACTGTCGGTATATATCAAACTTTGTGTATAAGTTATACATGGCCCACTGTCGGTATATATCAAACTTGTGTATAAGTTATACATGGACCACTGTCGGTATATATCAAACTTTGTGTAAGTTATACATGGACCACTGTCGGTATATATCAAACTTTGTGTATAAGTTATACATGGATCACTGTCGGTATATATCAAACTTTGTGTATAAGTTATACATGGACCACTGTCGGTATATATCAAACTTGTTTATAAGTTATACATGGACCACTGTCGGTATATATCAAACTTGTTTATAAGTTATACATGGACAACTGTCGGTATATATCAAACTTGTGTATCAGTTATACATAGACCACTGTCGGGATGGATGATGCGTGTGTATAACCAGAGAGTTATAGGAACTATCAGCTTGAATGGGCACATCTACTGGACGAGACTGAATATTTATTGATATTTACCGAGTTTAATTAAGCCAGTTATGTTGACTATCAAATACTACACAAGTAGACTTAGAACATGATGGGAATTCAAAGAAGTATGTTTAAATTGCCAACCACAATTAACATTATCGTGTATAGCATCCGACTATTGTTGGAAGAGAATAAGTATCTAGACATGTCTGTCCAGAATGCTATGAGGACGTTTCATTTAGAAAAAACCATTAGCTCTAAACCATAGATTCCCAAACTTTTTCGGCCCACCGCCCACCTTGCACAACATAAACTTTGTAAGCCCCCCACCCACCGCCCACCTTGCACAACATAAACTTTGCAAGCCCCCCACCCACCGCCCACCTTGCACAACATAAACTTTGCAAGCCCCCATTATAACAGTTTGCCAACGCCCTCCCACATACATACATGCTCTATTTTCTCTTTAACATAGAAAATTGATACATATTTCTGTAATACATGGTCAATTATCAAATGATTATATGTATGAAATAGAACATTTATTTTTAAAAAGGGATCGTGTAAGACGGATTTAAATGCAGAATTCAAATTTTAAATGATAATTCTATCGCAAAATCACGAAAATAATTTATTGTTACAGTAAATATTTATTATTAGTTTCTTCTTTAAGGAGCCACCGACCCCTAATCGCCTGAACACCCACCAAATTCTTCTGAACCCACAATCCCCTTTCCCTCCCCAGAACGCTTCAGCGACCACTGGGGCGGCACCGCCCACTTTGGGAAACGCTGCAGTCTAAACGATGGAGTGTAGAAAAGGGTAATAAGCATAATAACCAATATCCGGGTTTTTAAATACTAAAAATGGTTGGTTTAAACTAATCCCAGATCTATTGCGTGTCTAAAACATTCCCAACTACATTATTTCAGATCAATATACCAACAAGCAAAAATGATGTCCGCGGATAAGTTATTTCCCCCATGTTTTCCGATGCAACGTCACGTGAGCCACCATGGAGCCTCTGGGACTAGAAGCTGTTAAAACAATCTCAATTAGGGTGAGATGTGATCTCCCATTGGTCAGTTCGAGGGCGAGTCTCATGGGAAGTCACTCTCCGGGATTTCGGTCGCAGATTCAACTCCCGAAGAATCCAGAGATCTCCTCTTGTTAGCTGTGACATAAACCATTTCGACGTTGCCGCAGAGCTCCTGTGAGATGGCACGAGTATAAGAGTTCCCAGAAATATTGCATTCAGAGACAGAAACGCATTATTATGACATTAATCACGTACAGATAAATATATATAATGTGAAGGTTTGTATAATGGTTGTCGACGGTTTCGATGAAACTGAGTTTGTTGTCGTTGTCAAAACTGTCGTTTTCATCATACAGTCTTCTTCTTTATTGAAACTGTACATTCTTTATCTTGTTTGTCTAGCACAAGTAAATTGAACGGGTTTTTTTATATGTTAATGTAATTGTTTCTAAACTATGCATTAAATATGTTCCTTACATATGAAACTGTACTGCCAAAATATGTACAAACGGCATATATATATATGTTTGTGTGTGTGTGTGTATGTGTCTATATATAAAATACTTTTTCTTTTCAGACAGTCAATTGGCAAGCGTTTTACTGTGATAACTTCATTTGCGCTTCTCTCTTGTCTTTCAGCTCATTCCTAGATATCTTGTCGACAGATTCTGCTCTTCCTCTTCTCTTGCACCATTTACTTCTTTATAGAATTGTGTGGGGGTGGGGGTTTACGGCACTTTGCTTGTTTTAAGGCACTTTGTAAGCTGATATTCATTTTCGTAAGGCTGTTCTTGATGCCGTCGCTCCATCTTTGCGTGGTCTTCCTCTTGCTTTATACTCATTATACTTTTTATGTGTGGCTCTCGGTGGTAGTCGATGCCAAGGCATTCTTGTCAGGCGTCCAAACCTATTGTTCTTTTATGAATTGCATGACTGGTTTCACATCCAGTCTTCTTCTGATTTCTTCATTTCCAATTTTGTGAAAGATTTCCACATGAATAATTAATTAATATTTTAATTTTGCGAAACCAGTCTTCTTCTGATTTCTTCATTTCTAATTTTGTCTCTTATTGTCACACCTGCAGCTCTTCTAAGACACCTCATCTCTGTCGTTATGATTTTCCGCTCATTAGCTGCTGTTATTGGCCATGTTTGACACTGGTAACATAGTGTTGGCCAGAAAATCGTTCTTATGAGATTTGCTTTAGTTGTTAGAGGTATCTCTTTATGTGACAACAGTGGTGTTAACTGTCCCAGTACTTGGTTAGCTTTTGTGCAACGATTGCTGATTTCGCTATCGATACTTCCATCTGCTGTGAAATTTTCTCCTAAGTATTTGACCTCAATTGTTTGTTTTATGTCTACGTTCTGGAGTTTTATTGTAAAGCTTTCTGGTTGTCTACTTATTGCCATTGTCTCTATCTTTATTATATTTATTTTCATGTTGTACTCCTCACCCTTGATGTTAACTAAGCTCAAATGGTTCTGGAGAGATTCTTCGTTTTCTGCAATCAGTACTTGGTCATCTGCAAATAAAAGTTCTGAAATATTATTTTCTTCCTCTATTCCTGCTTCTCTACTTATGTTGTCCATGTATGTTATAAACAGCAGTGGAGAGAACACACATCCCTGTCTAACTCCAGAGTTTAATATGAATGTTTTGGATGTTCCAGCGGGGTGAAGTACGTATAGGGACAACGTCGCGCCAGGATTAGTGAGCTGGCACTAACCAAGATCCTACCCCACCTCCACGTGGTTACCCTGGAAATAGATAACGGTTATGTCTGGCTAAGCGGGTAGGGATCGAGGGAGAGCTACTCTGATATAAGTAGTGATGCAGAAATCTGGTACATCAGTCTAAGCGATGATCACGAGAGAGATGTTCCGGCTTTTGTTCTTATGTAACTTTTATTTGAAATGTATAAACTCTTGCAGACCTTGATGAGATATTTGCTGATTCCATATTTTCTTAGACAATCCCATAGTTTTTCTATCGACTCTGTCGAAGGCCTTTTCCTGATCTATGAATGCCAAACTACATGTCTTGTTATGTTCTATTGCGTTTTCTGGCAGTTGTCTTAATGTGAATATTGCATCGGTACAGCTTATATTTCGTCTGAAACACTGCTGTGCTTCTGAGATTTGTTCTTCAATTGTTGGTCTTAGTTTTTTTTCAATGATCTTAGCATACATTTTTCCTATGTGACTTAGTAGTGAGATTCCTCTATAGTTATTACATTCCTTCTTGCTGCCTTTGTTTTCCAAATTGGTGTGATTATTGCTGTTTGCCAATCTTCTGGTGTTTCTTGGTTCTCCCATGTGACTTGGAAGATTTGTCTAAGCCATTTTGCACCTGCCTCTCCAGCTGCTTTGATGGCTTCTGCAGGTAAATCATCTGTGCTTGTTGCTTTGTGTTTTGGTGCCAACTTTACATTTTCTACTTCTGCTAGTAGTATTTCTGGTTCTAATTCCTCTATTTCATCCTCTGTGTTATAGTAGTTTATTCTCCCATAGGTTTTATCACAATTAAGTAGCTCTTCAAAGTAGTTTTTCCATCTTTCTAATATTAATTTTGGCCCCAAGATAGGTTGTCCTTTTTCGTCATTTAAAATTTCTGTTGGGTTGTATTCTTCATTGTGCTGTCTTATTCCTCTTACTTTCCTGTAATATTCTCTTGGTGCTGTTCTTTCTTCTTCTACCAGCATGTTTCCAAATGTTTCCATGCTTTTTCTTTGCTCTTTTATTGCTCTATGTGTTTCTCCTCTGATTTGTCTATAGATTGCATAATTTATATCAGTTCTGCTTTTTCAGCCAGAATGTATAGACTTCCCTTTTTGCTATTCACTATTTCTTTTATTTCTTGGTTCCACCATGCTGACATTTTACACCTTGGTTTACCTTTCTTTTTGATGCCACATATTTCTTGAGCAATCATTTTAAAGGTATCTTTCAAGTTACTCCATTCTTCATCCACTTCTTTTGTTTTGATTGTTAGTTTTTGCATAACTTTGTTGTATTCTTTCTTTGAAATTGTCAGGACTGTGCCGTGATATGATACAGAGAGGCGGCCGCAGCAGGCGGCACCGTAAGGGACAGGGGGTGCAGCATAAGAATCGAAATTAAAATCACAATTGAAGATTATTTTAAAGAAAAAACATTTAGTCATTTCGCAGACTAGCATCATACTGAGAAAATACACCGCGCGGTCCTGGAAATTGTTTTCATTTTCTGCATTCTCTAATTCTTTCCATTTAATAGTTTCAATGCTTGGTTTCTTTTTTCTGATATTACTGTTTATCTTGTCTTTCCTGTCTATAACTACCATCCTGTGGTCGGTGTCCATACTAATATTCGCTATGACTTTAGCATCCGAAATCTCACTAAAGTCTCTATTCCTTGTTAATATGTATTCTATATGGCTCTTAATATCTGGATTGTTCCATTTGTACCAAGTCATTACATGGGAGCAGTGGCGGCTCGTGGTCATTTTTCTTGGTGGGGCCCGACAAAAATGTAGTAAAAATCTAAGTTTTTGGAGTATTTACTATTATTTGTCCATTCCGGGAAGTTATTACCCCTTTCAGGAATAGAACAAACACTTCTCTTCTGCAACAGTTTGATACTAAAGAACAAATGTTTTTCTTCTGCAACAGTTTGATACTAAAGAACAAATGTTTCTCTTCTGCAACAGTTTGATACTAAAGAACAAATGTTTCTCTTCTGCAACAGTTTGATACTAAAGAACAAATGTTTCTCTTCTGCAACAGTTTGATACTAAAGAACAAATGTTTCTCTTCTGCAACAGTTTGATACTAAAGAACAAATGTTTCTCTTCTGCAACAGCTTGATACTAAAGAACAAATGTTTCTCTTCTGCAACAGCTTGATACTAAAGAACAAATGCTTCTCTTCTGCAACAGCTTGATACTAAAGAAAGTTGGCTATTAAATAATATAAAATCAAGGACAATTAAATATTTCGGACACATCAAACGACAGGAGCGTCTAGAGAAGATTTTAAAAAAAAAACATATTAGGTGATTTTAGTCATAAATAATCTCTGCTGTAAACGTAGAAAACGACTGGTTTGATGTTGTTGATGGCTACGTCCTGTAAATGATATACAACGATTTTCATTCTATATGTAAGTGTACCGAGAAAGATGTGAAATTCTTCACTTCTCTTGTATTCTTTGCTTGATAAAGGCAATTTAGTTGAAACGTTTCTGTGTATTGTCATTGTTTTTGTAAATCTCTAGTACTTTGTAACTTTGTTATTGTTAAAAATATTTGTACATGTTTCGCTCAGTTGTCTTCTTCTTCTTCTTCGAACACTCCATATCGACAACTTGTCAATCACTCTGTGTGATTTGTATGTGATCTGAGCCTAAGAGCGATTGAACATTGTACAAGTTATGCGCCCACAGGTTTTTCCAGCACATCCGATTTCTGAGTTCCTTTTTATTTACTAAGGTAGCATCCCTAGGGCCTACATTAGCGGCCTCTTACGACATGCATTGTAGGTTGCAGTGGTACTATACTTTGCTTTCCTTGTGGGCCACGGTACCACACGGGTGAGCGCAGTTGACAACGTGAATTGTGCGAAAAAAATTGGGTACTTTGTACAATCCACAGCCAACTCTAGATAAGTTTATAGTTGGCTCTGTCACAACCAACTCTAGATAACTAGGCCAGATAACTGACCGGGGAATTCCTGAACTAGATCAGAGATGGGGGCTGGAAAATATAGATGTTTGATAGAACACTGCAAGCTTTTTTGCAATTTTACTCAATTCTGTGAGTCTGGTTATTTATTGGTGAAAAATATTCATAATATTGATATTTCTTATAGTTAAACTGAACTTGTATAATAGAACTTCGATTTAGCATTTTGTGTTGATTTTAAAATGAATTCATCTATATACACTAATACTTGTCACAGAGTTTTCGAGATGCGAACTACAGGGGAACAAGGTTCAAATGTCACGAATGTCGTGGTTTTTGTGTGTTACTGTTTTAACAAAAGCAGTGTTTTGTTTGAATTGGGAGCCCTTAAAAGGATTGTATGAGGGACTGTGGCCCCTCTACCCAGCGTGTTCGTAGCGCGTTGGACTACGGGTGACTATCCCTCTGTGTGTGCGGGCTGAATTCCGAAGGATAGCAGAAAAAGCCACAGATTCCCCAGATTTACGGTGTTCGTGGCACCGAACCGAAGGTTACGATGTCCATGGCACCGAGCCGAAGAGCTGAAAAGCTCAAGTACTTCTGGATCGGAAAAAAATGAGGGACTGTGAGGTGGTAGGAGGAGGATGGGACTGTGAGTGGTTGTGGGTTACTGTGAGGGCCAGAAGGTGACGATATCAGCAATAATTGCTTGGAAGGGGTCCAAATTTCGAGATTTAGTTCGACAACGCAACATGAACTGATTCTGTAGATAAGATGTATTAATGCAAGGGACAATTCCCTAAAGCTAATCTTATTCTATGATGGTTTGTTATTTATTACTATTATTTTCTATAGTTGCATACTATTTTTATATCAAATTAGGGATTTCATCGATAATTAAACGGACTATTTAATCTAGAGTCCTCGTTTATCTGGGAAGTAGTTTGGCCGCGTAAGAATGAGTATGAATCTTCCAGCTGAATGAAAATCACATAATTGGTTTGGTAATTATCATTGCAATAGAGATTGAAGATGAAAGGTCGCAATGTTACATCTTAGATATGAGCCTTTTAAACTGGCCCCACAAAATATAGTGCACGGCACAATGCTGATACATTAGAGGGAAAATGCCTAGTTCTGTCTATATAATATTTTCTTTTTAATAAGGATATGTTATATAATTAATAACTCTGCCAACGCCGGTTCCAAGCCCGGATGAAAAAGGAGGAGGACTTGTACGTGAGGCCAGCTACCTCATCACAAGAAATTGAAAGAACTTCAGAAACTTGCAAGAAAAGACGCCATGCCGGTAAACCGAACAGCCAGGTGGTGTGTGGTGCACCTAGTGCATTATTGACGGTTGCTGATGAAAGCCGCTTTGCGGAAGTCAGCAACCCGACTCGTACATTACTTGGCTCAAAAACCCACACTAAAATTGGATTTTGGAATGTGAGAACGATGGCCACGGCTACAAAATCAGCCCAAATTGCAGAAGAAATGAAGAGATACAAGCTGGACATACTGGGGTTAAGTGAGGTGAGATGGCCTGGAACAGATAGAAGAGTAGTTAGTTGATTAACTTTCATATATTCAGGGAGAGAGGATGGTAAGCATTTTGAAGGAGTGGGTATAATGATGACACCTAGAGTAGCAAAGAGCATGTTAGAATGGGAACCCATCTCGAGTCGGATAATTAGAGCCCGCTTCAGTACCAGGCATGTCAATATGACAATACTGCAGTGTTATGCACCAACAAATGAGGCTGACGATGATAAGAAAGACACATTTTATGAGCAACTACAAGATCAAATTAACAAGATCCAAAAACATGACCTGTTAGTAGTAATGGGGACTTTAATGCCAAGGTTGGAAGTGATAATGTAGGGGTAGAGAGAGCTATAGGAAAACAAGGAATAAACACAATGAATGAGAATGGAGAAAGACTGACGGAGTATGTATGCTGTCAAACTTAGTAATTGGAGGTACCATCTTTGCACATAAGGAAATTCATAAACTTACTTGGCACTCACCAGATGGAGTGACCCGGAATCAGATTGACCATATGTGCATAAATACACAATTTAGAACATCATTGCTGGATGTCCGTGCATACAGAGAGGCAGATGTAGGAAGTGATCATAATTTATGCATAGGTAAATTGAAACTGAAATTGAAAATTCACCATACTAAAAAGAACAACTGCGAATAGACAGTCAAAAGCTACAAAATAAAGAAGTAAAAGAGGAATATCAGCTCGAACTTTAGAATAGGTTCGAGTTACTCAATGGTGAAAATGATCAGAACATTGAAGACAAATGGACTAAGATAAGGACACACTATTGGGGGCAGCAAATAGTAGCGCAGGATTAAAGACGAAAGACAGAAAACCCTGGATAAGCGATGACACCTGGAAATGTATTCAAGAAAGAAGAAAGATGAAACTAGCAATATTTAATACTAAGGATGCAACAGATGAAATCCAAGCTAAAGAGGAATATAGACTAAAAGACAAGGAAGTGAAAAGAGCGAATAGAAGAGATAAAAGAGCATATGTCAATCGATTGGCTGAAGAAGGGGAAAAGACAGCTAAGACTGGAAACATTAAAACACAAAATACAATACACTAAAACAACTTACTGGAACTTTTGTTTCAAAGGGTGGCCCAATCAAGAGTGAAGATGGTAAAGTTCTAACGTCAGATACCGAGCAGAAGAAAAGATGGGCAGAACATTTTGAAGAAATATTAAATAGACCTGATCCACCAGTACTACTCAAGTTTGACGAAGAGGCAAGAAACAGTTCCTACCAAATAAAGAAGAAATGATAAGTGTAGCTGAGGTCAAGGAGGTAATCCATTCCTTGATAAACAATAAAGCAGCGGGTGATGCGGGTGAACATTACTGCAGAAATGCTCAAAGCAGCTGATGATACAACTATTAGCCAGGTGCAAGAACTATTTAATAAAGTATGGGAAGAAGAAACTGTCCCAGATCAATGAAAAAAGAGTAATTGTAAAGATCCCCCAAAAGGTGATCTCAAAGATTGTAACAACTGGAGAGGGATCACCCTATTATCAGTAATGACCAAGACTTTCTGCAAAATCATTCTTAATAGAATCAAAGGAGCAGTGGACACAACCCTGAGAGAAGAATAAGCTGGTTTTAGACCTGGGAGAAGCTGCTTAGACCAAATAATTACCCTAAGACTAATTTTGGAGGAACATATTGAGAAGCAACAACCACTCATACTAAATTTAATCGATTTTTAAAAAGCCTTTGATAGTCTACACAGAATCTCACTGTGGAATATTCTGAGATGCTATGGAATACCAGACAAAATAATAAACATTCTTAAGAGCCTCTATGATGGTTCACAGTGTGCAGTTCGCACTGATGGTGGACACAGCGACTGGTTTATGGTTGAAACCGAAGTAAAGCAAGGCTGTATTCTATCTCCGCTATTGTTCGTAGTGGCCATTGACTGGGTGATGCGAAAATGTTGCAGGGTCGAAACTGCATCGATTGGGTAGAAAATAGTCAACTAGAAGATTTGGATTTTGCAGATACTATTGCCTTGTTAAGTAGAAACAACCAAGATATGCAAAGAAAAACAGACAACTTGTCATCTATAGCATCAAAAGTTGGACTGCAGATAAGCTATGAAAAAACAAATATAATGAAGACACCTATGGCAAGTAATGCAGATATCACACTGGAAACTAAAAGGATAAAAAATAACAGAGCAGTTCACCTATTAAGGTAGCAATTTTGATTGCACGGAAATGTTAAAAAGATATTATGATACGAATTGGCAAAGCAACCTCAGCTTTTAAAAGTCTAAATCAAATATAGAACTGCAAGTTACATAGTTACCAGTTCCAAACCTGGACGCTGACAACAAACGATAGAAGAAAACTAGTCACAACAGAGATGAAGTGTCTACGCAGAATGCTGGGTGTAACAAGAAGAGACCGGTTGAGAAATGAAGACATCAGGAAAAAGTGGGTACAACATCAGTACTAGACTTCATCAAGAAACAACAAATTAAATGGTTCGGTCACGTAAGCAGATTACCATCAGACAGTGCACCCCAAATAGCAATGCTGCTCCGATACAATGGGTACAAAGCAAAGGCCGGCCACGCAAAGATGGACCTCAGAGATAACAGAGGCGACGAAAGAGACTATCTACGAAGCGTATACTAGGGCCCGTTTTAGAAATCTCTTCCTGACCTGACGCTGTGAGGCATACAGGATTCGAGAAAGAAAGAAAGAAAGAAAGTTACATAGTATTAAAACAAAATTACGAATTTTCAATTCAAATGTTGTATCAATCCTAACATATGCCAGCAAGAGTTGGAAAATGACTAAAGATATAGAAAGCAAGTTGAATGCAATTGAAAATAGATGTCTGCGAAAAATAATGAATATAAAATGGAACGAATTCATGAGAAGTGATGAAATCAGAGACATGTCTGGTCAACCACTAGGGACAACTGTTATAAGAAAGAGAAGATGGAGATTTGTTGGACACACCTTGAGGAGAAATGATCAACGATTATCAAAGCAGGCATTGAGGTGGGATGCAAAGGGGTCAAAAAAGAGAGGTCGACCTAAGGAGACCCTGAAATGAACTTTGCTGAGAAAGGCAGGAAATATCGGTCTCAGTTCCATAGAGGAGATTAAGCGAGTTGCCCAGGATAGAGCGGTATGGAGAAATTACGTGCAGGCCCTATGAAACGTATAACGATACGAGAGGAATTATTTATTTTATTTTTATTTATTATATAATTAATATGATTGTTATATTATTCTGGTATAATATTTATATTTTAGTGTTATATCAACTTTCAAAAGCTAATCAGTGTCAAGTTTAAATAAATAATTACGAAAAAATACAAGTTTTTCTTTCAGTGTCAAGTTAAAAATAATAATTACGAAAAAATAATTTCTAAAATAATTTGTACACGTTAATCATTTATGGTTTGGTATGGCCGTTTCTTACTGGCTCTTAATGACCATAGGCGTATATTAATTAGTGGGGAAAGATGCTGCATTTCAGATTTCAGACTGTGTGTGATGTTTTAGCGTTATATATCGACTTTCAAAGCTAGTCAGTATCCCGTTGAAAGTAATAATATGAACAAATAATGTCTAAAATAATAAGTACACGTTACTCAATATTTCAATATTTTAGGGGGCTGGGCCCACTGGCCCTTAATGACGAGCCGCCCCTGCCTGGGAGTCTCAATGTTGAAAGAAGGTGTTTGTAATGACATGGTCATGTTGTGTACATAAATCTCTCTCCCTCTCTGGCGATCCCGGCCTAAACTAATGAACCAACTTTTATGATGAATGTTACCATGTTTTTAAGGGACTCCGTTCCTCCGTACAGCTTCTCTCGAAGCTCTGTGTTTTTAGGACAGGTTTCTTTTCTTATGCCTGCTATCAGTTGACAATCTTGCATAACGTGTTCTGTCGTCATGTCCGCCTTTTTGCAGGGGCACAGGCTAATTGTGCCAATTTTGAATTTGTGAAACATGTGAGCGCGGAGCTTGTTGTGGCCGGTATGGAGGCGGAGTATGGCAACTTGTTAACTACGAGACAGACCATAGTACCCGTCGCTGTTGTTGTGCTGAGGATGGTCTTTTGTCCATTTGTCTCTGTAGTGCCAGCCAATGGTTGTTCTGGCTTCCTAATAACTTATCTCGAGATCAGTCTGAGGTAGTCACCGGCCTTCTTTAGCTAACTTGTCGGCGTGTTCGTTTCCGCTTATATTGCAGTGTAATGGTATCCACTGAATGACGGTGCGTTTGAGTGAGCGCGCTAGTGCATCGAGGGTCGATTTCAGCTCATTGGGCTCTATTTTGCCTACGCTTTTGAGTGCTGTGATGACCGATAGAGCATCGGTGAATATCACGACTTTGTTACGAGAGATACCTTTTTCTCTCTAGTATCATTTCGACCGCTGTTCTTATTGCCTCCGCCTCTGCTCGGTAGTTAATTGAGTATTTGCCTGTGGCTATCGCTTTTGCGACCATTGCTTTCTTTGGGAGTTTAAGCACTATTCCTCCTCCGCCGTCGCTGATTGCGTTCATTTGCGATCCGTCAGTCTACACGTGTGTCCACTTATTTTCAGGGCATTCGGTAGATGTGTTTTTTTCCGTGGCCGCTCTTCTTTCGAAGTTTTCTTCCTGCCCTTTTTTTTCAGTATGCCTGGGATTGATTCCCTTAGTTCCGGCATTTTGGTTTTCCACGGTGGGCACTTATCGGTTGCCGGGATTGATTTGAGTTTGTAGTTTGCTAGGACCGGATTGTCTACGGTGAGTGTTTTGGCATTTTTTTCGAAACTGGTCCTCTGTATCCTGCCCCTTCCGAATCCGTTAATTCTTTCGTACATAGGGTGGGGTGGGAATCGAGCCGTTTAAGCTTTTCAGCTAACACCAAGACTTTTCTGTCCCTTCGATCTGCCATTGGTTGGATGCCTGTGATTGTTTCCATCGCCTTGATGGGCGTGGACTTCATAGCTCCTGTGATAATACGTATTACACGATTTTGGCTATTGCTCACTTTGGTGAATTGCTTGTTGGATGCACTACTCCACGCTGCAATGCCGTACTCCAGGACCGGTCGCACTCTTCCAGAGTAGAGTGTTTTGAGGACTCTGGTGTTTGCTCGCTACGTGGAGACTGCGAGTTTGCGCATCATCGTGAGTCTGTGTCTCGCTTTTGCCGTAGCATTTTCATTTTGGTAGTACCAAGTCAGTTTTCGATCGAGTGTGACTCCAAAGTAAGTTGGGGTCTTGCTTTCTGGAAGATCTTACCCATTGACTTTAAGCATAATTTTGGGATTCTGGTTATTCTGGAAGAACACAGTGTAAGTGGTTTTTGAAGGGTTTATGTTCATATTCCTCTTTTTTGACAACACTTCCAAGTTATTTAGGGTATCCTGCAGTCGATTTGTTGCTATGGGCATTGACTCTTCCCTCGCCCATATTGCCAGGTCGTCGGCATACATGGCAGAGTGTACTTGCTTTGGTAGGCATTTTGCTATGTCATTGACAAAGATTAGAAAGAGAGTTGGTGAGAGCACTCCTCCTTGCGCTACTCCTTGCTCTTATGGGACTTTCATACTAGTGTACCCCTGAACTTGAACCCTTGTTGTTCTGTTCTCTAGGTATCTATCAAACCATTTGTACATTCTTCCTTTAATACCGAGGGTGATGAGTTTCAGTCTTAACCCTTCCTTTCAGACTGTGTCAAACGCCTTCTCCATATCTACCAAAACTGCCAGTGTATGTTTCTTTTCTTGGAAACCATCCTCGATTTCCTGGGCGATTTAGGTTACTTGATCTTCTGTAGATCGGTGCTTCCGAAAGCCTCCTTGTTGTGTCATGAGAAGCCATTTGCTTTCCAAATGCCATGATAGCCGCTTGTTCACCATGCGTTCCATGAGTTTACCTGTGCAGCTTAGGAGGCTTATTGGTCTGTAACACGCCGGGTCGAGTTTATTTTTGCCTGGTTTTAGGATGGGTACCATGATCGCTTCCTTTCATTCTCGTGGTACTATGCCTGTCCTCCACAACATATTTAGGACGGCCAGTTGAGCTGCCTTTGATCTAGTACCCAAGTTCTTAAGCATCTCATTTGTGATCCCATCCTTTCCGTGCGACTTTCTGAGCTTCAGCTCCCTTAATGCCTCTTCCAACTCTGGTGAATGTATCCGTAAAGGTGACTATCAGCTTTTCTTGGCTCGCCTTGGAGGGCTCTCGCTTTTCTCTTAGTGTCATCGACTTTTTCTTTTGCTATGCTTACTCTTATGCTTAAAGAGAATTGGCTGATAAACAACATACTATACAGAAAAATTGCATACTTTGGTCACATCAAGCGTCACGATGGCCTGGAAAGAACAATACTAGAGGGCAGGGTCCCAGGAAGCAGAGGCAGACCAAGAAGAAGATGGCTACAAGATATTAAAAAACCATGAACATGACCATCGACGAAGTGGGTGAACTGGCTAGAGACAGAGTGAATTTCAGATGTGCTGCAAAAAGAACAACGTCCTATAAAGGATACGCACTTTGATGATGATGCTTACTCTGCTGACTTCGACATATTTTTGCATTAGAATGTTTGCGGCTTCCCTTCCGAGGACATCTTTTTGTCTTGTTCGAGGACTATTGGGGTCGGCTGGTGTTTTCGTCACTCAGTGCTTTTGCAAGCTTCCATAATTTATGGCCGTCCCTATTAAGGTTCAGGGATTCGGTCTTCTCAACGCAATTCTGTCGTGCTGATCGTTTGACCTCCCGCTTGTACTTAGCTGCTGCCGCCTTGTAAGCAGTATTGGTCGTTACTGACTGTGCCTGTTCTGTCTCATTCCTTGCCAACTCAAGGTCATTTTCAAGCTTCTGAACCTCTGCTGTCCAGTATGGCTTGTAATCCTTCCGTGCGCTTCTAGGAATGATTTCCCGTGCCGCTTTCAGGATTGGTTGTGAGAGTTCCCTTGCCACGGATCGCGTGTGTTTGTTTTCATGCATGTTGATGTATTCAACATTGGCATCTGTCAGTGCCCCGTGCTGTTTCCAATTTGTTTTTTTGTAGTTCCACCGTGGCAACCACATTTTGGGCTCAGGTACAAATTGTAGGTTTACTTGGAGTTTGACAGGTCTATGGTCACTTTCTCCGAGTTGCTTTGTTACCGTACGTACTTTTTTTGTGGAGAGATCACTTGTTGCGAAAGCCAAATCGGGGGTGCTCGTCGTATGCCACCTTCTCGAGTAGAAGGTTGGCGGGTCGTCTGGGGCATTGATGAGGAACAGGTTGTTCTCTATCTCCCAGTCTTCCACTTCTGCGCCTCTGCTGTTCGTTTCGAGGTAGCCCCATCTTTCTGAGGGGCTGTTGAAGTCACCGACCACCATTCATGCTGTATCATTGATAATTATTGCATCGAGTGACAGCGAGATGTTACTTGGGCAATATAAGTTTACAGAAGAATCTGCATTTCTTCACATGTAATTAATACGCCTACGATCTCTGCTGCGCCGACGCTTCCTGTAGTTACATCCACTTGCTCTGCTGGAATGCAGTTCCGTACTAGGGTGAGGACTCCACCCTTGTGCCCTTCTCGGTCTAGTCTGAAGGTTTGGTAACCTCTGATCCCGAATCTATGTTGTGCATTTAGATGGGTCTCTTGTATGCACGCAACATCAATTTCGTCTTCCGCAAGTCTTATTGCCAGTGCTTGCTTTTTGTGATGACTACCTTCGGCATTCCATTGCACAATATTTAGTCGTCGCTAGCCAGTACTTTGCCGTATTGAACCAGTAGCTTTTTCCCGTGAGCCTCGCTCGCTGCTTTGTCGAGTTGGAGGACGGGAACCGTCGGTAGCAAAAAACGGACCCCTTCGAGACATGGGGCCCGGCACTCGTCCTGCCCGACGGATCTCCATAGGCGTAGCACCATATCGAGATTCTATATTAAACATATTCATGATAAAATTTGGTCCATGCAGCCTTAGCATGGGTAGCTACGTCACAATTTTCAGTGCCTATTGGAGCTCAGTTGCTTGTCTTTCGGCTGTGTATCCGATTTCAACCAAAGTTTACTGGGTTCGCTCTCCGTTAGTCTTTGACTGTCCCCAGACAGAACCCACAAGGCAGCAGGTTGCTATTTTCTTTCAGGGCAGCGGCCCTTAGACGACCTGCCCTCCTGTGCTGATGAGCGTCATCCGCCCAGCTTTACCTGTTTTTTTAATGTACTGTTTGGTTTGCCCACCGTCTAGTTTTGTTTACGGTTTACTCCGCTAGCCTTTGGTTGTCCCCAACCAAAAATACAAGGCAGCAGTGGATCCCTACGAAGAGAACAGAGTTCTGGGACGCTTTATGGACGCTTTATGGACCTGAAGGTCAGCACTAGGCAATTTGCATTGGCTCTGTCATTTCCTTTGATCCGGGAAACCCTGGGCTGGGGCCCTGCCCATCGTAATGTATGGGTCGTTTCATCCGGCGCTATCAGCGCAACTTTAGACTTTGCACTCGCCGTTCATCACCCGCCCTGATATTTCCGGGGATGTTAATTGCTTGAGCAATCGTACCCTGCCTGGCTGTCTCAGGGAGGGCAGTTTCGTAAGGCGCTAGAACGTAACTTTGGGTTTTACGCTCGACCAACTTTACCCAATATCTTAGTCCGCGCTTGGCCTCATGTACGGAGTTTTATCGCAATCTTCCCTTGTGCCACCGTCACCTGATGTACCACAGTTACCGAGCATTGGGAGCGCCACAGCACGCTGCCCAACTTGCGCTCATGGCTCGAGTTTCGCTCCGTTCAGGATGCACCTCTCATCCCATCGCATACCGCCTTTCCCATCTGCTGGGAAACTGATACGATCAAGATATTCACGTGGACATGGCGCCGAGTTTCACTTTGTGTCTCGGCTTTTGGGGGCATATTTTATCGGACCGGCCAGGGAAAAGTGTGTGTTGTTCAGGGATTTCCGGCCCATGCATTGCTTTTCCGAGTTTGCACTACCGCCACTGTTTTGTTCGCGGACGCTGGTATGCTGCTGTTTCGTACTTCTTTTTTTTTTGTGCTTGGGCATATTTTATCGGACTTCAGCTAAGAAATGTGTATGTTGTTGAGGATTTCCGGCCCTGCATTGCTTTTCCGAGTTTGCACTACCGCCACTGATTGTTCACGGACGCTGCTGATTCGTACTTTTAAACTTTGAGCATATTTTATCGGACAACGGCCAGGAGATGTGTGCTTGTTCGGCCAGGGATTTTCGGCCCCTGTAATTGCTTTTCCGTGTTTGCACTACTACTTCTGCTTGTAGTTCTCCCCGATCCCTGCCCCTCACCCTTAGCCAGACCGGAACCTGAGTCTGATTCCAGGGTCACCACTTGGAGGTAGGAGGCAAGGTCTTGGTTAGCGCGCCACTTCGCTAACCCTGGCACATGTTGCCGCCATGAGCCTTTTACCCGTACATAAATTTAATAATCTTTCCCCATTTGTATTGATCTTGCTGTTTTGTCCCCACATTTACCAAAGTATCTTGAAACTGTTCTGCTATTTCCTACTTTCCCATTGAAATCTCCTATAATGAAAAGTTGATCTTTTGGATTGAATCTAGCAATTTCGTCGTGTACCTCATCAAAGTATTCGTCCTGTTCTTCCTCGGTGTAGTTTTCATTGCATGGTGCATATATCTGCATATATATTTCTGTGTGTGTTCCTATTTGAACCTTTATGGAATGCTTCGATATAGACAATACGTGCTGGGAATCCTTGCGCAAGATCGCCAAATGTGGCGCTGTAACAACAAAGAGGAACCCGAATAGCTGAGAATCATCGTATTGTTGAGTCACAGAGAAAACGAGCAGCGCGAAAAGACAGAGCACACAACACGCACATGTCTAACCTTGATCATGTATGCCCCACCTGTGGTCGGGGATTCTGTTCTAGGATTGGACTCTACAGTCACCTCCGCACACACCAGAGAGGTGCAACAGAACACGTCTGAGATTGTTGTCATCATCGCTTGCGATGGACGGCTATTATAACCTTTATGGATATAATTCTTTCTGAAATATAATTGATGTCTAATATCTTGTTTGCTGTGTTTGGGTTAATGAGGAATCCAACTCCATCTTTTGCATGCTGATGTGTATCTATATACGCTTGAAGTAGTCAACACCTTTACATACCTTGGCTCTATCATCAGCAGCAACCTCTCCCTCGATGATGACATTAGTAGTCGCAGTGGGAAGGCTTCCACTGCTATGTTTAAATTAGCAAAGCGTGTATGGGAAAACAGGGCACTCACAAGAAACACCAAGCCACAAGTATATAAGGCTTGTGTTCTCAGCACTCTGCTGTATGGTGGTGAGACATGGACCACATGTGCTAGACAAGAACATCGCCTCAACACCTTCCACATGCGCTGTCTCAGACGAATATACAACATCCGATGGCAAGACCACATCTCCAATATAGAAGTCCTAGACAGTGCTGGTATTCCAAGCATGTACACCTTGCTGAGTCAGCGACGTCTGAGATGGCTAGGACACGTGTGCCGTATGAGCGATGATAGAATCCCAAAGAACATTCTATATGGTCAACTCGCATCTGGTGCTAGACAGCATGGGCGTATAACGTCATGAGGCATAGACAAAGAACACTGGGAGTGGCTGGCCAAAAAAAGGCAAGCATGGCGAGCGGAAGTGAGGGGCGGCTCAGAAAGAAAAGAAGAAAAACAACATCACATGTGGAGGCAAAGAGAGCACAGAGAACATTCTATGTATCAGATCCAGTATCCAGTTTTACCTGCAGCAACTGTGGCAAGGATTGCCACTCCAGAATAGGGCATTACAGCCACATGAAACGTTGTGATTCAGCACAGAACATACTACGTGACGCAATACCTATTGTCTCCTGAGGCAAAGAGGCCAATCATGAATGATATATCTACTCCAGAGTAGATCAGTGTGTGCACTTTTGTGTAATGTTGTTTTGTACTAATTCGGTCATCAGCTAATTGGGTTTTTTTTAATTTGTTGGGACCAATAGAAAAGTTCTTGGTTCGATAGTGAGCTCAATCACAAACCAAGCGTACTTATAGTCAGAAACAATAGGGTGCATTCCCTGGCCAAATTATTGATAAAGGGCTGTAGGATCTTCCCACTGTGTGCGACTAGGGCAGCATCGTCAATTAAAAGGAGTTTCTTGAGAATAAATTTTTTTTAAAATTGGTTGCTACTTTGCGAGCAACTCCGTTTGAATGATGATCGTCAAGTCTCCCTGAATAAATTACGTGTTTTTGTTCGTTGTTAAGAAACGTCTTACCTGAGCCAGTCCACCTACACTCACTAACCCCGAGTATATCCAGTTTGAAATCGCTCATAACACTACACACTTGGGCTTTACCTAAAACAGATAGCAACGAACCGCGAGACATGGAGAACTATGACCTCTGCCCTATGCGCCGCCCACAGGCCCAAGAGGAAAGACTAACTAACTAACTTTGCGAGCTACGTTGAAGAGAGAACCATCAGATCTAATGCGAATGCATACAGCGCCATCAGCATCTCCGAAGGCATGGTATGAAAGGAATGCGAATAAGATGACAAAGAGATTGGGGGTAAGGACACAGCCCTGCTTGACTTTGCTCTTGAGCTTGATCCTATCAGATGTGCTGTCTTCGAACTGTATGCTCGCTTTCATGCCCTCGTGTAAGGAGATTATCAGTTTGAGCAATTTTGGAGGACATCAATGTTTCAATATTTATAAAGTCCTGGTCTGCTGACGGTATATAATGCCTTTGACAAATCAACGAAAGCAATGAATAATTGCTTTTTTCTGCTCTCTGCATTTCTCTTGCAGTTGTCGAAGAGTGAATATCATGTCAGTTGTTGACCTCCAGCTCTGAATCCACATTGTGACTCGAGAAGAACACTCTCTGCCAATTTATATAGTCATTTTAAATGGACTAGTGCAAAGGTCTGCCTATGACACTTAAAATGGAGATGCCTCTGTAGTTGTTACAGTCCCCCTTGTTTTTATAGAGTGTCACTATCTTTGCATCCCTTATGTCCTGAGGAATTTGGCCCTCTCTCCGGCACTGGACAATGAGGAATTTGGCCCTCTCTCCGGCACTGGACAATGAGGAATTTGGCCCTCTCTCCGGCACTGGACAATGAGATTGTAGAGGTGGGGCAGGCGGACAACCTTTGTTATATTTTAGGATTTCTGCAGGAATGTTGTCTAGTCTTGACGCCTTGTCATTTGAAAGTTTGTTGATTGCTTCGGAAAGTTCCAACTCTGTTGCTTCGGCTAGTTCATGTTTCGGTATGATCTTATCGAGGACTGTGTGTGCTGGTTTATCCACAGAGTAAAGATTTGAATAGTGTTCCAGCCACCTTTCGAGCTGTTTGTTCATATCTATTATTGGCTAGCCCGTTCCCGATCTTAGTGCAGGGGTGATGATCAAATTGTGATGTTAGGTCCCAGATCTACTCTAGCATTTTCGTAAATTTCCTTGGTTTTGACCATATCTGCAGCATGTTGTATCGCAGAACATAGATTTGGCCTGTATTCATTTGCACATCTCCTTGACTGTTTGCTTTGTGTGCTGAAGACGATCCTTCGAACTTTGAGAGGGATTATGTTTGTAAATTATTATGGCTCCTTTCCTCAATTGGCGGGGGAGTGTTGTTTCATACGTTCAAATCAGTCTTTGTTGGAGAATTTCTTGGTGCCAAAGGAAGCAATGGCACAGTCATACATTTTAGATTTAAGGATGTTCGTCTATGCTACTTTCTCCCATTTCATTCTCAGACAGAGCAGTAAACTCCTTTCTTGGTGTCTCCCTATTCTCTGCCATTCTAGCGATGCTGATCTTGAGTTGGTCTTCTTGTTGTATTGATGTTTTTCTTGGTAGAGCTTGACTTTACTGATAACTAGTGCGTGATCTGTATCAGTTTGCGCTGTGGAAAGTACGTGTGATTTTGATTGCGTTGAGGTGTTGTATGCTTGCGAGTACAAAATCAAGCTGATGCCAGCGGCCTTATCTTAGGTGGCACCATGGCACTCTGGGGCTGTATTTGACAGCAAAAAACGTATTGGTTAACATATGTTGTTGTGTGAGCGGAACTCAAGCAGTTCTGATCATTATCGTTGATATTTCCATTGTCATGATGACCCAGGTATATAGGCCATGACTGGTGACCAGATCCTATGCGTGCATTTATGTCACCCATTATCCACTGGAAATGAGTCACAGAAATTGACTTTATCTTTTGCAGATGCCGCTAGAGTTGGTGCGTAAACATATATGATGTTTAGGAGTCCACATACAGAGTCGAATGGGTATATATGTGCTTTTATACATCTACTGCTGTGTGAATAGATCGAACAAGTTTATTCTGTACATCAAAGCCGATACGTTCCATGAGATTCGTCTCTGCACATTCACTTCCAAATTGGAAAATACGCTGTGGCCAAATTGTTATCACATTTTTATTTCATACATGTACAAACTGAGCTGAAGTTTTCATAGTTTTCAACAGATTGCTATGGGTTATATATGTTTGCGAACGTTCTTTATGATAATTTTGATCATTCTTATTGTGATGTATAATTGATCTTTGCCAAAAAAGACTATACGTTGCTCTTCGGCCCCTATATGTGTATGGCGCCATACACGTGTCGGGCAGGGCATCTAAAATGTCGGCCTAAAGGAAATACAGTCAGCCCACACTTTCCCTTCCTTCATGTATTCATTGCTCTTTAACGTTTCTTTTTCGCCATATATTTGGGCTTTACGATCTTCGCCTAGGAGTATGTCTACAATATGCGCCCTTTCTGATTGTGGGGTCATTCCGGATTAGGAACATTCTCAGCCATTAGGGACACATGACCTTGTCACAAGAACGATCAATTGTCGGCTGTTTAATTGACCTTTATTTGATCTAAGCCATGGTTTGTGGACGTCATCCTACAAGTGTGGGACAATCGCATCCACAAAGTGTCAGCCTTGCCCAATGTTTGAGATTGTACGATCATCACATTTTCGGCCTTGCTTTTCTAGCCACGGTAAGGTTGTTCCGGATTAGGAAAATTCTCAACCGATCCGATACGCCAGTTCGATACATTCCGACACTTGGCAATTTTGCTGCTTTTCTCCGCATTTTCCTTTACGCAGGGAAACACTGGACTGGGGCTACACTCAAATAATCGAGTGGTCCGTTTCACAAGGCGCTAGCAAACGCAAATTTAATTTTTGCGATCGTCAATATCACCCACCCTATTTCTTCCAAATCGGCAGTTTTTTTCACGGCACATGAGCACAACTTTACATATTTCGCTCGTGCAAACACTACCGTGCCTGGTTGTTCCAGAGTGAGCAGTTTCGTTAAGAACACGAACATAACTTTAGGTGTTGCGCTCGGTCAACCTTACCCAATAATTGTATCTGCGCTTGGCCTCCGATACAAAGTTTACTGTAATCTTCCATTGTGTCGCCATGAAACGTTACATCGTTTTCGACTATTCTTGTCGAGAGCTGGCAATTATGGTGCGAATATTGACTCAGGGGGACGTAAATATACGCATACAAACGACTCGTACCTTGTTAATTCTTACGATTCTTTTGTATTTATGCAACCTATCCCATCGGCCAGGAGTGACGTGCAGACGCATTTACTCTGAGATTCTGCTGGTCTGTGTTGCGAGCAGATCTCATAAAACGTCACGGCGCTTGCACTTCTACTTATACCAGAGTAGCTCTCTCTTTATCACACCCTCCCTTCCCCAGGCAGGCTTGAAGTAAAGAATGTGACCCACACCCATCACTTTCAAAGAAAGATTGTATGGTGGATTTGAAATGCTGAAAAACAACAGACTAAATCAGTGTTGAATTAGACTGGAATTCCAGTCTAAAATGAGTGATAATCACAGAAGAAGAAAAATAATAGACACTGTTGTTCTCTTATAGTTTATTTTGAAATAACAAAATAGATGTTTGCCTATTAAAATCATGCAGAAAAAAAGGTGTTACAATCAAATATATACAAATGTTGATATAAAGTCAATTACTTCATTAATTAATTATAGAATAAGAAATATAGCATTAATATATGGGACATATATCATTAAAAAATGTAATGGTCGGTCTAATTTTTGCTAATTTATTTGCCATTAAATAGTTTGTTATTTTTCAAATACCATTTCAGCAACATTCATGACAAATAAATTTGCCAAAATTAAACAGACCATTTTATTACAGCCATGCAAAAATTAAGATATAATAATTGGAAAGGCATCCTAGACAGATGATCAAAATATAAAATTATGAGCATAGAATCATAATATCTTCTTCTTCTTGGCGTTCGTTCTTTACCACCAATTTTAATCACTCTTTGTGATATGTTTGATCTTTGCCAAGAACGTGTATACGTTGCACATTGGTTTGGTAAGCCAAACACATAGACTTCTACACGCTTAGGACATGTGCATCCGATTTCAGCCAAGATCAAAATATAAAATTATGGGCAGATGATCATAATATAAGTAAATATATAAGTGTTACATGTGTATTTGACTTGGATCACCACCACATGATAGAAGATGTGGTCAACACTATGCTGATAGCATTTAAGTTCTAGCTTTTCTCTGGTACCCAATTGAGCCTTGGTCAGTCAGAGAGCAATTTGTGGTCAGGAAAATCTCCATTTGAGATCAATCTGAGACCATTTGTCTAGGAAGCAAGTGTGCTAATAACTGTGCTACAGCAACACTCAATATTATAGATCATAAAATCAAATTGAACACATTCAGAGACAAGGCAGGAAGAACAAGAGCATGCATATACAGTACACAAAACTTGACAAAAGTCTAGAATACTAAGTTAAACCTAAATACTAAGAACATAATTGAGAAGAGAAACCACATTGACAAAATTGCTGGGGATTCAGAAGATGCAGAAAAACTAAGAGATTTGAAGACTTTACAATATCACTAAAATGTTATCAAGGAAGCAACAGAATCCACAATGCTCCAGTAAAGAACAAAAGAAGACAGAACATTAACAAAGAATTGAGACAAATGGGTAGAGAATTATATAACCAGCAGAGAAGTCTTTGAATATAAAACAAGAGATCATGCTGGATCTAAAGTTACTAAACAATAGTAAAGTAGCAGGGTCAGATGAAATCCCCCACTCCATAGGCTATATGAAAGCAGACATTGCAATCACAACAAGAATGCTGCACCAGTTGTTCAGAAAGAATGCTGCACCAGTTGTTCAGAATAATTCCTCTTGTACCATTATACGTTACATAGGGCTACAAGCAATTTATCCATACCGCTCTATCCTGGGCAACTCACTCAATCTCTTCCATGGAACTGAGACCAATATTTCTTGCCTCTCTCAGCAAAGTTCGTTTCAAGTCCTCCTTAGGTCGACCTCTCTTTCTTGAACCCTTTGCAGCCCACTTCAATGCCTGCTTTGATATTCGTTGATCATTTCTTCTCAAGGTGTGCCCAACATATCTCCATCTTCTCTTTCTTATAACAGTTGTCACTAGTGGTTGACCAGACATGTCTCTGATTTCATCACTTCTCCTGAATTCGTTCCAATTTATTTTCATTATTTTTCGCAGACATCTATTCTCAAATGCATTCAACTTGCTTTCTATATCTTTATTCATAGATATTTAGTTCAGAAAGATATGGAAAAAGTAAATTATTTTCAAAGTATGGAAAGGATAACATCTCATGAATTGTCTCCATATTTTTATGCACCTACGGCCACATTTTCAGAATACATATTGGCAACTAACAGCAGCCATAAAAGTAAACAAACAAATAGGAACTTTCCAGCAGATGAACAAGGGAGTTAGGCAAGGCTATGCAATATTGTCTGATCTAATATGGTGGTGACAGAAAGTAACAGCAAAGGTTTAAGTCTGAATAGCAAAAAGACAAAAGAAATGATCATCTCCGGTAAGCAGTCCAGCAAAATGCACCGTCAAAATAAATGGAGTGAAGCTAAGATAAATTCATATATTTAAATAAATCTGAACTCTAATAACAACCGATGGTAGGTGCAGATTAGAAATAAAGTGTAGAGTAGGCCAGAAAGAATAGCATTCCAGAAAATAAAACGTATTATCTGCAACAAGTCACTGTTTGTTAAAGTTAAAGAGTTCTTCAGTGCTGCACATAGCCAATACTGACATACGCTCGCAAGTCATGGATAATAAAAAAAAACACCAAAACCTCTGAGTGGCATAGATATGCGGTTTGGTAAATTTTTATAGATTTCTTCTAGAAGAATGCTGAGAATCCCATGGACTGGTAAGATGACTAGTGTTGATGTACTGTCATGGAACAAAGAAAATATATAAGAAAGGCAATCATCATTTTTGGGGCATATAATGGTAACGGTAGGTTTAGATCACAGAGACAGCTGGTAAACTCTGTGGCAGAAGAGACACAGATATAAACATTGTGGACAACCTGGCTTCATGGCACGGAAAAGTGTAAACATTCAAATTGATAGCATTAAAAATAAATGTTTGTGAAGATCAACGATTGCCTACGCCAGCCAACATGACACATTGTTGTTTGTTTGCTATGTACGGGATTAAAGCCTCTTTAAACCGAGGCACGCACCTCTCAATCTACGGACGAGACTTTTTGGTTAGATCAGAGCATGTAGGATAACAAATGTAATAATAAGAAATAACTCCTTTTACTCGAGATGTGGCAGATATAATGAAAGGGAAATAGCTCAAACATTATAAACGGATGTATCTGTTACCTCCCTTAAAATAAATTTCAGGCATGACTTCACCAGTGCAAAAACACTTTCTGTTAATGGTTTGTTAATGTAGGTTGTAGTTGGGGGGAGGCTATTTATACCGTTCGTTTTTTAATTTTAGGCTGATAGAGTAGAAGAACTAAAAGATACAGAGATACACCGGTTGAAGGGTTCCATGGCCCTCGATTCACTCAGGAATGTAATATCTGGTTGTAATTTGATTCCTGGGAGCAGGCAGCTGATCATAATTGTATGAAGGGAGAAATCAAGAATGAAACTAGAAGAAATGAGAAATTTATTGCAGGAGGGGTTAAGAGCTAAAGATCTGAATAGAAAAATTAAAACATGTGGTGGTTATTGGACAACAATGTACCTGGAATCCCATGAAGCAACTGTGGAAGGCTTTTCCTTGCAAAACACTGGTCTTGATAGTCACATATGCCATGGTCATGGATTGTAGTTTTTACCTCTTTGGAGCACAACTTATTTTTTTTTTTTTCGATCCAGAAGCACTTGAGCTTTCAGCTCTTTGGCTCGGTGCCATGGACATCGTAACCTTCGGTTCAGTGGCACGAACACCATAAATCTGGAGAACCTGTGACTTTTCTGCCAGCCCGCAGAATTGAACCCGCACTCACAGAGGGCTTATCACCCGTTCTTCAATGCACTACGAACACACTGGGCACACAATATTGTGTGCAGAGACTAAAAGGTGTCAACCAACCACACAAATGTGTGCGTACATGCATGTATCTGAGCCAAAAGTGTGAGAAAAAAATGGCAATATTCAATAAATCTGAATATAATTTTTTTTATTGATAAGATATGTAAGATATTTGCTAATTCTAGAATGAGGGGGGAAAAGTAATTGTGCAAAAAAGAATCTATTCTTTAAATAAACTATTTAAATTCCATATAAAGAAACAAGACTGTGTTTCATGATTAATTAATTTTCTTTTCAGTTGTTTGTAACCACTAGTGACTAAAAACGTTTTTTTAAACAGTACAGCTTAACCCAATGGGACTGCAGAGCCGATATATCTGTTCAGAGCAATGTTCATGATATCGCAGAACCGATATATTAGCTTTTGGATGTCTGTTGATGGAAACGAATGTATCTTCACAACCCCTTTACTGAAGTTTAAAAATCTTCAGAAAAGGAAAGTACATATATGTAGGTACATTACTATCTCCGTTTAACAAAGATTTGAAAGAGGGAAAGCAGTCTATTATTGTGTTCAAGTTGAGTCATTTTTTAAAAACGTTAATGATTCCGACGACGTAAACAGTGAACTCTTGAGTACTGTTAGATCAAATTATAACGTGATACTAATGAAGAAGATTTAATTGATGGTAATAATGCCATTTGATTGTTTATGAAATGCAGTATCGATAGTTGTAAGTCTAATGTAATAATTGCATCTAAAGAATGGGTGTTCCACATTTTATTTATTGACGTGTCCGCACTAAAAAGTGAATATTATAAAAACTGCTGCACCTAGTTTGATGAAACTTATAGAATATGTTCGCACTTGGATTATCTTCATTAAACTGCTACTTCTGGAAACATCTATAAATATTAAGATGTAATACAAACCCGAGAGTAAAAAAATTTTTATGACTTTTTGTTTAAATAATCTTGCTACAATTATCTAATTTTCTCAAACATATATCACCTGATGTAAAATATTATTATATTAATGTATTCCACATCCAATTAGCAACAATTTAATATATAATATGTCATACTTTAGAGAAAAAGTTCTAGAGTTATAAAGGTTTAATCTAATTGACATTGAATGTTAAATTCGAATTGAAAAATAAATGCGTCCAGAGGTCAAAATAATACAGAGCGAAAGGGTTAATATTCTTGTGGTGGTGTTGGAATCTCTGCCTGTTTTATCTCACATACACATAAAAACAGGCACTGTAAAAAGACTGATTCATACAAAACAATTCTGAAATGGTCATCAGAAAGGTGCATGTAAGTATGTTTGCAAACATACACTCACAATGTTATATTCTGATTTATGTAACAAATTTGTATACATTTTAATTGTATATCTTAAACATGTACTAACTCTATAAATGCCACAATTATTCCATTAAAGGCAAAATGAATGTGCAACATTCTAGTAACAATTGCTTACTTCTAACAACCATCATAATGAAATTCCAGATGATGTTTTGAATGGAAGATAAGTTTATATATCCTGTCAAACCTTTTTATGTTATGTTATGCGATCGACGTCATGGCACATTGAGCATTCCCATTCGTGCTGTCTTCCGCTGCAGAAGCCATTCCAAAGTCCATTTGCTCACCGTACCCATAAAAAGTTATGTAAAAATGAAAAATATATATAATTTGGACTTGAACCACCATCATGACTAACAATTCAGTTCATCAATTACATTATCTGCCACACACATCAGCTTCAGCAAATTACTACATTCCTACTACAATAATGTTAACCAATGCATACACTAGATGTTTGTGCATACAAAAATTTGGAAAAACGTCTGAACATCGATACTGCAATCGTTCTTGTATGCCTGTGATACTTTGAATTAAAATCGTGGCCTATCCTTTACAGGACCGACGTTGCTGTCAAACGCAGTAAACAAGTTGTTGATGCACCACTTATATGTTCAGTAGTTTTCCATTGTTTTCTGAATGGTGAAGTATATTTTTTATGTTCATAAAAATCCACTGTGACAAATCTGCTTCCAAACTGTCCATCTTTGAATACTAAGAATATTGATAGCATAGTTACAAGCACTCCTGCTAAACTTCAGATGTTTGTGTATTCTTTACAACGTGAACTGTAATTCCTCAGAAATCGGCTGTGTTAGAAACACACATAGTTCAAGTTCTTTGTTTTGACTTTATAGTAAAAGTCAACTATCTGTTACTGAGTCAGTTTTGCAGAAATAATGTTAGTATTATAGAAACAGCTGGTTAGTCCAACTTGTATTAGAGCATGCAAAACACGTATCACAAAGTACTGTAGTTTTACAAATTACAAAACAATGACAAAATACAGCAACATTTCGATCAACAAGGCCTTTATCAAGCAAATGAACAGGAGTGACACATTTTAAAAAAACAAATGGATGACCAAAAACAAACGTTTCTAATGAAAATCTGGGAATAAAATCGAAAAACTGGGAATAAAAACGAATAACGAAATAAATGGAACACAAAAACACACATAAAAACTAGAAATAGAACGGAAGAGAAACAATGAAAAATCTAGTAAATATATAACTTGAATACATGCAACATATACCCATATAGATTACAAGGCATCGGAAGAGAAAGTACTAAGAAGCCTAGGAATGTAATACGTTGAGCCCACGTGGTCGCAAGGTACCATACAAAGAAATCAACCGATTCTCCAGAGCAAATCGACGCGGTCATCCGAAGAACACGATCGGATGGCTGTGACCTGGACATCGTGAGCTCCTAAATGGCCAGTATCATTGAAATGGGTGGCTACAGGGTCACAGAGCATTGGCTTATGTCATGCAAGTGTTGGGCGAATCGGTCACTGAGCCTCTTGCCTGTCTCGACAATGTAAGCCATGTTACACCGCTTACAGATAATGGCATAGATAAGATTACGGACTCGCATGTGAAACCATCGTCAATAAGAAACGTGGCTAAAGGAAAGATACAGTACGTGTTTGTATCACATAAGCACACGTGTTGCAACGCCGACGGCCACACTGAACAGTGCCAAAATGAGTGGATATTGGACTTAAGGCGACTGTGTACCAACATATCCTTAAGACTTCTGTCCCATCTGTAAGCCACCAAAGGATAGTTGGGGAAGACAGAATGGGTCTCAGGATCTGACTTAAGGATAGACAGATGACGGAATAAAACATTTTTCACCAGTGAACTATGGGGTGGAAAGTTAAGATAAGTTTTACTCTGTCAGAGTTAGTGGTCCTATGCTGGCTGGTGAGGGCCTGCTGGCGAGTCATTTTCTGAACTCGATGCATAGCCCAGACAAGCACCCTCTCTGGGTATAGGCACCTGCGAAAGAAATCAAGCATCTTGCGAGCTCTCTCAAGAAAATCATCGTCCTCGCTACAAAGGCGCGAAGGCGCAAGAGCTGCGAGAATGGCAAAGAGTCACGACAAGCCACGTCATTTAGCCACGTTTCTTATTGACGATGGTTTTACATGCGAGTCCCGTAATCTTATCTATGCCATTATCTGTAAGCGTTGTAACAAGGCTTATATCGGCGAGACAGGCAAGAGGCTCAGTGACCGATTCGCCAACACTTGCGCGACATACGCCAATGCTCTGTGACCCTGTAGCCACCCATTTCAATGATACTAGCCATTTAGGAGCTCACGATGTCCAGGTCACAGCCATCCGATCGTGTTCCCCGGATGATCGCAGTCGATTTGCTCTGTAGAATCGGTTGATTTCTTTGTATGGTACCTTGCGACCACGTGGCTCAACGTATTACATTCCTAGGCTTCTTAGTACTTTCTCTTCCGATGCCTTGTAATCTATATGGGTATATGTTGCATGTATTCAAGTTATATATTTACTAGATTTTTCATTGTTTCTCTTCCGTTCTATTTCTAGTTATTATGTGTGTTTTTTTTGTGTTACATTTATTTCGTTATTCGTTTTTATTCCCAGTTTTTCGTTTTATTCCCAGATTTTCATTAGAAACGTTTGTTTTTGGTCATCCATTTGTTTTTTTAAATGTGTCACTCCTGTTGTTCATTTGCTTGATAAAGGCCTTGTTGATCGAAATGTTGCTGTATTTTGTCATTGTTTTTGTAATTTGTAAAACTACAGTACTTTGTGATTACGTATTTTGCCAATCAAATAGTTTTACTGCAGTCTCATCTATTTTGTGAATATTAGAGCATGCTGACTACCTTTCATTACATAGGATGTTGCATTGTATTTTGACTGAACAGTCTCCTGTGAATGTAACTATGTTACCAAATAATATATTCGTACCGTTCCAGTAAAACAAATAGCTACTTCTATTTCACTTGACCTATATTTAGTGACTAGCAAAGAGGTTGTGCACTGATGGGTAAAAAAACAACTAACAACTATTTTGTGTTATTTTTGTTTTCCTATTCTACTCCTATGTAATGATCTGTAACTTCCTATTGCCCTGCAAAATAAACAACTGCTTTTATTATCTCAAATATTCAGATTTCATAAATACAGGCATCTCAAATTTTTAGCAAAATAATTAAAATATTGTAGTGTCCTGTTACTAATTTTAGCTCACAATCTTAGTGAATGGGTCAAGTGCAAATGGGTGAAAAACATGTTGAAACTTTTATATTGTATAGTTAGTTTGTTCCTTTCGTGCCAAAGGCGGCACATAGGGCGGAGGTTTTAGATCTCCATGTGATGCGGTTCGTTGCTAGCAGTTGGAGATCGTGTATTGTTTTACATCCCAATAGTTTACTCTCTTGTTGGATTGTTCTTTGAAGAGTGGTCTTAGGTCTTCCACGTTTCTTTTCCCAACTGGTGACCACATAAGGACTTGTCGATTTAGTCTCTTTTCGTCTGATCTAAGAACATGACCTAAATATTTCCACCTTCGTTTTCTTATAATAATTGATATGGGTTGTTGGTGTGTTCTATCTCTCACTTTGTTGTTCGAAACGAAATCACTCCATTTTACTTTTAATAATTTTCGGAGACATTTATTCTCAAAGCTGTCCAGTTTCTTATCAATTTTCTTTGTTGATTTCCAACTTTCACAACCGTAGGTCAGTACAGGAATCACAAAGGACCTAAACAATTTAACTTTTGTGCATATACTAAGGTCTTGAGATTGCCAGATATTTGTTAACTTAGTGAAGGCAATAACTGCTATAGCAATACGGGAGTTTATTTCTTTCATCGTGTCTCCGTTGTTTGACACTATACAACCCAAATATGTCAAACGTTCAAATTTCTCCAGTGTTTGGCCATTTATTACGATGTTGTCTGTCAATTTTGTGAGGTCCATAATTTTGGTCTTGGCAGAATTAATCTGGAGACCAACCTGTTCTGCAAGTGTGCAAAAATTGCTCGTTAGTTTGTGGGTTGCTTGTGTGGTTGAATTCAATATGGCCACGTCATCAGCAAAGTCAAGATCAAATAGTCTGCTGTTATTAAGCCATTTGATGCCTAGTTGATCATCTTGGGTGCATTTGCACATGATCCAGTCTATAGCTATCCCAAAAAGCATTGGTGACATAATGCAACCCTGCTTCACACCCGAATTGACTGTGAACCAGTCTGAATTTCCTGCATTTGTTCTTACACAGCAGGATGCTTCAGAATAGAAGGCTTTTATAATATTGATGTATTTTTCCTGGAAGCCGTAGGTCTTAAGAATCTCCCAGAGAGTAGAACGATGAAGACTATCAAACGCTTTCTGAAAGTCTATAAAATTTATCACTAGTGGTGACTGGAATTCAATTGATTCTTCTATAATGGATCTCAGCGTGAAGATATGATCGGTACAAGAACGATGTGGACGAAAGCCAGCTTGTTCTTCTCTTAGCCTTTATATTGTATACTGCGCTTATTATTATATTTGTTAACAGATTTTTTATAATGTTCATCAAACTAATTTTACAGCAACTGTAGATATAATACAGTTCAAAAATTATGTTTTCTACTTAGTCTTCTGTGATCATCATTTATTTTAGATTGGATTAAATATATTCTCTTATATAGACTACTCAATCATACAGGTTTCTCTTTGAAGCTGGAGGGTGTAGGTCACATTTTTTAAATCATGTCTGCCTGCAGTGGAAAGTTTTGTAGTAAATGTTCTTTCATCATATCTGACAAATCAAAATTATATAGGATGTTTGCTTCTGTGCACACATTTTTCTGCACTTGTTATGCAAACTTTAAAAGCAAACAGCAACATAAATTTATAAAATTACATAATTTTTAAGCCTGATTAACACTCTAAGAAATTGTGATTCTTTTTGATAACAGTAATTCTAATCACATTGTTTTGAGAGACTCATACTGCTCTCGAGTGACAAAGTTTAAACCATCAGACGGCATTGGGGATTTTATTAAAGGACACAACCAAGCAACTTTCCATCTTGTGCCAAGCAGCATGGTTATATTTTCTTTCCATCCCAAGTTGTAGCTGTTGATGTTATAGGATCTTTCATGTACAATTTGTCCATTAATGCCATTTGTTAAGTGATACAATAGGAGACCGCCACTTAAGAGAAATCCAACAAGACACAATGATGTCATGAAGATCTGGACACTTGTCATTGAATCTCCTTGATAAAACAGCCATGAAACCATTGGAAACATTATAGTGAGAATGGATCTAATTGATATTGTTCCAAGCAGATGGTAAACAAAATCAAAGTTTAAAACACATGAATAAACAGAGGCTAAAAACATGTACAAGACGAGACTAATGTAGTATCTATGGTTGTACAAACCAATGCAGCAGCCTGTGAATGTGCAATGGTGATCCCTTTTGAGAATACACGTTTTACAAGTGAAGCAATGAAATGATCTGGGTGGAGAATTAGTTTCACACACATAACAAAATCGCCAGCCCTGCCGTAGAACTGAAGGTAGCATCTTGCCTCTTACTGATGTATTTGTTGTCATAATCAAGTACATATTGGTAATGACATTAGTGTAGATAAATACTCCCATGAACACGTGCAAGTAATATAGAGAGAAGCCACCAGTGGGAGTCGCATGAGCTTCAGAAGAGTAGATCGAGGGTAGGACACTAAAAAGCTCAAATAGTCCGATACTGTGAACTGAAAATATCAGAAAACAAAAGGCACAAATGTCACTTCCTGTTCTTGGCAAGTATCGAATGAACGGGGAATTCATTGTACCTAGCAGAACCTTGTTTTGCACAAAAACTGAGCAGGGATGCTGCAATACAAATAAACCAGACTACGAAAATTCCAGTCAGTACTCAATTTACTGTACCAATAAAGAGGATTACGGAAGTGAGGAGACTACCATTCTACTTTCAAAATATAAGAGTTCTACTTATCTCCTATAGTTCATAGTTCATAAGTACGGTTCCAACTTCACTGAAGCAACGGGTCACCCCATAATTGCTCCGTTCCTGTGCTAATGAATATCACACGAAATGCTAACAACTGTGAAACGTTTCTTGTGTGAACTAATTCCAGAAAGAAACAGCCGCGTAACGCCACAAAAACAAACCTGCTCCGCATAAAATGCATATGGCCGTCGCTAATGTAGCAACACAAAACTGTTCATCACTTGAATTGCAATTCTTGTCGAAGGGAACATCAATCACGACAAAATCCAGCTTTCTGCACTCGCAATATAACTGCATACGGCAGTTTGAGCTTGTTCGTCATAACCGCTGTCCGCCATTTTCTGAATACACACAACAAACGCACGGTTGACACAGCAAAAGCATTCCATGTAACAGTCATAGCTCACAGCGTTGCTCAAGCACTAACTCAGTAGCTCGGCACACGAAACCGGAAAATACCCGACCAAACATGGCGGAAATGCGCTAGCAAAGTCGTGTTCAGAATCAAACAGATCTGACTCTGAATGGCCCTCCCGCATTCCGCCATTGCTGGCCAGACTTATCTCCGTTATCATCATTATGTGCCTCTAAACCAGCAATCGATGCATAAAAGCTAACCAGGTCATGTGGCAGTTAACACCAGTGTTGTCACATAAAGAGATACTGCTAAAAACTCCTATAACAACGATTTTCTGACCAACACTATGTTACCAGTCTCAAACATGGCCAATAACAGCAGCTAATGAGCGGAAAATCATAACGACAGAGATGAGGTGTCTTAGAAGAGCTGCAGGTGTGACAATAAGAGACAAAATTAGAAATTAAGAAATCAAAAGAAGACTGGATGTGAAATCAGTCATGCAATTCATAAAAGAACAACAGATTAAATGGTTTGGACCTGACAAGAATGCCCTGGTATCGCCTACCACAGAGAGCCACACAGAAAAAGTATAACGAATACAAAGCAAGAGGAAGACCACGCAAAAGATGGATGATGGCATCAAGAACAGCCTTACGAAAATGAATATCAGTTTACAAAGTGCCTTAAAATAAGCACACACAAGATCACTATGCCCCCCCCCCAGCACTTCTATAAAGAAGTAAATGGTGGAAGAGAAGAAGAAGAGTTATCATTTTTGTTTCATTCAATGATGTCTCCACAGCGAAAATTGTTTGCGGACGCGCAGATTTATTCGTTAAATGAGGACGTGTCCTCAAAAATGAGGACGTGCCAGGAGACACGTGTTGGCGCATTCACTCTTAGATTCTGCTTGCATATACTGCGAATAGATCTCATAGCATTTGTACCTACACTTGCATTACTACTTATACCAGGGTAGCTGTCCTTCGATCCCTACCCGCCTAGCCAGATTACAGTGCGGTAGTCTGTTTCCAGGGCCACCAGGTGGAGGTTATGCAAGATCTTGGTCAGTGTCAGATCGCTGATTCTTGCACGTTCATGATATTTATTGCGCCTGTTGCCCCAACAGACTCCAGTTAACATGTGGTGACTACAATATAAAAAAGAAAAACTAAAGTAATGACATTCACTAGAGAGAAAATAATAATAATTACTCTCGTACCATTAAACGCTACAAAGGGACTGCAAGTAATTTCTCCATACCGCTCTATCATGGGCATCTCGCTCAATCTCTTTCATGGAATTGAGACCGATATTTTTGCCTCTCTCAGCAAAGTTCGTTTCAGGGTCTCCTTAGGTCGTCCTCTCTTTCCTGAACCCATTGCATCCCACTTCAATGCATGGTTTTGTATTCTTTGATCATTTCTTTTCAATGTATGTCCAACATATCTCCATCTTCTCCCCCTTATAACAGTTGTTAACAGTGGCGGCTCGTGGACATTTTTGTTGGTAGGGCCAGACAAAACTTTTAGGAAATATGGTTTTTGGGCTATGTCATACTTTAGTATTTACTATTATTTGTATATTCTGGGAAGTTATTCCCCCTTTACTATAATTATCTGGGGCCGCATGCGCAAATAACAAAACGGGACAGCCAACAAGGCTAAGTGAGCTAGCACTGATCAAGACCCGACTCCACCTTCTCGTGGTGACCCTGGAAATAGACAGAGAATCTTGTCTGGCTAAGTGGGTGGGGTTCGAAAAGAGCTACTCTGGTATAGGTAGTATATCAATCCCAGACACATCTCTCAGGTCCTAAATCTTAGTGAATGCACGCACCTCCTGGCCGCTGTCTAATGAAAAAGTTGCATATGCAAAGCAACTGTAAGAAGTAACAAGGTTCGAGTAAGCATATACTCACTTCCCCTGAATCAATGGTCACACCATAATTGCCAGCTCTCATTGCAAGAAAGCCGGAACTGAACTCTCCCCCTTACTATAGGAAGAATGGTGAAAACTCATAATTCCTGGGGGTTCGACAAAAACTAAAATATATACCATATAACTAAGGTACAAAACTGAACTCAACAATTGTTTTACTTGTAGAAGAGTTGAGCACGTCTGTTTTCCTGGCTGGCAAACATATCGATGACTCTGTTGTTGAAGTTTCGAATTTCACAAATTTCGTTCTTATGGACTGAACAAACAGTCAGTGAATTTATTTTTTCGAGGTGCTGAAACATCGCTCTGCATCTGCTGTTGAGACTGGAGTGGTTAGTGCAATTTGCAGTTTTGTGTACTTCAGAAAACGATTTATCGATGTAATAATGCATGAAAAAACTATATAAATCACGGATTGAAGGAATCATTTTTAAAGTATCATTGCGATAGATCACTGGTAGTTACTTTTTCAATTTCTCTTTGCAAGTAAAGGGACTTTCAGCTTGATGTAAAAGTGCTGACTACGTTAGCTGGAAAAAGTTATCTGAACGTAACAAATTTCGTTGGGTCAATAATTTCGAAGCTACTAAATATTTGGGACTTTTGGAATCGTTCTTTCAGTTGGTTAATCACTGTGTCACATTTTCTTGGACATCTGCTGTCAGATTTACTTCAGAGCTGCGTTAAGAGCGGTTTCTTGGGGAGGGAGGGGGCAGAACATGTGTTTTCATTCACTTGATACCTCCCAGTTTTCTGTCTTATTTCAGTTAGAGCTGATTCAAAATGAAGTAACGCATTGGATATGGTAACTGTATTCGCACTCTGCATTTGAATTGCGTTATACAAGATGTCAAACGAATGTGTTTCATAATGTCATAGAAAAAATTTAGAGAAAACAAAATATCTGGATTGTTAAGAAAAGTTGTAAACCAAACGCTTGACTCACTGTTATATTATCCCATCCATCTTCTTCCTCAATCTTTTCGCAACATTTCAATAAATTAGACTTGTTGTCATGATATTCACAACGCGAGACTGAAAGTTCCACCTCGTTGTGCAAACAGTTGGAATCCGTTTATTGCAAACTGATCGTAATAGGTCATCACGATTATTCGAAGAAGAGAAAAGCGTTGTAAATGTGAAGAAAAAAAACAAATTAACAGATTGTATGTTCTTAGAACAAGCATTTTGTATTACCAAATTCAGCTCATGTTCGTAACAGTGTACATATTTGGCATACGGGAAAGAATTATGAATCAGAGTCTGAACACTACCTACATCGGCTCGCATAACAGTGACGCCATCGTACGCTTTAGCCATAACAATTTTTCCCCATTGAAACGTTTTAGATTTTTTTTGCTGAACCTCACTGAGACCATCAGATCAAAAGTAGATCACAGCTTGTCAAACGTGTACACTGTAGAAGACATATTTCTTTTTAATATGAAACGGGCAATTACCATAAACTATTCTAATAATGTTTAGTTATTTATTTATATTATTTCATATCATTTTCTACTATTTTATATATAATTCGAGATTCAATCCATAATTAGACAAAGTATTATTTGTAAGAGTCAAGAGTTCTTTTTAACTGTGACTGGGCTGAATGCGTAAGAATTTAGCTTCCAAATGAATGAAAATGACATAATTGTTTTGGCAATTAGCAATGAAAGTAGCGGTCAAAGGTCAGAGGTTGCAATGTTACATCTTAGATGAAAATCGTGGCATATCCTAAAAAACGTAGCCATCAACCACAGTAAACGAGTCGTTGATTTTCTAGGCACCACTTATACGTTCAGTAGTTTGACATTGCTTTCTGAACGGTGGGGTATACTTCTACCTTTTGTAAAAATCCCATGGAAACGAATGTGCTTCCACACTTGTCCACCGTGGGGTTTGAGCCAGGTACGCTTGGGTTCGTGATCAAACTCACTACCGCTCAAGCTACAAACGCCCACACGTCTTAGATATGTATCTTTTAAACTGGCCCCAGAAATAATGCGCTGCACAATGCGTAAAGATGGTGAATTTCAGAATGTATATAATATTTTTAAATAAAGATGTTTTATACATTATTAGGATTGTTATCAGTTATCAGTTATATGAGGACTATCATCATAGCACTCCGGACATGTCCATAGGTGCTCCGATCTCCGCCTCAGCAAATCCAGCAGCGTCCAGCGACCCAACACGCCAGTTCGATGTTGATTAATCAATCTCTTTGCATATTTAGTATGTCGTTCTTTTCGGGCTGCACCAATATTGACACCCATCTCTTTCAATCTGGTCAGCGAGTGGGATTCACAGCCCTGAAACTCCTCTGTTCGGAAAGACTCTCTCAATGCGTGAAGAATGTCACTTCGATCCATTGCAGCTCCCTCTGATATTGTAGCTAAGCCAGCCAATCTATCAGCTCGTTCATTATCCCTAACTCCTGCGTGCCCAGGGATAAAAATAAAGGTGATTTCTCTTATCATTGTCTGTACCAGTACCTCCACCCAGTTGCGTCTCACCATACCTGATTCGACTTTACGAATCATGCTCATGGAGTCACTGAGTATGAAAACACGAGAGTAATTGTGAGATGCCAACCAGTTCACCGCCTCCGTAACCGCCCGAACCTCCATTGTCAAGCTACTCGTGGTTGTTGCGTAGGCCCCACTTGCCTCTCTTATTATTTTTCCTCCTGAGCGTGCTGAAAAACCCACGCACAGTGTTGTTGGCGAATGACTGAACCATCGGTGTAAATAACCACATCTGTATCATTGATTATGTCATTCAAGAGAGCCTCCACCTCCACGTTAATCAGTGATAGATTATTTTGTTCGCAGTTTTTCTTAATAGATGTAATAACGGTGAAAGCAGTCGGAAATTGAGACGGCACAGCAATCCATTCCTCTCCTTTTTCAATTCCGGAAGGATCACATATTTTCCTAAGCGTATCTTCCGCCTGACTCAGCCATGATCTGCCTCTCTTGAGTCTACACCCTTTCTCCTTAATGAGTTCTTCATGGAGAGGATGTTCCTTGTTTGCATTGATTCTTAGATATGATCGAACCTCCAAGTTTCAGAGATTGAGCGAGTTGCCCAGGATAGAGCGGTATGGAGAAATTACTTGCAGGCCCTATGTAACGTATAACGGTACGAGAGGAATTATTATTATTATTATTATGGCTCTGATCATATAAAGGCTACGGCAAAAAGATGATCGTAAAGGCGTAGATCCGGGCCAAAATATACGGCAGAATAGATCGTTCCCTATTGCTAGCTACCCTAGTAAATAAACATCTGGCTGGAATCGGGTGGTCGGGCCTAGTCACCATGGGCGCATAATCGCACAACGTAAAACCCGTTCTTATCAAAGATCAATTATAGATCACAAAAGACTGATAAAATTGGCCGTGAAGAACGAACGAGAGGGGAAGAAGAAGAAGATATGCGGTGTAGTTCTTTGGCATGACATTTTATTTGAAATAAATTCAGTCTCAAAGCTATCGCAGTTTGTAACTATAAATTTGTTAGATTGTGTAAGGATGTTATCAGAAACTAGGAATAAATCAAACAGCTCTCTGCCAGTGTCAGCAGGCAGAACAGACACCAGAGCATATCCTGCAAGACTGTCCTCTTCTGTGTGAGCTGAGAAGCAACATGTGGCCACACCCAATCGACCTGAAAACTAAGCTTTGGGGAAACCTGACAGACCTGAAGCTGTCTGCCCAGTTGTGGTCCACAGTAAATTAAGCGCATGACCAGAGATCGCTGAAGAAGAAGAAGAAGAAACTATACAAAAAGTGAAAAGTTATGGACATTCTGAATATGATCAGATGAAAATTGTTGCTAATGAGACTGCAGAGAATCTTGAATGCAGTACAGAATTTCCTGTCGAAACTGAAGTTAGAGCCAGAAGGAAAAAGCGTCAATTTGAATATGAAGAAGCTGTCGGTGAGCCCTCAAACAGAGGAGAATAAATTTGAAATAAACGTTTTCAATTATATTTTGGACATTAGCCTTAATTCTCTGAATGAACGATTCACGCTTCTGAAAACACATAGCAGCAATTTTAAGTGTTTATATGACATTTTAAAACTCAAGGATATAGATGACAAAACGTTAGAAAATTATTATATCAGTCTCCAGTCAATATTTTCGGTCGAAAATGAATCAGATATAAATGCAAATGATGGTTCTAGTCTTTTATACAGAAATTACCCAAATAATCAACCCAAATATACCCAAATGATCTTCAAGAAGAGTTACGTGATGTATCCAGAATGCTAACATATTCTATGAAACCTTTGGCAACATAACTTGATTACTTTGTGTATCCAAATACTGTTGTAGCTATGATAATGGGAGGCGTTATTCACACTCTGCTGTGTATAACGTTCGGAGTTATTCACAGTCGGCTGCGAATAACTAAGAATGTTATTCGTATAGTTTAAAACAGAGCATTATTGACAGATGTCAATACAAAAAGATATATCTCCGTGTTATACACAGATGGCTATGCCATATCAATGCCAATAAAATATAATAAAAAGAGATATCCGCATAATATAGACTAGAGCGTTTTACACAGATACGAAAAGTGTAATAGTCTTCGACAAACTATAAGCCTAACTAATAATTTATCCGATCTAACTATAGGCCTATAATGACATATTACACGAATTCGTTGTAATAAAATATATTAGATTATATAGACCTAGGCCTACAAAAACAGGCCTGCCTATAAGATATGTTGTTGTTTGCGTTCGTTCTTCGCGGCTAATTTTATCATTCTAAATGTGATTGGTCTTTGACGAGAATGCTTTTTTACGTTGTGCATATGCGCCCATGGTGACTTGGCCCGAACACCCTATTTCATCCAGCATTTTATTTACTATATAGATATATATATATATTTTATAGGGTAGCTTGCCCTAGAACGATCCGTTGTGCCGTATATTTTGGCTTGGATCTGCGCCTTTACGATCATCTTTTTGCAGTATATTTGGGCTTTATGATCTACGCCAAAGAGCTGTGCAGCCTTTCTGACTATGTTCCGAATTAGGAACATTTCTCAATCTTTTTGGGGGCACATAAGCTTGCCTTGTGACGGCATCTTCCTTCCTTTCGTTCGCTTGAAATATTGTTTATATATTCAATGTTGTCTCTTGTATGAACTTCACTTTCTTTTGTAGCTCACACAGAAGTCCGTGTAGTTTTCTGTCGAGTGTTGTTTCATTAGGCCAGTAAGTTTGCCTCAGTGTATCATATTCGGGCAGTCTTGAAGTATGTGCTCTGCAGTCTGGTGTGCCTGTCCACATGTACGCATGGCTGAATTGTCAATCTTGAATTTTGTATATATGTGGCTGCAGAGTCGATTGTGTCCTGTTCTAAGGCGCAGAATGACAACTTGTTCCAATCTGCTCATATTATAGTAATCGTCTTGTGTTGGTATTTTTGGATTTCTGATTGATTTAATCACCATTTTCTTTTGGTGGTAGGTAACTGGCACATCTGGTTGCTCTCCTGCAGCACCTACAGTGGCCAATCGGTCTGCTGTTTCATTTCCTGGTATTCCACAGTGAGAGGGTATCCACTGAAAGACGACCCTGCGCTGCTTGGACAGTTTAGACAGTAGGGTCTGTAGACCTGGCAATTTTCTAGACTGGAGTGCTGATTTTGCATCAGTCAAAAATACAATAGGTTGAGGATCGAGTCTGGTATTCAACAGTTTCTCAGTTGCCACCTTGATTGCCTGAATTTCTGCATCATAGTTGTGACAGAATTTCCCCGTTGGTACTTTAATCGCATCTCGAACGTTGTATGTGTATTTTATGTACACTCCTGCTTTTCCATTCTTCACTGCATTTTCTGCTGACCCATCCGTATATACCAGGACCCAGAGATCATGTGGGTATTCTGCATCAAGTAAACTGAGAGTGACTATCTTGCGTTGTATGCTGTTCTGCTCATCCTTGTCGAGTATTCCTTTAACCTGTCTGGATACATACTTCTGGTTCAGTCTCCCCTCTCTAAGAGGTTTGCTCTGGCACAGACTTTAGGGGATGCCAACTTTTGGTAGTTTTGAAGTTTGCCTATTCGGTCTTTTGGCCTGATGAATAAAGCTGCTTCTTTTCAGCCGCACCATTGCTAGATTTTGGAATCTGTTTTCCATTGGGTGGTTTGGCATACTCAGAAACTTTTCTGCCTGCGTCATTACTTTTGTGTCTGGACGGCATCTTACTCGTGCAACACACCGTAAAAGTGTCGGCCTTCGCCATTGTTCGGAGTTGGACAGCCTGTCAAATCTTTACAATGTCGGCCTTACTTTTCTGACCTCGTTTAGTTTATTCCGCAATAGGAACATTCTCAGGTTTTTCGAGGCGCATGTTGGCACTTTGCAATGTCTACTGTGCATTTTCCTGTCCCAGGAAACACTGGACTAAGGGCTGCGCACAGATATTCTAGATGGTCGTTTCAATCGGCGCTAGCAACGTAACTGAAATTTTGCGCTCGCCACATCACCCACCTCATTTTTTCCGGGGATTTTAGTTGTTAATGCAACAGTACCTTGTTCGGTTGTCCCAGGGAGGGCAGTTTAGTTAGGCACCAAAACGCAACTTTAGTATTTGCGCTCGGTCAACCTTACCCAGTAAATGTATTTGCGCTTGGCGTTAACTTCAAACTTATTTCCTTAGGGGCTGTCCATAAATGACGTCACACACTTACAGGGGGGCGGGCTCTCTGCCCGCACCCATACTTTACTCTATTTGCCCCCCACCTAAACCAAACACTTCACTGTTTGCCCCCCCCCCTCCCTGCAGTATCCAATTAAATTAAATATATAGCTAGGTCTCATCATCATCAATGTGCGTATCCTTTATTGCTCTCTTTGTAGTACATCTGACATTCACTCTCTGTCTCTTGCCAGTTCACTCACTTCCTTTGTAGGACGTTGCTCTCTTTGTAGTACGTTGCTCTCTTTGTAGTACGTTGCTCTCTTTGTAGGACGTTGCTCTCTTTGTAGTACGTTGCTCTCTTTGTAGTACGTTGCTCTCTTTGTAGGACGTTGCTCTCTTTGTAGTACGTTGCTCTCTTTGTAGTATGTTGCTCTCTTTGTAGTACGTTGCTCTCTTTGTAGGACGTTGCTCCTTTGTAGTACGTTGCTCTCTTTGTAGTATGTTGCTCTCTTTGTAGTACGTTGCTCTCTTTGTAGGACGTTGCTCTCTTTGTAGGACGTTGCTCTCTTTGTAGTACGTTGCTCTCTTTGTAGTACGTTGCTCTCTTTGTAGTACGTTGCTCTCTTTGTAGTACGTTGCTCTCTTTGTAGTACGTTGCTCTCTTTGTAGTATGTTGCTTTCTTTGTAGTATGTTGCTTTCTTTGTAGTACGTTGCTTTCTTTGTAGTACGTTGCTTTCTTTGTAGTACGTTGCTTTCTTTGTAGTACGTTGCTTTCTTTGTAGTACGTTGCTTTCTTTGTAGTATGTTGCTTTCTTTGTAGTATGTTGCTTTCTTTGTAGTACGTTGCTTTCTTTGTAGTACGTTGCTTTCTTTGTAGTACGTTGCTTTCTTTGTAGGACGTTGCTTTCTTTGTAGGACGTTGCTTTCTTTGTAGTACATCTGACATTCACTCTGTCTCTAGCCAGTTCACCCACTTCCTTTGTAGGATGTTGCTCTCTTTGTAGGACGTTGCTTTCTTTGTAGTACATCTGACATTCACTCTGTCTCTAGCCAGTTCACCCACTTCCTTTGTAGGATGTTGCTCTCTTTGTAGGACGTTGCTCTCTTTGTAGTATGTTGCTCTCTTTGTAGGACGTTGCTCTCTTTGTAGGACGTTGCTCTCTTTGTAGGACGTTGCTCTCTTTGTAGGACGTTGCTCTCTTTGTAGGACGTTGCTCTCTTTGTAGGACGTTGCTCTCTTTGTAGGACGTTGCTCTCTTTGTAGGACGTTGCTCTCTTTGTAGTACGTTGCTCTCTTTGTAGTACGTTGCTCTCTTTGTAGGACGTTGCTCTCTTTGTAGTAAGTTGCTCTCTTTGTAGGACGTTGATCTCTTTGTAGTAAGTTGCTCTCTTTATAGTAAGTTGCTCTCTTTGTAGTATGTTGCTCTCTTTGTAGTACGTTGCTCTCTTTGTAGTACGTTGCTCTCTTTGTAGTATGTTGCTCTCTTTGTAGGACGTTGCTCTCTTTGTATTAAGTTGCTCTCTTTGTAGGACGTTGCTCTCTTTGTAGGACGTTGATCTCTTTGTAGTAAGTTGCTCTCTTTATAGTAAGTTGCTCTCTTTGTAGGGTGTTGCTTTCTTTGTAGTATGTTGCTTTCTTTGTAGGGTGTTGCTTTCTTTGTAGGACGTTGCTCTCTTTGTAGGGTGTTGCTTTCTTTGTAGTATGTTGCTTTCTTTGTAGGGTGTTGCTTTCTTTGTAGGACGTTGCTCTCTTTGTAGGGTGTTCCTTTCTTTGTAGGGTGTTGCTCTCTTTGTAGGGTGTTGCTTTCTTTGTAGGGTGTTGCTTTCTTTGTAGTATGTTGCTTTCTTTGTAGGGTGTTGCTTTCTTTGTAGTATGTTGCTCTCTTTGTAGGGTGTTGCTTTCTTTGTAGTATGTTGCTCTCTTTGTAGGGTGTTGCTTTCTTTGTAGTATGTTGCTCTCTTTGTAGGGTGTTGCTTTCTTTGTAGTATGTTGCTCTCTTTGTAGGGTGTTGCTTTCTTTGTAGTATGTTGCTCTCTTTGTAGGACGTTGCTTTCTTTGTAGTACGTTGCTCTCTTTGTAGGACGTTGCTCTCTTTGTAGGATGTTGCTTTCTTTGTAGTACGTTGCTCTCTTTGTAGGATGTTGCTCTCTTTGTAGGACGTTGCTCTCTTTGTAGGATGTTGCTCTCTTTGTAGTACGTTGCTCTCTTTGTAGGATGTTGCTCTCTTTTTAGGACGTTGCTCTCTTTGTAGTACGTTGCTCTCTTTGTAGGTTGTTGCTTTCTTTGTAGTATGTTGCTCTCTTTGTAGGACGTTGCTTTCTTTGTACTACGTTGCTCTCTTTGTAGGACGTTGCTCTCTTTGTAGGACGTTGCTTTCTTTGTAGTACGTTGCTCTCTTTGTAGGATGTTGCTCTCTTTGTAGGACGTTGCTCTCTTTGTAGTACGTTGCTCTCTTTGTAGGACGTTGCTCTCTTTGTAGGACGTTGCTCTCTTTGTAGTACGTTGCTCTCTTTGTAGGACGTTGCTCTCTTTGTAGTACGTTGCTCTCTTTGTAGGACGTTGCTCTCTTTGTAGGACGTTGCTCTCTTTGTAGTACGTTGCTCTCTTTGTAGTACGTTGCTCTCTTTGTAGTACGTTGCTCTCTTTGTAGTACGTTGCTCTCTTTCACTCTTTGTAGGACGTTGCTCTCTTTGTAGTACGTTGCTCTCTTTGTAGTATGTTGCTCTCTTTATAGGACGTTGCTCTCTTTGTAGTACGTTGCTCTCTTTATAGGATGTTGCTCTCTTTGTAGTACATTGCTCTCTTTATAGTACGTTGCTCTCTTTGTAGTACGTTGCTCTCTTTGTAGTACGTTGCTCTCTTTATAGGACGTTGCTCTCTTTGTAGTACGTTGCTCTCTTTGTAGTATGTTGCTCTCTTTATAGTACGTTGCTCTCTTTGTAGTACGTTGCTCTCTTTGTAGGGTGTTGCTTTCTTTGTAGGACGTTGCTCTCTTTGTAGTACGTTGCTCTCTTTGTAGGACGTTGCTCTCTTTGTAGGACGTTGCTTTCTTTGTAGTACGTTGCTCTCTTTGTAGGATGTTGCTCTCTTTGTAGGACGTTGCTCTCTTTGTAGTACGTTGCTCTCTTTGTAGGACGTTGCTCTCTTTGTAGGACGTTGCTCTCTTTGTAGTACGTTGCTCTCTTTGTAGGACGTTGCTCTCTTTGTAGTACGTTGCTCTCTTTGTAGTACGTTGCTCTCTTTATAGTACGTTGCTCTCTTTATAGTACGTTGCTCTCTTTATAGTACGTTGCTCTCTTTGTAGTACGTTGCTCTCTTTGTAGTACGTTGCTCTCTTTGTAGTACGTTGCTCTCTTTGTAGGACGTTGCTCTCTTTGTAGGACGTTGCTCTCTTTGTAGTACGTTGCTCTCTTTGTAGTACGTTGCTCTCTTTGTAGTACGTTGCTCTCTTTGTAGTACGTTGCTCTCTTGAGTACGTTGCTCTCTTTGTAGTACGTTGCTCTCTTTGTAGTACGTTGCTCTCTTTGTAGTACGTTGCTCTCTTTGTAGTACGTTGCTCTCTTTGTAGTACGTTGCTCTCTTTGTAGTACGTTGCTCTCTTTGTAGTACGTTGCTCTCTTTGTAGTACGTTGCCCTCTTTGTAGCACATCTGAAATTCACTCTGTCTCTAGCCAGTTCACCCACTTCCTTTATAGGACGTTGCCCTCTTTGTAGCACATCTGACATTCACTCTGTCTCTAGCCAGTTCACCCACTTCCTTTATAGGACGTTGCTCTCTTTGCAGCACATCTGACATTCACTCTGTCTCTTGCCAGTTCACTCACTTCCTTTGTAGGACGTTGCTTTCTTTACAGCACATCTGACATTCACTCTGTTTCTTGCCAGTTCACCCACTTCCTTTATAGGACGTTGCTCTCTTTGCAGCACATCTGAAATTCACTCTGTCTCTAGCCAGTTCACCCACTTCCTTTATAGGACGTTGCTCTCTTTGCAGCACATCTGACATTCACTCTGTCTCTTGCCAGTTCACCCACTTCCTTTATAGGACGTTGCCCTCTTTGTAGGACATCTGACATTCACTCTGTCTCTAGCCAGTTCACTCACTTCCTTTATAGGACGTTGCCCTCTTTGTAGGACATCTGACATTCACTCTGTCTCTTGCCAGTTCACCCACTTCCTTTATAGGACGTTGCTCTCTTTGCAGCACATCTGACATTCACTCTGTCTCTAGCCAGTTCACCCACTTCCTTTATAGGACGTTGCTTTCTTTACAGCACATCTGACATTCACTCTGTCTCTAGCCAGTTCACCCACTTCCTTTATAGGACGTTGCTCTCTTTGCAGCACATCTGAAATTCACTCTGTCTCTTGCCAGTTCACCCACTTCCTTTGTAGGACGTTGCTTTCTTTACAGCACATCTGACATTCACTCTGTCTCTAGCCAGTTCACCCACTTCCTTTATAGGACGTTGCTCTCTTTGCAGCACATCTGAAATTCACTCTGTCTCTAGCCAGTTCACCCACTTCCTTTATAGGACGTTGCTCTCTTTGCAGCACATCTGACATTCACTCTGTCTCTAGCCAGTTCACCCACTTCCTTTATAGGACGTTGCTCTCTTTGTAGCACATCTGACATTCACTCTGTCTCTAGCCAGTTCACTCACTTCCTTTGTAGGACGTTGCTCTCTTTGTAGCACATCTGACATTCACTCTGTCTCTAGCCAGTTCACCCACTTCCTTTATAGGACGTTGCTCTCTTTGCAGCACATCTGAAATTCACTCTGTCTCTAGCCAGTTCACCCACTTCCTTTATAGGACGTTGCTTTCTTTGCAGCTCATCTGAAATTCACTCTGTCTCTAGCCAGTTCACCCACTTCCTTTGTAGGACGTTGCTCTCTTTGCAGCACATCTGAAATTCACTCTGTCTCTAGCCAGTTCACTCACTTCCTTTATAGGACGTTGCCCTCTTTGTAGGACATCTGACATTCACTCTGTCTCTAGCCAGTTCACTCACTTCCTTTATAGGACGTTGCTCTCTTTGCAGCGCATCTGACATTCACTCTGTCTCTAGCCAGTTCACTCACTTCCTTTATAGGACGTTGCTTTCTTTGCAGCGCATCTGACATTCACTCTGTCTCTAGCCAGTTCACTCACTTCCTTTATAGGACGTTGCTCTCTTTGCAGCGCATCTGACATTCACTCTGTCTCTAGCCAGTTCACTCACTTCCTTTATAGGACGTTGCTTTCTTTGCAGCGCATCTGACATTCACTCTGTCTCTAGCCAGTTCACTCACTTCCTTTATAGGACGTTGCTTTCTTTGCAGCGCATCTGACATTCACTCTGTCTCTAGCCAGTTCACTCACTTCCTTTGTAGGACGTTGCTCTCTTTGCAGCACATCTGACATTCACTCTGTCTCTAGCCAGTTCACTCACTTCCTTTGTAGGACGTTGCTTTCTTTGCAGCGCATCTGACATTCACTCTGTCTCTAGCCAGTTCACTCACTTCCTTTGTAGGACGTTGCTCTCTTTGCAGCACATCTGACATTCACTCTGTCTCTAGCCAGTTCACTCACTTCCTTTGTAGGATGTTGCTTTCTTTGCAGCGCATCTGACATTCACTCTGTCTCTAGCCAGTTCACCCACTTCGTCGATGGTCATGGTTTCTTTAATATCTTGTAGCCACCTTCTTCTTGGTCTGCCTCTACGTCCTGGGACCCTGCCCTCTAATATTGTTCTTTCAGGCCATCGTGATGCTTGATGTGACCAAAGTATCTAATTATTCTGTATATTATGTTGTTTATCAGCTAATTTTCTTTAAGATTTAGTTCTTTCAGGAATTCAGTGTTCTTTCTTTTTTCTGTCCATGGCATTCGTAGGATCTTTCTGTAGCAGTTAGCTAGGTCTATCATTTAATATAAAATAGCTATCCAAAAATATGTTTTTTAGTATTATAATTTAATAAATAACTATAACTACAGTTATCAGAGGACTCATCATAGCACTCCGGACATGTCCATAGGTGCTCCGATCACTGCCTCAACAAATCCAGCAGCCCAACACGCCAGTTCGTTGTTGATTAATCACTCTCTTTACATATTTGGTCTGTCGTTCTTTACTGGCTGCACCTATATTGACGTCCATCTCTCTCAATCTGGTCAGCGAGTGGGATTCACAGCCCTGAAACTCTTCTGTTCCAAAGGACTTTCTCAGTGCGTTAAGAATGTCATTTCGGTCCATTGTAGCTCTCCTGATACCGTGGCCATGCCAGCCAATCTGTCAGCTCGTTCATTACCCCTGACTCATGCATGACCAGGGACAAAAATAACTATAACTACAGACAACAACAAAACAAATAGATTACAGTTACAGTACAAGAAGAACAAATAAATTACTCTTTGAGTTCTAATTGTTTATTCAAACTTTTTGTATCAAGATAATTGGGCAATCTGTGTTTGTACTTTTGTTAAGTCAATCAAAGTATGAATATTTAATCAGACAATATAAATCAACAAAAATATGTACATGTGATAATGGTGACATTATCTCTGTACTCTCAGATCATGATATTGTCAGAGTAAATAAGAAAATAAAAACCCAAATGAGGAGTCTTTGCAGTGAACGTTGATAATCCTCAACTGTGTAGTATAACTTGAAGCAGGTTGTTGTCAAGCATAGAGGTAAACACTGAAATTTGGGCAGCATATGCAAGTCATGCTTCTTTTCCCTGCAGCCGTACACAATTTACAGTCTAGTTTGTACTATGGGTTTACATATTTTTCGATTGAAATGGCACTCACTAAATCATGATCTTGTATTCATGAAGGTGTCATAATTCGTTGAAGAATAGCAGGTTCAAGAAAAGCAATATTGACATTCTGCCTAAACTTCTTTGCTGTGATAGTTGTTGTGGAGTTTGCAGTGTTGTTGCTTATGCGCCAATTGAACTGAGCAGTTTCAGCTATCAAATGAATCAAATGATATAATAGCAGGTACTACTTATATCAACTTGCAGAACAGGTTGGTCTTGAGATTAATTCTGCCAAGACCAAAATTATGGACCTCACAAACTCGACAGACATCGTAATAAATGGCCAAATACTGGAGAAAGTTAAACATTTTACATATTTGGATAGTAAAGTGTCAAACAACGGAGACGCAGTGAGAGATATAACACAGCAACAACCCATATCAAATATTATAAGGAAACGAAGATGGAAATATTTAGGTCATGTTCTTAGATCAGACAAAAAGAGACTAAATGAACAAGTCCTTATGTGGTCACCAGTTGGAAAAAGAAAATGTGGAAGACCAAAGACCACTCTTCGAAGAACAATCCTACAAGAAATTAAACTATTGGGATGTAAAACCATACGAGATCTCTAACTGCTAGCAACGAACCGCATTATATGAAGATCTAAAACCTCTGCCCTATATGGTGCCATTCCATCCATTGCATTTTTGTCTCAGGTTTCATAATGGTGTGCCCAAGTTTCGTCACTGGTAACGATATTGGACAAACAATTTCCCCTTCAACGTTGAAACGTTCCAACAATTCAGAACAGATTATCCTTTGGAATTTGCGATCATTTGTTAGACACAGAGGCACCCATCTTTGAATATTTGAGAGTTTTGAACATTGCAATTGCACTTCCAAAAATGTGGTACATTACTTTCTGACCTCCCCTCGTATATAATATACATACATACACATATACATACATGTTATTATATACATACATACACATATACATACATGTTATAATATACATACATACATGTTATAAAATAGCAGAAATATACTTTTAGATAATTATTTTTATTTACTTTATAGGTTGTGTCCATTATCAAAACTTCAGGAAATTGAGACAGGGAATGGAGCATTTCTTTGGAAATAAAACGCTAAATATCTCAACTCCCCACCCTCATTTGTCCCATACTTCAATATCCCCCTCAGCCTACAACCTTTCTAGCATTTTTGAATGGTCTGCGCTTCTGCTTCCGTTCCCTGATTCAAAAGCTGCCGTTTCCAGTTTCGCACATCTTGCCCAGAGATAATTTTCCCATCTGCTTTGCGAACAATTTCTTTAATGTCTTGCACGGCAACAGACTTGATGGAAAAAATTGTTGCCAATTCATTAGAAATTGTTGGTTTCCTTTTCTCTGGGTAGTGTTGTGAAAACTGAAAGTAAAGAAAATTAAAAAACAGTTTTACAATTAATCTATAACTATTTCTTAATCATGTTTAAACAAAATATGTACAAAGATTGTCATGTAGCATATTAGAAAATATAATAATAATAATTTAAATAATAATTCCTCTTGTACCGTCACGTTACATAGGGCCTGCAAGTAATTTCTCCATACTGCTCTATCCTGGGCAACTTGCTCAATCTCCATGGAACTGAGACCGATATTTCCTGCCTCTCTCAGCAAAGTTCGTTTCAGGGTCTCCTTAGGTCGACCTCTCTTTCTTGAACCCCTTGCATCCCACTTCAATGCCTGCTTTGATATTTGTTGATCATTTCTCATCAAGGTGTGTCCAACATATCTCCATCTTCTCTTTTTTATAACAGTAGTCACTAGTGGTTGACCAGACATCTCTGATTTCATCTGAGAAAATATACTAGACAATAAAATTACCTCTTGTCCAGTAGGGTGGTTCTCGTGAACCAGATTGCATGTGGAGATTTGAAGTAGACCTGTAGTCCCATCCTCCACTAGACGCACCCGCACTGAAGCAGGGCATTCAGTCTTGAATGTCCTGGAACAAAATAAGGGAGGTTAGTCAACATTGTACATGCTGATGGTTTCCATCAGATTTTGAATTATTACAGTCATACTTACTACAAGGTTTGTACTCTAAAATAATTTTGGAATCCAACTTCAGAAATTAATATTTAATCTACTGTTACGTGAAAATTGTCTTAATGTTAAGCAGTAGTAGCCCCTTCTTTCTTGGACACTCAACATAGCCTATAAACAAGTACCATTAGTCACAATCGCCATTGTGCCATTAGTCACAAAGGAATTTTCACAACCGCCATGTTGGCTACCCGGAAGCGAGTCCCCTGTAGGATATAATTCATATGATTTCTGCTTCCTCGTTTGTGCCGACCTCTTCACGCAGTAAGTTTTGGCCACCCTCAATATGGTAGGTCTGACATTCTTACTGCTTGCTAAATCTCAAGGCAGATTGGCGACCGTAGAATCTGTTATCCCATTCCTCATTGTGAGGTGTCGTTGCACCATGTTATGCGCCTTACGGCCTGGTGCATCCGTTTCCTGCAAGCATGTTTAGAGTTAGCATTCCCCAGCGGACATGTGCATCCAATTTCAGCCAAACCTCCTTAATCGCCTCTTACGACATGCATAGCAGGTAACAGTGGTTCTATTCTTTACACCCCAAATTTGGGCCCCGGTAACCAGTCGGACGTATTTGGGCCCCCTCAAATTAAAATAGGCACTAGACCTATAGCATACAACATATTTTAATTATGTATATTTACAAAGTAATGCTTTTATCTTAAATATTGAAATTGTTTTAAAATAGGGTCCAATAGTGTGTGTATTATAATTATATAATACTATATTATATTATTATATAATATATTATATCTTACACTTTTTACACTAACTTAGTTTACACTAACATATTATAATGGAAACTATCATTAAAATAAAGTAAAACGTAATCTTACTTTCTTTGAGCTTATCTTAACAAAAAGAACACCATTTTTCTCTTCGTACTTTTTAAGGGCTGCTTCAAAATCTTTAAGAGTAAAAAAAAGACGCTCCTTTCTCGATCGCCATTTTTTTTTTTCAATCACGTACAGGTACTGCGCTTAAAAGTCAGCCAATCGAATCAGCTTTATTTATATCCGAGTGTGAATAACGTTCGGCGTTATTCACACTCGGAATAACCACTTCGATGCTAATTTTATCATAGACACTCCCGGTCTCTGTAGCTAGTGAGGAAGAAGTTTTCCAAATATAAAATTAATAAAACACTACGTTAATTAAATAAGTTAAATAAGCCAAACAAAACTTAGAAATATGTCATTAACTTCGATTGAATCTAAATTAGCTGCCAATCTAGACGAATTTGCAAAAGTTAAAGTTAGAAGGTTAGAACTTTAGTAGATTGTTGTAAATCGACAGATAAACTTCCTTTGGCTGCCGCCGACGACTTGTGTCGTCCGGCACCTTTTTTCGCATGTGAAACAAGATTGGATTTTGATTCACGTGACGATGTTTATAGAACAATAGCAATTATTCCCAGTCGTACATGTGTAGGTGATGGACACCCACGTCGAAAACGGGGCGTATCATACTGGGGATAGATATGGGGAGCAACGCTAACAGCAGTTACATCAATACCTTGTGGATTATGAAGAGTACATATAGACGTGTATACATACTGTATATATAAGTAGCTCACATATATAGTCTCAAAATCCTAAGTTTATTAGTTTATTTTGTATGATTTTTGAAATTATCACCATGAAAGCTGATCATGCCCAAAAATACCGTGGCAGTGAGCCAGACTTTTTCTGAAAAATGGGTGGCAGTCAAATTGTTAAGGGGCAGCATTCCGAAGACTTGCATCATACTGAGAAAATACACCGCACGGCCCTGGGAACAGACACCGGAGCATGTCCTGCAGGACTGACCTATCCTGTATGAGCTGAGAGGCAACATGGGGCCACACCCAGTCGACCTGAGAACTAAGCTATGGGGAAGCCTTATAGACCTGAAGCTGACCGCCCAGTTTGTGGTCCACAGTAAATTAAGCGCATGACCAGAGATCGCTGAAGAAGAAGTGTATGTGAGAACGAGTTCCTGTTCCTATCGGAGACGGACGACAAAACGTGGGTCAAGTGTTCAATTTGAGCACGTAAAAGAACTATTGGCCATTGGCAATTCAAAATCGAGCAGGCTGAAAAGCCGCTACCCGGGCTAACACCATTAGAAAAGTTTTGAAATAAAACTCCTACCAAATGTCTTCACCATTTTCTAAATTACATCGTGACCCTCACCGGTGCTACGGAGTTCGTGCACTGCGACTAAGATCTTCATGTGTAAGAAAGAGATCGGAGCTCATATGGTAACTCACCGAAGTGCAATGATGACGGTCCTGTCAATCAATTAAAAAAACATCATTACATGGTATTCAATCACTACATCGGCCACACACTTAGAATGGATGAGAGAAGACTCCCTTACCAATCCCTCATATGGACACCAGAGGGAAAAAGAAAACGAGGAAGACCAAGAGAGACTCTGCGTAGAACCATCACCAGAGAAGGCTCAACGATGGGCCTAGTAAACATTAAAGACTTAAAACAAATAGCAACGAACCGCGAGACATGGAGAGCTATGACCTCTGCCCTATGCGCCGCCCACAGGCCCAAGAGGAAAGACTAACTAACATGGTATTCGAGTAGCGGATAGTAACTATTCGCATATCACTAATCGCCATTCGCCATTCACACAAAGTTTCTGTTTCTTTCTATGTTCTTTGAACAAAAGAGTCCAGTTAGAAAGCAGCAACTGGCTTTGTAATATCTTACTAAATAAACTCGTTTACTAGTTTTGATCTTAGTTTTTTTTAGTGTTAGAAATAACAAGTATACATACGTTATATAAGTTAATATAACACTCCACAATACTAGTCAGGTAGTCAGTGAGTGACAGTAAGTAAGTTATCATAAGTTATTCAAGGCGACGAACATGGGGTAAAGATTAGATACAGGACAGACGGTAATCTATTCAATCTTCGGAGGTTAAAATCCTCCACCAAGGTAAAAGAATCAACTATCTCAAACCTGTTGTTTGCTGATGACTGTGCCATCGCTACCAACTCTGAGGAAGAAATAAATGCAGACTTACATGGACAAGTTCTCAATGGCCTGTGATAGGTTTGGCCTCACCATTAACACCAAAAAACAGAGGTCATGTTCCAGCCCGCCCCTAGAGAACAGTATTACGATCCAGTCATCAACATTAAACACCAGCGTCTCCAGTCAACAGACAACTTTGCTTATCTTGGCAGCCTCCTATCCAGATCGGCAAACATAGATTCTGAGGTCCACAATAGGATATCCAAAGCCAGTGCTGCGTTCGGAAGGTTACGTGTCACTGTGTGGGAACGGAAGGGGATAAGCATAGTCACAAAGCTGAAAGTTTACCAGGCCATAGTGCTATCCACGCTGCTGTACGCAAGAGAGACATGGACAGTGTATAGCAGACACGCAAGAAAATTAAACCATTTCCACACAAGCTGTCTACGCAGAATACTAAAAATAAACTGGCAGGACAAAATTCCAGACAGCAAAGTCCTCACAAGAGCAAAGATCCCAAGCGTCAACACCCTGTTGCAGAAGGCCCAACTGAGATGGGTCGGTCACGTTGCTCGAATGCCTGATAAACGCATCCCAAAACAGTTGATGTATGGCGAGCTTGAAGGGGCAGACGTTTAGCTGGTGGACAGAAAAAATCTTTAAAGACACTCTTAAAGTGTCTCTGAAATGCTTCGATATAGACAATACGTGCTGGGAATCCCTTGCGCAAGATCGCCAAATGTGACGCTGTAACAACAAAAGAGGAACCCGAATAGCTGAGAATTATCGTATTGTTGAGTCACAGAGAAAACGAGCAGCGCGAAAAGACAGCACACAACACGCACATGTCTAACCTTGATCATGTATGTCCCACCTGTGGTCGGGATTCTGTTCTAGGATTGGACTCTACAGTCACCTCCGCACACACCAGAGAGGTGCAACAGTACACGTCTGAGATTGTTGTCATCATCGCTTGCGATGGACGGCTATTATATATAAGTTATTCAGTTATTGTTAAACTGTGAATAACGTTCAGAGTTATAACTTATTCGCAGTCGATTGTGAATAACTCTGAATATTATTTACATCATAGCGGGATCATCATAGCCTAATCTAATAATTTCTTCTTTTAATATATATATTAAATACTTTATGGTACTAAAATATATATGACTTTTTTCGTCTTTACAGACGGTCAATTAGCAAGTGTTTTACTGTGGACAACTTCTGAGTTTCTCTTTTCTCTCTTGTCGTTCAGCTCATACATAAGTCTCTTCTCAAAAGACTGCACTCTTTCGTAATTTGGCTTTCCACACAACTCTGTCATCAACTAGTTTTTCCCATGTGCTGGGACCTATAGAAAAGTTTTCATTGAGGCTTTGCAGACATCTTTATATCTGAGCAGTGGTCTGCCCTGGTGCCTCTTCCCTCCGAAAGTTCACAGAACAACATTTGTTTTGGTATGCGATAAGTTTCCATTTTTCTCACATGCTACAACCATCTTAGTCGTCTACTGCTGAGCATGCCCATGATGGAAGGCAGGTTTGCACGTTGCAATACTTCAGTTGGTTATCTTATCGTACCACCTGATGTTCATAATCTTGCGGAGCATCCACAGTCGACGTTATTCACAGTCGACTGTGATTAACGTTTAGCATTATATGGCGTCCACTGTGAATAACTCTGAGCGTTATTCACAGTCGACTGTGAATAACGCCTCCCATTATTTATTATGGCATGATATTATATATGTGACAATTTCAGTGAATTTGTCTAAAATCAAGAAGGCAAGACAAACTTTTGAGATGCTCAACAAAATTTGGAAAACAAAAGGACAAAACTTAAAATATATAGAAGTAATGTACTGGGAGTGCTATTATACAGTAGTGAATGCTGGAAAATGACCCAACACATAATAAACAAGTTGGAGACATTTCAGAATAAATATTTAAGAAGAATCCTGCAAATTTTCTGGCCAAATACCATAACAAATGAGGAGCTTTTAAAACAAACAGACTATGCATCCTTGAAGATCATCATTAAGAGACACGATGGAGGTAGTTTGGATCTCATTAAGAGACGAAGATGGAGGTAGTTGGGACATGTATGCCATTGGGGCATTGGCTAGGACAGCTTTAAGATGGACAGCGGATGGGAAGAGAAGGCCTGGACGTCCAAAGGAAACATGGAGAAGAACGGTGGAGAGAGAGTTGAAGGAGTGTGGCCTGATGTGGGAGACGGTTGGTAGAAAGGCAGCAGAACGGCAACAGTGGAGGCCTCTTGTGGAAGCCGTATGTGTCAATCGGGACACGAAGAGGTTATAGATATAGTGAATTTGTCTAATTTCAAAATTGGATTGACAGTCCAGTCAGTATTGAGTCTCAATACTATTAACTATTGATTAGTCTGTGAGACGACTGAGTGTAACACTAACAGTACGTACACCATACTGAGTACTGAATTAGTGGGACCAGTGTTGTGTATACTATGTAAATATTATCAAATTATAATTAATATATGTATGACTCAAGTATGAGTAGTATGAAATGATTAGATGATCTATTAAGAAAAACTGCGAACAAAATCATCTATCACTGCTAAAGCCGGAGGCTCTCTTGAATGACATCATCAATGATGCAGATGAGGTTATTTACACCGATGGTTCAGTCATTCGCCAACAACGCTGTGCGTGGGCTTTTCAGCACGCTCAGGAGGAAAAATAATAAGAGGCCAGTGGGGCCTACGCAGCAACCACAAGTAGCTTGACAATGGAGGTTCGGGCGGTTACGGAGGCGGTGAACTGGTTGGCATCTCACAATTACTCTCGTGTTTTCATACTCAGTGACTCCATGAGCATGATTCGTAAAGTCGAATCAGGTATGGTGAGACGTAACTGAGTGGAGGTACTGGTACAGACAATGATCAGAGAAATCACCTTTAATTTTGTCCCTGGGCACGCAGGAGTTAGGGATAATGAGCAGCTGATAGATTGGCTGGCTTAGCTACAATATCAGAGGGAGCTGCAATGGATCGAAGTGACATTCTTCACGCATTGAGAGAGTCTTTCCGAACAGAGGAGTTTCAGGGCTGTGAATCCCACTCGCTGACCAGATTGAAAGAGATGGGTGTCAATATTGGTGCAGCCGAAAAGAACGACATACTAAATATGCAAAGAGATTGATTAATCAACATCGAACTGGCGTGTTGGGTCGCTGGAGCTGCTGTTTTTGCTGAGGCGGAGATCGGAGCACCTATGGACATGTCCGAGTGCTATGATGATAGTCCTCATATAACTGATAACTGATTAGATGATAAAGTATGATGACATTGACAGTTTGTTTGAAACATTGAGTTTGACAGTGTGGGAGTGAGTTGAATTACTCCGTCGCCCTAGTGGTTACCGGGGCTCAAATTGGGGTGTAAATAATGAAACCACTGTTACCTGTCATGCATGTCGTAAGAGGCGACTAAGGCTAGCTATCCCACACCATAAAAAACACCAGATGGCTACAGAACGGAGAGCGAACTGAGTAAACGGTGGCTAAAACCGGGCACATCGCCAAAGGATAAGCACCAGAGCTCCAAATGGTGCTGAAGATGTGATGTAAAAACACCAATGCTAAGGCTGCATGAATCAGATTTCCACATGAATAGAATTTATGGGGAGGTCTGGTACATCGGTCTGGGCGGTGATCGCGCGCACGCCAGAGAGAGAGAGAGAATTACTCTGTATTGAGAATTACTCAGTTGAGTTAATTAATATAACTAAGTAAGTAACTTAACTAAGTTAGGCTTATAATTATAACAAATTATTACTGAAATTATTTGTCTAAAATATCTGTGACTGAGTTAATCCTTTTTGTGTCTAGTAAGGTACACCATCAGTTTGTCAGATGGGTAACAAGAATAAGCTGAAAAGTTACATTCATGATGATCGACCATTGAAGTTAAAAGCATATGTGGTCTCTCACAAACTTTGCCTTGATGACATTATGCTTGGACACAAGAGAAATCTTTTGCACTATTGTGCACAGCATGGAACAGCAGAAATGATAAAGTGAGATTTGCTAGCAAAAATATTTGCATATATAAATAATAATTTACCACTTTTTTATAGTTTCAAACATTTCCAGTATTGAATCTAGAAATATATAGAAAAATATAAACAAATCACCTGAATAGAATGAGTGCAGTATATAAAATATAATTACAAGACAAATAATTTCAACTGAAGTAAAAAATGATGATTTTAACAGATGAATTTTGACTTTTTGTATTTTACCATGTGCTTGATGAAGGAATTTGAGCTGTTTGTGTCCATTACTGTTTTTTGTAACACTACATTATTTCATGTATATTACAGCTTTAATGCAGTCTAATTCATATTTGATTCTTGCTTTTTAAAAGAAAAGTTAATACTGCTTACACAAAATATCAGTTCTGAAATGGTACCATAAAGATCACTATTGAAGAACTGATTAAAAGAACCAGGCAGTAATGAAGTAGAAAATAGATACCAGATTATTGTTTGACACGAAGGATCTTGTTATGGAACTCACAGTCATGAAGAAACAGAAAAAAACAAAATTTCATGAGCTGGAGACAAATATGAAATATCATGTAAACTGGAAAATAGAAAGGATAGCACCAAACAGAAAAAATGGCTCGTTTGATAGAACTGTACTCTAGAAGAAAGTAGCTAAATGTGGAGATCATGGCACTAACTAACACTTTCGCTGCCACCCATTTTTCAACCAAATGTGGCTCAATGCCACGCTATTTTTTGGACATGATCAGTTTTCAGGGTGACAATTTCAGAAAATGGTAAAAAATAAACTAATAAACTTAGGACTTTTAAACTATGGAATAGTGTTCATATATTAATGAGCTACTAACCTGTCTATATGTAGAGTATATTCTTCATAATCCACAAGCTATTGCTGTAACTAATATTGGCGTCATGCTCCAAACCTATCCACAGTATGATATGCTGCCGTTTTCGAGATGAGTGTCCTTCACCTACTCCTGTACCCGTTGAAATATCTGCTATCAATCTATACACATCGTAACTTGAATCAAAGTTCAAATTTGTATCACATTAAGAGTCCGTTTTGTCACTATTACTGGCTAAAAAGTTTGAATAAGAGTCATTTTGGACATCACTGTTCATCAGCTACATCGTCCATTTTGAAAATCTGTGTTTACCTAACAAAAATCGGCCCAAAAAATTGTTAAAAATCGGACTTATGATATGTTTACCGCGTGTACACTAGATCCGTCCATTTTGGGGAGCTCGTCGGAGCAATACAGAAGTAGTGCGTCACGGGACCCCATTTTTAAAATCGATACTCCCAGTTTAAAAAGAGATCGACTGCACATGTCGGTTGACAAAAGTCGATGGCGGCCGAAAGGACTTGGTATTTCGCCGACTTTTGTCGCGGTGGTAGCTAAAGCAATGGCCTTGCTGGTGTCTATTTTTTTACCCATGCATGCTTTCTCAGTGAGTATTCTCAGGAAGATCAAGATGGGCTGTGCTCAAAGACATTGGATAGAGTCTGAGAATGTCTAGGCTGATCAAGTCAGTTTTATTTTGGTGCCAGGGCACGCAAGGTGTAAATGGGAATGAATGAGCTGATAGGCGTTTGAGCATTGTTGCTGTGGAAAGTCGATAAACAATGGGCCAGGCTGATATTCTGAATACCCTATCAGATTTAGCGCATGCAAAGGATTTAATGACTAAGGGTGAATGTAAGGCCTTAACCAGACTTGTTCCATATCCATCAGAACAGTCTCCCAGTCATGTAAGCATTACATGGCATAATCACACCTTTTGACTCAGATAAGCCATAATGTGGTTGCAATGTGGTTGATCTTATCTAGACATTGCAACTTCATGGAGTCAACACACTACATTCTTAAACTGCTTAATATTGTCTCTTTCATGCTCCATAATATATATATGGCCTTTTTCGTCTTTACATGCGGTCAATTGGCAAGTGTTTTACTGTGACAACTTCTGAGTTTTCAGCTTTTCTCTCTTGTCTTTCAACTCATACATAAGTCTCTTCTCAAAAGACTCTGCACCCTTGCTCAAAATCGCTTTCCACACAACTCTGTCATCAGCTAGTTTTTCCATGTTTTTGGGACCTATAGAAAAGTTTTTCATTGAGGCTTTTGCAGACATCCTTATATATGAGCAGTGGTTTGCCCTGGTGCCTCTTCCCCTCCGAAAGTTCACAGAACAACATTTGTTTTGGTATCGACAAGTTTACATTTTCTCACATGCCCCAACCATCTTAGTTGTCTACTGCTGAGCATGCCCATGATGGAAGGCAGGTTTGCACATTGCAGTACTTCAGAGTTGGTTATCCTGTCGTACCACCTGACGTTTATAATCTTGCTGAGACATCGCAGGTGAAAGATGTTACGTCTCCTCTCGTATCTTGAGTAGGCTGTCCATGTTTCTGAGCCATATAGTAAAGAGCTAATTACACAGGCTCGATATATTTGAATCTTCGTCTGCAATGTCAGTTTTGTGTTGTCCCATGCTCGCTTTGATAGTTTGCCAAGTGTAGTAGCCGCACTCCCTATACAAGCGTTGACTTATGTTCCATGTGCCAAATCTAAGAGGTTTATTTGTCTTGTTTCTAGGTAACTTGCTTTCTGTGTTGTGCCTGAGCTGAAAGCAAAGATGAAGTGTTGTCTCTCTTTGTGCCTAACCTGGGCAGCACAAATATATCCAAAATATATGGGTATATGTTAAATGTATATGCTATATACGAGGGTGTATTGAAAAGTAATGCCTCCAAGTCCATAACTTTGTTAATATACATAATTTACAAATGAAACATACATTTTCAGAAACCTTGAGATGTCCACTACACAATAGAGTCGTTATTTTTCGACATAGTTACCTCCACGTTCCACACACACACGCCAACGTCGAACTAGTTGTTGCATCCGTCGAAGAAAAATCTAATGATTTTCACGAAGCCAATACGCACATCTGCTGCCACATCCTCGTCAGAAGCATATCTGTTTTCCTTGAGATGTTCCTTGAGCTTTGGGAACAGGAAAAAGTCACAAGGTGCTAAATCGGGGCTATATGGTGGGTGCGCTAAAATGTCGTCAAAATTGAGACGCTCTAATGCTGCGCTGTTTGTCTACTGGTGTGTGGATGAGCATTGTCATGTTGAAGGACTGCGTGTTTTCCAGGAGCAACACATAGCAGTCTTGCCCGTAGTTTCTTCATCGTTTCCACATACCGATCAGAATTGACAGTATTGCGCGTTCCAAAATTCTGTGTGGATTACGCCTGGCAGTCCCAAAAATGGTCATCAAAACTTTTCCGCTGCGCGACAGTTTTGAATTTTTTTGGGGTGGGTGAATTTTGTGCCTGTATTCCATAGACTGGCGCTTGTTTTCAGGGTCATAAAGATGCACCCATGACTCATCGCCAGTGACAATTCGGCAGATAAAGTCATCGCCTTCTCGTTCATATCGCATCAGGTGTTCCTGACACGCCTGATGTCATCAGATTTTTCTTCGACGGGATGCAAACAACTAGTTTGACGTTGGCGTGTGGAACGTGGAGGTGACTATGTCGAAAAATAATGACTCTATTGTGTAGTGGACATCTCAAGCTTTCTGAAAATGTATGTTTCATTTGTATATTATGTATATTAACAAAGTTATGGACTTGGATGCATTACTTTTCAATGCGCCTCGTATATATTTGATTATTATAGTTTTGTCTTCTTTTTTCCATTTCTGATTTTTTCACATCTATTTTGTTTTTTTATTTTTAGTCACATATTTTCATTTTAGGGCAGTTAGGGATTTAGCATCAGACTGTATATGCTGTCTGGTGCATAGGAAGTTTGAATTTCTTCGTTTCTTTTGTATCTTTTGTTTGATAAAGGCTTATTGGTCAAAACGTCGCTGTATCTTGTTTTTGTACTTTGTAAAACTATATTACATTGTTTTTACATGTTGCACCGACTGGTTATTGGTTACTAAACTGACGTCATTGCACTCCGGGCAGATCCATAGGTGCTCAGTCTCCCCAACAGATATCGAAGATCAGTATGCATACTGATGGTTCCTGTGACTCGCTGATTAAACACTGCCTCTCAGGCATCCAGTTCGACTTGAACAACGGGTAACTCCAAACTGCTTAAATCGCTTGATTGATTCAACATCGATTTTAGTGTCCTCATCCAACAGAGAGTCGCGAAGAGACCGGAGAATATCCCCCTTATCCATCTTCAACTCCCCAACAATCGGTGCTGTTGATGCAAGCCTGTCCGCTCTCTCATTACTGTAAACACCCGCATGCCTTCGACAGTATATTCACGTAAGCCGCTGGAGGTTAGAAACTTCTATAGACGACATCCACTCATACCGAAACCTGCCCTTCTGGATCTTGTGAAGCATCGACTGAGAGTCAGATACAACAACTGCCCCAGTAAATGAAGTCCCAGAAATCCAATGGAGGGCAGCAGTAGCGCCTAAATCTCCATCCTCATACTAGAAGTAGTTGTCCTGTATGCTCCACTTCGCTCTGCAACAGCCCTACCATGCGCATTAGCCAAGAAACCCCATCCGGATTTCTCACCACGTTGAACCGACCCATCGGTATATACAACAACATCATCATCCCTTGCATTATCTTCTATCAGCTGCTTAACTGCGAGATCAGCCTTCTGTTGGGATCCATTCTTCCCCTTTTGGTAGGGTCGCAACCGGTCACCTGGCCAATTGTTCTCTCAGCCTGGGTCATCCACGACATACCACGCTTGATTCTTTTGCCCTTAACATCATTAGTGTTCTTGTGTAGTGGATGTCTTATTGTAACCCGCATATATGCCTTGGTTTGGGTGATTGCATGACGGGAGCTTAGTGACAGAAGGCCAAGCATATATCTCATCTTCACAATGGGGGTATCTCTAGTGCAGCCCAGAACTATACGCATACCTTCATTCTGAACCTGTTTGAGTCGTTCACATTGTGATCTTGATATCGTAAGAATTCCGAGTCCATAATCTACCACTGACATTACCAGTCGATCGAACAAAAGGGCAAGTAGTCTCTGCTCAAGGTGTGCGGCCACCATAACTTTAAAAGCCGCAAGACCACTTTGCAACGTTGTATTGTCTGTTCGATATAGTGTTTGAAAGATAGACTACGATCAAAGGTTATCCCAAGATAACGCAGCCTGTCTCTGCGCTCGATGGTATGTTTTTCAAAGAATACACAGGGTAGGTCAGCCTTGATGATGTGATTATTCAACGAGCACCACAACATACACGCTTTTCAGGATTGACCTGAGAGCGAGACTCTCTACACCAACCCGAGATGGTACGCAATGTTTTCTGAATGTCATCAACCATCTCTTGTCTATCTGACCCAGTCCTATATATCATCTGCAAATGTCAATGTCCGACCCAATCCAGTTGGCTGAATTTTATCTACATTTGCTGTGTAAATATTAAACAACACGGGTGATAGAGGAGAACCCTGTGGTAATCCCGGACATATACGTGCAGGATCCCATGTCCATGTTCCGAAACATAGTGCTACGGTTCTCTCCATTAAAGAAGCAGCTATCAAGTTCACCAGTCAAGGATTAACTTCACATTTAATCAAAGAGCGCACCATTATTGAAAAATTCCCTTTGTTATAAGCATCCTCCAAGTCGATGGCCACAGCAACAGTCTCTTGCTTGGATTGGAAGCCTTCATAAACATCATATGCAAACGTGCCAGCATTGTCCCTTTCATTGGCCGGTAGCACCGTGACCTAGATCTAGAGTGAATGCAAATTGCCATCCATATGAATAGATGGTTGCCTAGTATGCCCTTTGCAAATCACACATTCAGACCACAGGGAATGTTCACTACATGGTTATTCTCCAGCGATCACTTGGACTTTGTTAAGTAAAACAAGTCAGTTGACAATACAATTGGAAAGGGACGATGAGTTGAAAACAGAATAATCAGATATTCTCTTAACTAGAACCCACAGGGAAATATAGGAGCAAGGTGACCAAAACAAAAGCTATCTGTTGAAGAACTGTGGAAGAAGAGGCTAGAGTGATCATGGTCTTGTGGGCCCTATGTTGTTTATAAAAGTTGTGATTCCTTGTTGTAATAGCCTTCATATTCTATGGTTTGGGTATCTTGTAATTGGCAATCAGTTTTACTACAGACTCTCCTCTATTCTAAAACATTACAATTATAATAAAATGCTTTACCTGTTCTGATTATATTGTTGAACAATTATTTTCAATGTTTATAATAATAATAATAATAATTCCTCTCGTACCGTTATACGTTACATAGGGCCTGCAAGTAATTTCTCCATACCGCTCTATCCTGGGCAACTCGCTCAATCTCCTCCATGGAACTGAGACCGATATTTCCTGCCTCTCTCAGCAAAGTTGCTCAGGGTCTCCTTAGGTCGACCTCTCTTTCTTGAACCCTTTGCATCCCACTTCAATGCCTGCTTTGATATTCGTTGATCATTTCTCCTTAAGGTGTGCCCAACATATCTCCATTTTCTCTTTCTTATAACAGTTGTCACTAGTGGTTGACCAGACATGTCTCTGATTTCATCACTTCTCCTGAATTCGTTCCATTTTATATTCATTATTTTTAAACATCTATTTTCAAATGCATTCAACTTGCTTTCTATATCTTTAGTCATTTTCCAACTCTCGCTGGCATATGTTAGGATTGATACAACATTTGAATTGAAAATGTTTATCCTAGGTGTTTATTGAAACTGAAATGTGATCCAAGTCAAAAGATAAATATGGGAAAATTACCTCTGCATTTAGCACTTCAAAGGGGCTCGAGGAAAAAATAAAACAAGCTAGGGACAGTAAGTATTAATATTTAATTGCCTTATTCATTCTTGGTGGCATCTGTGGCTTAGGGGATAGTGACTCGGTCTATTAACCTGACATTCTGAGTTTGAATCTGAGCTGCAGACAGTTTGGTTGCAAATTGTTTTGCGTGAATTTTTACAAAAGTATGGCACCACCCGTTCAGAAAGCAATGACAAACTACTGAACGTAATAATGCCTAGTAAAATCACAAACAACATTTAAAAGCTAGGATCGATTCGCAAAGTCCTGTAAAGGATATTCAATTAACTTTTTTTTTATTCATTCTTAAAAGCTTTACTGCAAGCAAGAAATGTTAAACAGGTTGTAACTATATTTTTAGACTGGATTTATTTATTTTATTATATTAAAGTTCCTTGTATTTATAACAAACTTAACTATGGCTGGACCAGGTCACTAGTAAGTTAGCAAACCTAACAATTGGGAGACATGCTTAGAATTTTCTACACAAGTCATAGTTTCATGAGCGTTTTTGTCTCATATGTCACATAGTTTGTTCTGTGCCGAGTCACATTGGCTGTAGTAGTCTATACTGGAATGGCATACCTTACTACAGTTGCCTCATGTAAATCTGGAGCTGATGTAGTAGATGGTTTCTCTTCTCTCTGAACTCACTGTTGTCTCTATATGTGATGGCATTTCTCTTTTGAACCATCCCTTACTGCCGCTCGCAATACCTGCTGTTACTAGCCAACTGCACCAAATTATCTTTGTGTATGCCACACAATGTTGTATCACGCGATGTCTGTGAAGCATAGTAATGGGCACCAATGCTGTCTTATACCATTTGCAAGCTGTCCATTATAGAATGTCATTTGGGGATTTTACCTTTTTCATGTGTCCTAACCATCTGAGATGCTGCAGACTCAACTAGCTATACTTACTTGGAATGCCAGGACTTTCATATTGGATTTGTGATCTTGCCATCTGATGTGTATTTGCCTGAGACAATGCTTGTGAAAGGTGTTACAGTGATGTTCCAGTCTTACGTAGTTGCATGGATGGTAATATAATTAACACAACCACTAATTAACAGAATCAGGTTCAGATGGCATCGTGGAGAAATGTTTAAGGATGCAAGATACATATAAGATAAAAAATGAGGACACTAGGAAAAATAGTACACAAGAAAGGGATAAGAACCAAAACTATTAGGAAAGCATATCTAAAAGTGGTGTAATAGCTTCCATTCTTTATCACAAAGTTAGTCTTTCCTCTTGGGCCTGTGGCGCGCATGGGCAGAGGTCATAGTTCTCCATGTCTCGCGGTTCGTTGCTATCTGTTTTACTAGGCCCATCGTTGAGCCTTCTCTGGTGATGGTTCTACGCAGAGTCTCTCTTGGTCTTCCTCGTTTTCTTTTCCCCTCTGGTGTCCATATGAGGGATTGGTAAGGAGTCTTCTCTCATCCATTCTAAGTGTGTGGCCGATGTAGTTCCAGCAGCGCTTTCTTATAAAATTTGATACATTTTCTTGCTTGGTCTCTTGTCTTATTTGTGTATTGGGTCTGAAATCTGACCATTTGAGGTTCAATATTCTTCTAAGACATTTATTCTCAAAGTTATCTAATTTTCTTTCTAGAGCTTTTGTTGCTTTCCAACTCTCGCATCCATAAGTTAATACTGGAATCACACAAGAGTTAAAGATCTTTAATTTTAAGTGCTTGCTGAGTGAATTGGACTTCCATATATTTGACAATTTGTTAAAAGCACTTGATGCCAATGCGATTCTGTGTGGAATTTCTGCGCTGTATCCCCGTAGATGTCATCATACTTTATCACATAGCCAACAATCAATTGAAAAAATTAACCCATAAATCAAAACAAGAGATATGTGAGGACTTTATAACCCAAGTCTGCGGTAATCAGACATTCTGGCACGTTCATTGAAGGATGACTGTAAATCAGCCTTCCCAAAACACATGACTCATCACAGTCAACTTAGATTCAGAAAGAATCCACTTGTTTGTTATGCCCTGATGTGCCACTTCATATGCCAACCGGTCAAATTTTACAGATCAAAGTCTGTATGTAGTGTGCTGTGACATTCGTCACTTTTGTTGTAACGTTTGCTTGATAAAGGCCTTTCTGGTCAAAACACTGCTGTGTATTGTCATTGTTTTTGTATTTTGTAAAACTACAGTACTTTGTTATTACATGTTTCACCACTTCATATGCTCAACTCTAAATCTTGATGAAATATCTTCTATTTCCACTCTTGATCTTTCCCCTCCATCCTTGACCTCCTACTCCTAGTAATCAATATCAAAGCCTGTATCATGCATATCTCTCTAGCACACATCCATATGCTGAAGTAGATGACAACTTCAAGAACAACAAACCTGCAATTCCACATTGAGATCTTTTGACATTTTACCATTCTCTGAATGTCCCTCAGTCTTTGCTGTCTATGGAGACTGAGTATGGCGAATGTTGTAATGTAAGTTCTTTCCAGCACATCACTATTGGTGATCTTGTTTTTCCATCTAATACTTAGAATCTTTCATGGGCAGATGTGGAAGCTAGTTAGGCTCTTTTCTTGACAGACACATGCCAAAGAAAGTCAAAATTAGAAATGTGTATTTTTCCATTGTGCCATTTTGTGTGACTTATTTACGTTTCTCCTGCAAATTTTTATAAATAATCTTCCAAAAGCATTTAACCAAGTTTTCAGTTATTATTTTTTTTTAAACGCATCAGCTTTCCTAGATATAGTGACAGTCTTACTCGATTCTTACCCCTTGGGGCAAGATGTGGAGAACAAGGATGGGGTCACGGGTCACGATCTTTTGAGCTCATTAAAGAAACGGATTAAATCAGAATCTTATTCCACATCAGAGGTAAAAGTTGTGTTTTTCATCACCAGTAAATTATAACACTAACTTTACTAATATTGTTGCTACACAAATTGTTTGCATGTTTGGGTATTCCTGTTATATTTGAAGCTCCTTGTTGGTACTATTAATTTTAACTGATTGGCAACATTGTGCTAACTATGCAACTCAAAAGGGATTTGTAAAATTTCTAAGAACCTTGTGTTCTGGCTCCCAGAACGTTGTCAAAACATTGAAGTATTTTGGGGTCTCTGTGGCATAGAGATTAGGTGCTCATCTCTTGTGCCAAAGTTTGCTCCCTCGTGGAGCCATATGGATATTTTTCCAGAGATACTTGATCTCAGTGTAGGTGAGATCGAGTTCCTAGTCCTATCAGAGACGGACGATAAACTGTAGGTCCCGTGTTCAATTTGAGCACGTAAAGGAACCCTTGGCTGTTCAAAATTGAGAAGAGCAGGCTGGAAAGCCGCTGCACTGGCAAAATTCATTAGAAAAGATTACAAATAAAATTCCTATAAAAATATCTTTGCCATCTTCAAAATTACATCGGGGACTATCGCAGGTGATAGAGAGTTCATGCACTGCAGCTGAGATCTTCCTGTATAAGAAAGAGATTGGAGCACACATGGCTACTCACCGAAGTGTAATCAATGAAGTAATTTACACACTAACTGTAAGAAAATGTATACAACTATGTCACAGATGTAGAAATGTCACAGAAATGTAGATCCACATCACTTCATTTTTAAATAATGTGATGAAAATGTTAAATTCTGTGATCAAAAAAAAAAAGAATTTGTATACTTCAATTTTTAGTCAGTTTTCTTAATGATCAAGACCAAAGTGTGTTACAAATGTTGCATCTAGAGAATGACTAGAATATATCATCAGGTGACATATCGCTGGCATAGGCGATCATGGATCTCCACAAATCTCTGTCCATGGTGTTTGCTATCATCTCAGATGTTGACGCTCTTCCATGCCATGAAGTCAAGCTATCCAAAATGTTCTCTCTGTCTCTTCTCCCCTCGATTTTACCGTTTGTCACAATGTGTTCTAAGCCTCCCCTTCCCATTATATGTCAGAAAAATTATTATTGCTTCTTTCTTATATTGATAATAAACTTTCTCTGTGCCGTAACCTCATTCAGCAACTCAACATTAGTCATTTTAGCAGTCCATGGGATTCTTATTATTCTTCTGTAAAACCACATCTCTGTGGCCTCCAGAGATTTTTCTGTTTGTTTACTGTCCATGACCCGCATCTGTATGTCAGTATCGGCTCTATGTAGCATGTAGGACAGTCAATTTTAAGGACAGGGAACGTCATTTCTCAAATGTCGGTCACAAATTATTTGTTGATGGCGGAAAAGCTTGAAACTGTTTGGCAAATCAATCAATTGATTATTGATCATCACTGAAGACATTAATTTCCTTGAAATGTCAGCATTTGCACATGACAAGATGAGTAGCTATGCTTTTTTTGGGTAGAATCATGGCATATTCGAAAGAAAGCAGAAATGATGTGCCTTTCAACCTTTGTTTTTTCAAACAGAAACCCCTAAAAACCTTAATATAATAAACCTCATGTAAACGGACATCTCCTATGGAACTCTGGTCTCCCTTTGTTTGGGGTGAATTAAAACATAAGTCATCATCAAGGTGCGTATCCTTTATAGGACGTTGCTCTCTTTGCAGCACATCTGAAATTCACTCTGTCTCTTGTCAGTTCACCCACTTCGTCGATGGTCATGTTCATGGTTTCTTTAATATCTTGTAGCCATCTTCTTCTTGGTCTGCCTCTGCGTCCTGGGACCCTGCCCTCTAGAATTGTTATTTCCAGGCCATCATGATGCTTGATGTGACCAAAGTATGTAATTTTTCTGTATAGTATGTTGTTTCTCTTAATTCTTTCAGGACATCAGTGTTCTTTCTTTTTCTGTCCATGGTATTCGTAGGATCTTTCTGTAGCCTTTAGTTTCGAAGGACTGGATTTTCGTTCTTAATTTTTATGTAATAGTCCATGATTCACACCCATAAGTAGCCACTGGGAAAATGCATGCTCTCAATATTTTTAATTTTAGTATTTTGCTGGTGCTTTGCCACATGTTCTTCATTGTGTTTAACTTCTTGAATGCTATTGCCAGTCTTCTTGAAATCTTCTCTTTGGAGCAGTCACCGTTATTGTTAATTATTCTTCTTCTTCTTCTTCTTTTGTCGTCACACTGCTACCGGGTTGTTGCCCAGTTTCGTGGGTTTCTGTTTTTGTCTTGCGCTGTTCTGGTGGCTTGTGTGATTGTTATCTTTGCTCTTTCACAGGATTCTGCTACGCCATCTAACCATCTTTTCCGTGGTCTTCCTCTTGCCTTCTTTCCCGATGTTCTGTAGTAGAAGACTCTGTATACTGTGGAGTTTGGATGCATTCGTATTAAGTGGCCAAACCACTTCATTCTTTGTTTATCTATGTAATTCAAGCACGGTTTTGTGCCAACTTTCTTTCTTATGCTGATGTTGGTGATTCTGTCTTTTCTGGTGTTGTTGGTAACTTTTCGCAGGCAACGCATTTCACATGTAGTTATTTTTGTGACTGCGCTTTGCTTAATGTCCATGTTTGGCTCTGGTAACACAAAGTAGGTATAAAAATGCTGTTGATCATCTGTTGCTTAGCTGCCTGTGAAATTTTGGGTGCCTTAACAATGGGGCTAGCTGGTAGGTTACAGCATTTGTTTTTTGTACTCTAGCCTCTATCTCTCTATCAGTTTTCCGTCTTCTGTGAATATGCTTCCTAAGTATTTGAATTCTTTCACTTGGTTTATTTTAGTCCATTGACATGGATGTCTAGATTATTATGTTTTCTTCCCATATTCATTATTTCTGTTTTAGTGTTGTTGATTTTCATGTCATGTTTTACACAATTTTTATTCAAGGTGTTAATATAATGTTGTAGATCTTGTTCATTTTGATGTATCAGGCACTGATCATCTGCAAAAGCAGTTCATTTATTTCATCATTATCTGAATTTGACTCTTGAGTTATTTTATCCATATATGCAATAAAGAGAATTGTTAATTATTGAGCCCAGATATTCGTAGCTCTCTACACATTGGAGTTCTTCATTGTTTACTTGGATGCCTTTTTCTTTGTCAGTTGACATGATTTTTGTTTTTGTGTATTCAAATATAGATGTTGGTCTTCACTAAACATAAGTACTCTTTTTTAATTTGTTTATTTATATGTTCACGAAATGTTCCAAATTCTTCTGTAAATAAACATTTCAAAGGCATAAACCATATCTTATCGTAACTTGTTACATAATGAATCAATATCTTTGATATTTGCAGATACTAATTTTATTACATTTTGTAGTAAATTTTTCATCTTATTTTGACAGAAAGATGTTGCAGATGAAGTAGAAAAAGAGGAATTGGATGATTTATGGAGACAAAAACTAAATGAGGAGGCCATGTTTGAGTATGAGGAAGAGTTGCCTCGATACCATTACAATGATGGTGAGTAATATTTCTTCATGTAGCTGCAGTGTATATATTTTATTTTACGGTTGATACTTCAATGAAAACAAAACGGTAAATGTGAACACAAAGAACAACATAGAAGAAAATTGGGACTTTCTCAAAAACACGCTGATAAATGCTGCAAAAACACAGTAGGGTATGTCCAAAGACAGAAGAAAAAGTGGCTAAGCGATAACACCTGGACAAAAATTCAAGAAAGGAAACAAGCAAAACTAACTCTTCTATCCACAAAAGACAAGCTTGCATACGATACCAAGAAAAAAAAATACACCATGTTAGATAAAGAGGTGAAGTCAAGAACACGAAAAGATAAACAAAACTTTATTCACAATCTAGCCACCGATGCGAAACAGCTGCAAAACTGGGAACAACAAGACCGTATTCCACATTATGAAGCAACTATGCAAACATACTCCTACACCAAATAAACCCATCAAAGACAATCAAGGTAGGATACTGCTGTCAGAAGAACAACAAAAACAACGATGGGCAGAACATTTTAAAGAAATACTAAATAGACCGCAACCAGAGATTGTTCCCAACCTAGATGAAGAAATCACCATGCCCACACTAGAAGCTTCCTGCGAGCCATTCACACTGGAAGAGTTGAAATCTGCCATTAAAAATTGAGAAACAACAAAGCGGTTGGTGATGATAACATCTCTGGAGAAATGCTCAAAGCAGCAGATGATAACAACTTACAACATATACTCCAACTTATAAATGAAATCTGGCAAAATGAATCCCCACCACAACAGTGGAAAGATGGTATTATTTTCAAATTACCTAAAAAAGGAGATTTGTCTGATTGTAATAACTGGCGTGGAATCACCCTACTGTCAGTGCCAGGAAAACTTTTTGTAGCATGTTACTCGAGAGACTGAAAAGTCTATAGATGAAAGGCTAAGAGAAGAACAAGCAGGGTTTAGACCAAAACGAGCATGCATAGATCACATCTTCACACTAAGAGTAATCATTGAAGAGTTCGTAGAATTTCAATCGAATTTAATCATCAACTTTGTTGATTTTCAGAAAGCGTTTGACAGTATTCACCGTCCTACGCTTTGGAAACTACTCAAAAACTATGGTTTCCTGCTAAATTCATCATCATAAAATCCTTCTACATTGAATCGCGCTGCAGTGTAAGAACAGATTTCGGTAACTCTGACTGGTTCCCAGTGGAAACAGGAGTGAAACAAGGCTGCGTCTTATCGCCAATGCTCTTTGGAATAGCAATTGACTGGGTCATGCGAAAATGCACCAATAACGCAAATATGGGCATCAAGTGGGTTGATACAATTTTAGAAGACCTTGATTTTGCCGACGATATAGCCCTTTGAGTTCATCACATCAAGATATTCAAATGAAAACAAACCTTCTCCAAAATATCTCAGGACAAATTGTTCTCCAAATAAACACCACAAAAACAAAAATTGTTGACCTTACCAGCAGTCCAGAAAATATTCAACTAAAAACTACACTCTTGAAAAAGTCAAAAGTTTTACATACCTAGGGAGTATGATGTCATCTACGGGGATACAGCGCCAGAAATTTCACACAGAATCGCATTGGCATCAAGTGCTTTTAACAAATTGTCAAATATATGGAAGTCCAATTCACTCAGCAAGCACTTAAAATTAAAGATCTTTAACTCTTGTGTGATTCCAGTATTAACTTATGGATGCGAGAGTTGGAAAGCAACAAAAGCTCTAGAAAGAAAATTAGATAACTTTGAGAATAAATGTCTTAGAAGAATATTGAACCTCAAATGGTCAGATTTCAGACCCAATACACAAATAAGACAAGAGACCAAGCAAGAAAATGTATCAAATTTTATAAGAAAGCGCCGCTGGAACTACATCGGCCACACACTTAGAATGGATGAGAGAAGACTCCTTACCAATCCCTCATATGGACACCAGAGGGAAAAAGAAAACGAGGAAGACCAAGAGAGACTCTGCGTAGAACCATCACCAGAGAAGGCTCAACGATGGGCCTAGTAAACATTAAAGACTTAAAACAAATAGCAACGAACCGCAAGACATGGAGAGCTATGACCTATGCGCCGCCCACAGGCCCAAGAGGAAAGACTAACTAACTTCAATCAACCCAGCTATTAAATGGCTTGCTAATGAGTGGAAAATAAATTCAGAACCACAATGGAAGCTTAAAAAAAATGTTTGCTGTATGCATTTTCAGTCAGAATCTGTTGCACCCGAGTGGTTACCGGGGCCCAAGTTGGGGTATAAAGAATAGAACCACTGTTACCTGCCACGCATGTTGTAAGAGGTGACTAAGGAGGTCGGACATTGGGCTATCTACCTCACACCGTAAAAAACACTAGATGGCTACAGAATGGAAAGCAAACGAGTAAACGCCGGCTGAAATAAATCGCCGAAGGATAAGCACCAGAGCTCCAAATGGTGCTGAAGATGTGACGTAAACACACCAATGCCAAGGCTGCATGAATCAGATTTCCACATGAATAGAATTTATGGGGAGGTCTGGTACATCGGTCTGGGCTGTGATCGCGCGAGATAGAATCTGTTGAAATTAATTTGTGAGTCAATGGACAGTTTTATTATGCATTTTCCTTGTATCAGAAGATGTAAAATAGAACACAAGAAGATAAGAGAAATCATAAAACTAAAGAACATGAACATATGCCTAGAGTATAGTTGAATTCTGCATTATCAGCTTGCAATCTGGTGACAGGAAATGAGGACATTGAACCCTACCTTGACTTTTGCATCATTAGACAGCACAGAGAATTCTTCTAGTAATAGGACAGTCCATACTGACTCCTTTTTAGAGTGAGTAGAAAATCCAAGGATAACCCAAGTCTTCAATGCTATGTACACCATAAATATACTTAGTATTGAATCAAAGAGCAAAAGCCCAACCACCACTGAATCATTGAAGAAAAAGACATTAAAAAGGACAATGACTCATTATGTCAAGCAAAATTATGGGGAATGTTGATGATTAACGACCATGAAGAGAACATTGAAAAAAAACTGTTACCTGTTTTAGAGTATTGTGTTGAAATGTTGAAAAATCATTACAACCAATCTTTGATGTTAATACAGATGTTTAATATTTGGTCTATGTGATAAATCCGTGACTGCTCTCAGGTCGATCCAGCCTTAATTGGGTACCAGACATGCTCTGGGAAAGTAAAGGTGGCCGGCGTGATGCTGACCACATCACCCATCATGTGCCGACGGTCAATGAATAATACAGGCCTAACACTGTATTGCCCTATATACCTCAAGGTTTGAAAGGGTTAATTTACTTACTTACTTACTATGTGATAAATAAATGTTGGCCAACAAAGACAAATGTTGTGAAATTTGCCAATAAAAACATAAAAAACAGACTGCTTTACACAAGTTATTCTTTGGTGGACCATATTTTGCTTGCAGCAGAGCCAGTCTAGAATCACATTTTTTTAATTTAGACCTCACGCCATTGAAATGGGCACGTTAGAGTTTTCGCTCACTTAAAATGAACCGTTTATGAGGTTCAAGGCAGTGGAGGTTTGAAATTAGAGTTTTCCATCACCTAGAAGAACTGTTTAATGAGGTTCCGGACAGCGTAGGTGTGAAATTAGAGTTTTTCATCACCTAGAAGAACTGTTTAATGAGGTTCCGGGAAGCGTAGGTTTGAAATTAGAGTTTTCCATCACCTAGAAAAACTGTTTTATGAGGTTCTGGGCAGCCTAGGTTTTAAATTAGAGTTTTCCATCACCTAGAAGAACTGTTTAATGAGGTTCCGGACAGCGTAGGTGTGAAATTAGAGTTTTTCATCACCTAGAAGAACTGTTTAATGAGGTTCCGGGAAGCGTAGGTTTGAAATTAGAGTTTTCCATCACCTAGAAGAACTGTTTTATGAGGTTCCGGGCAGCGTAGGTTTGAAATTAGAGTTTTCCATCACCTAGAAGAACTGTTTTATGAGGTTCCGGGCAGCGTAGGTTTTAAATTAGAGTTTTCCATCACCTAGAACTGTTTTATGAGATTCCGGGAAGCGTAGGTTTGAAATTAGAGTTTTCCATCACCTAGAACTGTTTTATGAGGTTCCGGGAAGCGTAGGTTTGAAATTAGAGTTTTCCATCACCTAGAAGAACTATATTATGAGGTTCCGGGCAGCCTAGGTTTGAAATTAGAGTTTTCCATCACCTAGAAGAACTGTTTAATGAGGTTGCGGGCAGCATAGGTTTGAAATTAGTTTTCCTTCACCTAGATGAGCTGTCTTACAGGGCTAATGGACCACATTCACCTGAAGCATCTGGTTTTGAAGTGCCAGTGACTCACCTTGTCACCTCTTCTCCTGTCAGTTTAAACGGTGGCACCAAAATGCTTGAAAATTGAACTTTTTTGTTATAAGCTATTTGAGATACATGCCTTATGAGCCTTTAGTTTAAGCTGCTATCTCACCACATTCTAGGCTATGACACATATTTATGTATCAGCTGTAAATAAATTCCACTTCACATACTGTAAAATAGTAGGAATTTAATGTAAAAGTGCAGTTTTGATGACACTGTAGATTTCAGTACATCTTCACATGTATTATTATATTAATTCAATATCAGAAACATGTGTTATCCAGGAAGTATTCTTTTAAATACATAGAGATGTGTTTTATTTTAAAATAAATTTATTATGACTCTAAATGTAGCAGCGAGTACTTTTTAAAAAACTTAGTTTAATTTATTATGACCCCAAAGAAAATGTATATATGTGAACACAGAAACGATGCTAGTTCTTATTGCCCATCCATTTCTGAACATGCTAACACAACTTGTTTATGTACATTTGCATAAAATATTCTGAAATTGGTAATGACAAGACATTAAATTCCTTACAGGGGCAAATAATTAATATTGTATTCCTTGACATTAAATGCATTATAATTTGTGTCTGTGACAATTTTATATTAATTTAATACATTAATTTATTTTCATAGTTGGACTGACTTATAGTATAGAAATTTATCTATGTTTATGTGACGTTGATTGCTGTGAAATCTCATGATTGCAGATTGAAATAACGTGTGTGTGTCATTTATATTTATCTACTTTTTTCTAAAGATTTCCAAGAAGAGAGAACTAAACAATCTTGTGATGACTGGTTTGAAAGGATAAGATATGATCATTCTACAAAACAACAGAGAGAACAGCACACTTTCTGGCGTGATAAAAAACGAAAAAGTGAAGATATGTCTGGGGGACCAAGCAGTAAGAGGTCAAATAAACAACTTGAGGATGAAGAACTCAAGAGAGCAAGAGAAGAAATGAAGAAAAATTTCAATCCTACTCCAAGTGAAAACAAGTTACATCATTTGTTTGCTAAGAAGAAACAGTACGAAAGAAAGTTTTATCATCTTCTGAGTCATCTGACAGGGCAAACTTTAACTTATGCTTGTATACCCTGGCCAAGTGATAACATTGGCAGTGTAGTGGACATATTGTTCTGTGATATTTCTGACAGAAATAGTGTGTTATTTCACAAGTATTTACGTGCCCAGCAGATCAGGTGGCACCCAGATAAGTTCACACAGAAATTTGGAGATTACCTGCACCCTGACCATGTGCCAAAAATCATGAATAAAGTGAAGGCCATTTCACAAATTCTGAACCAACTAAGGTCAAGTGTTGCCAGCAATTAAAGTAACTAGGCATAAATAAATTGTTGTGTAACTGTAACTTGCTCTGCTGTTAGCTGATGGTATCTCAATCAAAAGTTAGCAAGGTTGCATCCAGTATAGGCCACATTCCATTTTAGTCAGCTGGAAGTGAGTCTCCAAGCAAGAAAACTTTACAAGGATGAGAACTGGCCACATGGCATCCAAATAGTGCTGTGAGGTTTCGAACACTTCACACCAGTACTGTATTTTGCGCTGTGAAATTACTTTTTTCTATTTTAGTATGAATCATTTCATTGTGGAAGACCAAAGACCACTCTTCGAAGAACCATCCAACAAGAAAGTAAACTATTGGGATGTAAAACCATACAAGATCTCCAACTGCTAGCAAAGAACCGTATCACATGGAGATCTAAAGCCTCTGCCCTATGTGCCGCCTTTGGCTCGAAAGGAATAAACTAACTAACTAACATTTCATTGTGTCCATTGTTCTCAACTCTTGATGCTCTTAACATAAAACAATGTTCTTTATTGTTCATAGCACACCCATTTCTCTGTCCCTTAAAGAATGAGAGAAGTTTATGCAAATTTTAAACATGCCTGCAGATCAGAACCATAATGCTATAAATGGCACTGTACTTCTTCTGTGATGTGTAGATATTAACCAAAAAGAATGCATACAACTCTTTCAGTTGTACATCTTCTAGCTGGATAATCCATGTCAACTTGTCACCTTTAGAATCAATTTTTATTTCTCTATTAGTCCTTGTAATAAATTTTAAGATCAGCAAGGTGATTGACTTCTGCATATTGAAAGTGTTGCCTGCATGCAGGTCATCTGATTAGTTCACAATTTTACCTGCCGCTTCCTTGGACACTTGAAGTATTCTGACCATTCATAGTCTTCCTTTCTCAAGCAAGGATTTTGCATTCACCATGTTGTAATTATTCATTTGTAAGTAGCAATGTATATAACTTACTCATGTTTACTAAGGGGGGTCTCTGTGGCTGAGTGGTTACGCCCTTTGCCTTGTGAGTCGAAGGTCGTGGGTTCGAATCCAGACTACGGCCTTCTGTTCATGGGTGCAGTTTTTTCCAGAGACCCCTAGGACTGTTGCCGGAGCTACGGAGTTTGCGCTTTGTGCAATACTCTCGGCAGGTGGCGTGCCATTTCTGCGGAGAGGACCGAGCCATATGGGGTAAAACCCGGTGCAATGAAGTCAATCCTTCGGCTTTAAAAATCACATTTACTGTCATTACTTTTCTGAACCCAGTTCTGCTTATGACTCTAGTAACAGAAACATATAATAAAAGTAACTTATATAAAAAATTTGTTGTTAATTTATCACTGACAGAGGGAGGAATTGGATAGAAACCTTTAGCCCATCTCAGAAATAAAGGGCAGTTGTTAAGCACAAGAACGCAACTTGAAGTTTTGCGCTCAGCCAACTTTACCTAATAAATTCATCTGCGCTTGGCCTCCGATACAGAGTTTATTGAAATCTTCCCTTGTGTTGCCACGACACGCTACATTGTTCTCAACAATTCTTGCCAAGAGCTGGCAATTATGGTGCGGCCATTGACTCCGGGGGATGTGAGTATACGCTTACAGACTACTTGTACCTTGTTACTTCTTACATTTGTTTTGCATTTATGCGACTTTCCGATCTCTAGTCATCGGCTAGGAGATTCCTGCAGGTGCAGTTACACTAAGATTCTGTACTTATGAGACGGCACTGCGCTTGCACTACTACCTATATCAGAGTAGCTCTCCCTTGATCCCTACCCACTTAGCCAGACAAGAGCTGTTGTCAGTTTCCAGGGCCACCACAAGGAGGTGGGATAGGGTCTTGGTCAGTGCCAGCTTACTGACACGACATTGTCCCTTTATGTTATTGTGCCTGTGGCCCCACATCCAGATATTTATCTCTTTCCCCATCAAGTGATCACTAAATTTTCAATTTTATTTTTCCTCATACTAATCTGGACTGTCTACATCTAAATTCTCTAATCAATTTGTCGTTTTCATTTGTCTTTTTAAGAAGACTGTCACATTCATTTTTCTGTCCATCCTTGGTACTGCCATTTTTTCAGAAACCACACCTCCACTGCTATTATATATTCCTCAGCTTATCTGTTTATTGTCAAAGTTTCACTTGCATACAGTTGCACATGCTCTTTATAGTACTCTCTCCATGCAATTGACAGTTTTTATTGATACAGGTCTTTTCCATCTTGCAAAATGCTGCTTTTGCCATGACATATCTTGTACTAATGTATTCAAGACATCTTACGTTAGATTGATCATTGGATGCTACATTGTGTTATTTTTTTCATTTTGGATATTATCATAATCTCTGTTTTCTTACAGCTAACTGTATTCAGTATCCACTAAATTCTACAGATCCTGTTCATTGTCTGCAATCAATATTGTATCATCTACTTGTCTTATATTGCTGTTGCTATACCTTCCAATGGCAATTCCTTTCATATCTTTTAAATTTGTCATATTTTCACTATATAGGCAAAAAGGTCTGGAGACATTACAGATCCCAGTCACAGACCTCTCTTTCTTGGTTGATATTGATCTACATCGTTCAGGGTAGTGGTATCCCCTATCAAATAAGAAGTAAGGCTTCGCCTTCCCTCTGCTGGCCTATGGGACACACTTGGGCAAGATCAACTACATATTTAGCCCACCATACTTGAAACAATGGGAGAAGGTAGTGGCTTGAGCTTGGAAGCAGCCAATAGACTGGTTGGTTATGGTCTCAAGTTCGCGACAGTAGGCAGAAGATCTCTTTGTAGAGACTGACCACATTCACTGGCCAGTTTGATCACTGTCAAGAGGGAAAGCAATCGAGACTACATTTTTAATAAATGCTTTGTAAGTCATGATTTGACAGTTCGTGCAAGTTCTGATAAACAGTGTAAATGGATTCTCTATAAGAGCAGTCTCTCTTGGTAGGGTAAGTCATGTGCACCAGGTGTCTCCTGACACCAGCATGCTACTTAAGAGCAACAAGTTTTTATTTCCTTGCCCACTATGAATTCAGGCTTGGTTTCCTTATCACAAGTGCCCTCGCCACTTAGCCTGGAATTTTCACAGCTTGTGGTCACATTATTTCAGCCTGTTACTAACTTTGCTATTGGTGACCCATTAAATGCACCATGACCGCAGATGAGAGAACATAGCAAGAAATGGGAAAACTGAAGATTAATACGTATATTAGGAATGTGTGAAACCAGATGTAAAGGTACAAGAATGATGACATCTGACAAATATAAAGATATACATTTGGTAAGAGAATCACGATAGTGGGGTAGCCATCATGGATCTAGGATGCTCAAAATCTATTAAAGCATACAGGAAACTGCACTATAAAATATTGCTGGTAAGGTTAAATGGGAAACTTTTTGATGTCAGCATCATTCAAGTATATGTGCAGCACAACAGCAGAAAGCAGTCAACATAGTATAGATACAGTTTGGCCCGAGTGGTTACCGGGGACAAATTGGGGTGTAAAGAATAGAACCACTGTTACCTGCCATGCATGTCATAAGAGGCGACTAAGGAGGTTGGGTATGGGACTAGCTACCTCACACCGTAAAAAACACTAGATGGCTACAGAACGGAGAGAAACCAAGTAACGCTGGCTGAAACCGGACACATCGCCAAGGATAAGCACCAGAGGTCCAAATGATGCTGAAGATGTGACGTAAAACACACCAATGCTAAGGCTGCATGAATCAGATTTCCATATGAATAGAATTTATGGGGAGATCTGGTACATCGGTCTGGGCGGTGATCCGAGAGATACAGTTTACAGTGATCTAGATTTTCTTGTGTCGTCACACTGCTACCGGTTGTTGCTCAGTGTCGTGGTTTTCTGTTTTTGTCTTGCGCTGTTCTGGTGGCTTGGGCGATTGTTATTTTTGCTCTTTCACAGGATTCTGCTACGCCATCTAACCATCTTTTCGTGGTCTTCCTCTTGCCTTCTTTCCGATGTTCTGTTGTAGAAGACTGTATACTGTGGAGTTTGGATGCATTCTTATTAAGTGGCCAAACCATTTCATTCTTTGTTTCTCAATGTAATTCAAGCAAGGTTCTGTGCCAACTTTCTTTCTTATGCTGATGTTGGTGACTCTTTTCTGGTGTTGTTGGTAACTTTTCGCAGGCAACACATTTCGCATGTAGTTATTTTTTGTGACTGCGCTTTTTTCATTGTTCATGTTTGGCTCTGGTAACACAAAGTAGGTATAAAAATGCTGTTGATCATCTGTTGCTTAGCTGCCTGTGAAATTTTGGGTGCCTTAACAATGGGGCTAGCTGGTAGGTTACAGAATTTGCTTTTTCACTCTAGCCTCTATCTCTCTATCTAGTCTTCTGTGAATATGCTTCCTAGGTATTTGAATTCTTTTATTTGGTTTATTGTAGTGCCATTGATATGGATGTCTAGTTTATTATGTTTTCTTCCCATATTCATTGTTTCTGTTTTAGTGTTGTTGATTTTCTAGTGATCTAGATAATACCTTGAAATGTGCATAAACTCAGAAATTAATATAATACTGGTCGACTTTCATTCAGGTCTAGAAATGTGAAGCAAGAACCACTTCATACCCCAAGGTCTGAAAAGACTCCCACCTCCATTTTCAATTGCATTAGTTGCTGATCATCTGTATATACGTGAGTAGAAACTGGCAGAGTGTGCTTTCTTCCAGAGTCACGATTTGGGTTCAGAACTGAACGGTCAACAACTGACATGATATTCTCTCTTCGACGACTGCAAGAAATATGCAGAGAAAGCCATTATTCATTACTTTCGTCGATCTCACAAAGGCATTTGACGCAGTCAGCAGACCAGGACTTTATAAAATATTGAAACATATTCTCTATCCCCTAAAGTTGCTCCAATTGATCGTCTCCTTATATGAGGGCATGAAAGCCAGCATACAGTTTGATGGCAGCACATCTGATAGCTTTGAGGTTAAGAGTGGAGCCAAACAGGGCTATGTCCTTGCCCCCACTCTCTTTGGCATCTTTACAGTCCTTTATACCATGCCTTTGGGGATGCTGATGTTGGTGTTTTCATCCTAACTAGTTCTGATGGTTCACTCTTCAACTTGGCTCGCTTCAGAGCCAAGATAACAGAAATTCTTCTCAAGGAACTCCTTTTCCCTGACAATGCTGACGAAGTCGCACACAGTAAGCTACATTGCAATCCCTAATTAATAATTTGGCCAGGGCATGCAACCTATTTTCTCTGACTATAAGTGTCACCAAAACAGTGGCATTATGTCAGGGTTATGTTATGGTTTTATGTTATGTTATACACATCGACAATTATCACTTTATACACCTTGCTCCATTGTTATATTTCTGCTTACCTGTCCTTGAATTTGTACTCTGTCTGTTCTACTCTCCATGTAGTGCTGAATCTGTTTGTGCATTTTACCACAGACCAACACTTATCTGCAGCTTGATGTACAATCCTTCTCCTTAATTTTGTGAATGATTTTTCCAAATTAACATAAAACAGCTAGTGTGTGCTTTTTTCCTCCTGGGGAGAATCTTTAATTTGATAGTGGGTTCAGAAGAATTTGGGGGGGTGGGGGTGGATGAAGAAATTAATAAATATTTTAAAATAAATTATTTTTGTGATTTAGCGATTGAATAATCATAAAAAATTTTAATTCATCTTATGCCCGTCTTTTCGATCGATTTTTATCATCAATTTTCTATTTCATGCATATAATCTAAATTGGTTAATTTAAAAATTGACCATGTATTACAGAAATATATATCAATTTTCTATGTCAAAGAGAAAATAGAGCATGTATATATGTGGGGGAGGCGTTACAAAGTTTATGTTGTGCAAAGGGGGGTGGGCAAAAGTTTGGGAATCTATGGTCTAAATAAAATACAGGTGATGATACAGGATGTTAGTGTACTCCAGTTACAAACTGAAGGTTGTTGATGAGTTAATGTGTATACCTGGCCACAACCATCTCTAGGCAGAAGTTCTCACTGGAGACTGAAATCAACAGAAGCTTTGGCAAGGCAGCAACTACATTTCACAAAATTGACATAAAAAGTCTGGGAAAATAGCAAACTAATCGAACACACAAAAACGTATATCTATATGGGGAGCACATTACTCTATGTGTCAGCATCATCGACTCTTTACAGCTGACAAGAGAAAAAGTTCAACGCTTTTCATATGAGATACTTTGACGCATTTTGGACATATCATAGGGATGGCCATATAAAAAACAACAAATAAGTGCATGAAATAGCAGACGTTCTCACCATGGAACTCTCAGTGTGAAGTAGATACTCTTCGATATCTGTTGGGGAGACTGAGCACCTATGGGTCTGCCGGAGTGCAATGACGTCAGTTTAGTAACCAATAACATCGGAGAGCTTCTCAAGGAAATCCCAGTTATCTACAATATGGAGTTTGTCCACACGAGCGTACACATTATAGATTCGCCATACCTGATCACGAATTGTTAATTGAATTCCTTGTAATTCCACACTCTCAGGTAAGAAGTCATGTGTGTCAAGGCAGTTGTGAGGAATGCCATGTTTCACATAGATAGCCTGACCTCGTCCTACTCCGGGTTCACTGGGAGTGAAATAACCTTGGAAGCCTGGACACTCAAGGGATTTATCCTGCTGCAAGTTGGTTTCCTGAATCATGAATATGTCGAAGTCATAGACTAGCTTCTGTAGAATTGGTCCTCTCTGTTTTACACTTCCACAATTCCAGTAGCCAATGCGTAGATATTTCAGAGCAAGTCGATCTGTCTTTCTTCTAAACCGCCTCTGTCCAGCTCGTCTCTTACGTCCATTTCTCTCATTTTTATCTCTTCTTTTGTATGCATATTTTCTTGTCTGATCTGCTGGAGGACCAGTCAACGGTGCACGAACCCGTAGCACCGGCTGGAGCTCATTACATATAATACAAATTAGACAGCAATGTAAACCTGAAAACAAAGAGCATGTAACATTATAATTGGTGAAAACGTATGAATCACAAAATAATAGAACGTCGTATTTTGTTCAGCTTCTTGCCGACGATGTAGGATAACAAACTAATGGCAAGCCTATTTTGTTGTCACTATGAAACGATTATAGAAGGTTAAACACAATTAAAAAATAACCAACTGTAAAAAAATACGAACGTTCCTATGAATAAAAATAACTATAAAGAACATGAAATGATAAATTAAAATATAACTCAAACAGAATATTGAAAATTGAATAAGCTGAAAAGTCTGCTATTCGCCACAAAGCCACTGGGGATTTCAAAGTATTGGCTAGTGAGGCAAAGAGTGGGTTATGGGATACTTTCATAACGCAAGTCTGTGGCGACAAGTCTCTATATAAATTCTGGCAGTTTCATCGCAAAATGAACAGGAGGAATACCAGCCAGTCTTTTCCTACTTTACGTGACTCGTCAAAAGCCGTCTTGACAAACAGATGCAGAAAAGGGCCAGAGGTTCCTTCATCGTTCCGTTGAACAGACAGAAAAAGGTGATAAAACTGACTGTCATAATATCATAAGTGCTCTTCGTGATATTACTAGCTCTGGAAAACCTTACATTGACTTAATAACAATGGAGGATGTTGTTAATGCACTCAAGGCAAGCCACAGCACCGCTCCAGGGCCTGATGGTGTCCAATATCATCACATAAAACAGCTGGACGAGACTGTTATTAATGCAGTTGTGATGGATTTTATAAAAGTGTACAGAATGCTGTGGTACCGAGGATTGGCTTCATAGTTATTTACGACCGCTCCACAAACATGGGAAGGATCCTAAACTGCTCAGCAGCTACGGCATACTCACCTTGCAAAATGTATATGGCAAATTACTAGAGAAGATAGTGGTCAGAAAGGTAATGTGTCACTTAGAGAATGACCACATCCTCCCTGACACTTTGGGTAGCTACCGGCCAATGAAAGGGACATGGGACAATGCTGGCATGTTTGCATATGATGTTTATGAAGGCTTCCAATCTAAGCAAGAGACTGTTGCTGTGGCCATCGACTTGGAGGATGCTTATAACAAGGGAATTATTCAATAATGGTGCGCTCTTTGATTAAATGTGAAGTTAATCCTTGAATGGTGAACTGGATAGCTGCTTCTTCAATGGAGAGAACCGTTGCACTACGTTTCGGAACATGGACATGGGATCCTGCACGTATATGCCCGGGATTACCCCAGGGTTCTATCACCCGTGTTGTTTAATATTTACACAGCAAATGTAGCTAAAATTCAGCCAACCGGATTGGGTCGGACATTGACATTTGCAGATGATATCTTAATATATAGGACTGGGTCAGATAGACAAGAGATGGTTGATGACATTCAGAAAACATTGCGTACCATCTCGGGTTGGTGTAGAGAGTCTCGCTCTCAGGTCAATCCTGAAAAAGCGTGTATGTTGTGGTGCTCGTTGAATAATCACATCGTCAAGGCTGACCTACCCTGTGTATTCTTTGAAAAACATACCATAGAGCGCAAAGACAGGCTGCGCTATCTTGGGATAACCTTTGATCGTAGTCTATCTTTCAAACACCATATCGAACAGACGATACAACGTTGCAAGCGTGGTCTTACGGCTTTTAAAGTTATGGTGGCCGCACACCTTTAGCAGAGACTACTTGCCCTTTTGTTCGATCGACTGGTTATGTCAGTGGTAGATTACGGACTCGGAATTCTTACGATATCAAGATCACAATGTGAACCACTCGAACGGGTTCAGAATGAAGGTATGCGTATAGTTCTGGGCTGCACTAGAGATACCCCCATTGTGAAGATGAGATATATGCTTGGCCTTCTGTCACTACGCTCCGTCATGCAATCGCCCAAACCAAGCTATATATGCGGGTTACTGCGGATAAGAGACATCCACCACACAAGAACACTAATGATGTTAAGGGCACGAGAATCAAGCGTGGCATGTCGTGGATGGACGAGGCTGAGAGAACAATTGGCCAGGTGACTACGGTTGCGATCCTACCAAAAGGGAAATAATGGATCCCAACAGATGGTAGCATGATGAACTATCTCAACGTTATCATTACTCTTGGAAGAGAATGTAGAGATTGGGGCAACATGAAGGCTGATCTCGCAGTTAAGCAGCTGATAGAAGATAATTCAAGGGATGATGATGTTGTTGTATATACCGATGGGTCGGTACAACGTGGTGAGAAGTCCGGCTGGGGTTTCTTGGCTAATGTGCATGGTAGGGTTGTTGCAGAGCGAAGTGGGGCATACAGGACAACTACTTCTAGTATGAAGATGGAGGTTGAGGCTGTTACTGCTGCCCTCGATTGGATCTCTGGGACTTCATTTACTAGGGCAGTTGTATCTGACTCTCAGTCGATGCTTCACAAGATCCAGAAGGGCAGGTTTCGGTATGAGTGGATGTTGTCTATAGAAGTTTCTAACCTCCAGCGGCTTACGTGGATATACTGTCCTGGGCATGCGGTGTTTACGGTAATGAGAGAGCGGCCAGGCTTGCATCAACAGCATCGATTGTTGGGGAGTTGAAGATGGATAAGGGGATATCCTTCGGTCTCTTCGCGACTCTCTGTTGGATGAGGACACTAAAATCGATGTTGAATCGATCAAGCGATTTAGGCAGTTTGGAGTTACCCGTTGTTCAAGTCGAACTGGATGCCTGAGAGGCAGTGAGAGGTGTGTTTAATCAGCGAACCACAGGAACCATAAGTATACATACTCTTCGATATCTGTTGGGGAGACTGAGCACCTATGAGTCTGCCCGGAGTGCAATGACGTCAGTTTAGTAACCAATAACCAATCTCGGGACTGATATCATCCTACTACTGTTTATAGGTTTTTAGCCCATGCACGCATTTTCAACCAAAGAACGGCTTGTTTTGGTTATATCAGAGCGTTTTGACCACACACACATTATTAATGTACAGTTTTGTGATCATGCCAGAAGTGACAGTAATTACCTTTTTTTTTGGTTTTAATTAGGCGTCTATCATTGTGGAAACTGACTTCCAAAACTGCATATGTAGTTCAAGCGTGAACTTTGCACTGGAATACAATATGATTCACATTCATATGATCACAACTAGCAACATCTGTCGCGTAGAATACAACGAACAACTTCCACCGTTAGTCAATCAATCAAGTGCCGTACCTGCCGGCGTAGGCGATCATGTCTCTCCACAACTCTCTTTGCTTGGTGCATGTAATCAGTTCTGACGTCGATTTTTGTCGAACCATGATGTCAGGCCATCCAACATCTTCTCCTCTGTCTTCCACGATCTCTCCTTCCTGAATTTTACCTGTAGTCACCAAATGTTCTAAGCCTTCTCTTCGCATTATATGCCCGAAGAACCTTGATTGTCGGATTCTTATTCTTTTGATAAGGTTTCTTGTGTGCAGGCCTGATTTAAAACCACATTTGTTTTCTTTGCTGTCCATGGAATTTTCAACATTCTTCTATAAAACCACATCTCTGTGGCCACATCACTGTGGCGACCGTTAGTACGCACATGAAATCAATTATTGATTGCAGATATTGTTATATTCTTTTATGATGTAAATATATTTAGTTCAACCTACACGCTAAAATAAATTTCAATAATCCATTTCGCCCTTGTGTTATCATTACTCGAAAGTGGAGCGAGGAATAGTAACACTGCAATAGTGTATATCATACATGTCACAATAGTGTATATCATACATGTCACAATAGTGTATATCATACATGTCACAATAGTGTATATCATACATGTCACAATAGTGTATATCATACATGTCACAATAGTGTATATCATACATGTCGCAATAGTGTATATCATACATGTCACAATAGTGTATATCATACATGTCACAATAGTGTATATCATACATGTCACAATAGTGTATATCATACATGTTGCAATAGTGTATATACATGTTGCAATAGTGTATATCATACATGTCACAATAGTGTATATCATACATGTTGCAATAGACGAATACGGAGAGTTCGCCGAGTGGTCGGTTACCTGACCCATAAAAAAAGGAAAATTATCAATCACGGATACGACCAAAATAAATGAGAATAAAAAGGTTAAACCCCCAACGAGGTCCGAGGAAAGATGAAGAAATTGTCGACGTACTTTCTCTATACCAGGAAAACCTCGAAATATTGTTACTTTTGGTGTTTGTAATGTCAGAACTAAAAGAGAAGCAGAGGAAGACAAAAGAACACATTGAGACAAGAATTGGAAATGAATAATGGGGTGATTGAGAAGATAAATAATGACATGGAAAGGAAATAACTCAATAAATGGATACAAATTAAAGGCGATTGTTTGTTGAGAGCAAAGGAAGCTGATATGTTAATTATTTATTAATCCGTTTAGATATTATTCTGACCATATATCATACCACTGGTCATACTATTTATATATTTCACATTAATCTTTATTCACAGAATAATATTAAAAATTACTCCAACCCAACCTGTCAGGTAAAGAGTGTTGCCTGGCAACAGCGTGTACATATTAAAATGGCGGAGGATTGAAATGGGTCATCAATTGACAGACTAACATTTTATATATCAGTAATAATTATTTAAGCAATAATACATAACCCATCACATACGTCAGTTGAACAATATGCCGCCGAAGAAGAAGAAAGGTAAAAAGGCAAGGGAAGAGCAAAGGTGCAAAGGAGCAGGTAAAAACAAGTACCTCCTAGTGCCGCTCCTAAAGTTGGCGAGGAAACAAAGGAGTTCTTAATTCTTCAAATACAAGATCTTGAGAAAAGACTCGCTAGGTAAGATATCATCATTTTAAAAATTATCGTACCTTTCTTTATCTGTATTAGTGAACAATTTTTATACACATGTGCTTTTTGAAATGTTTTATTGTTGATTTTCATTTCAATAGAGAGCCGACCAGCAGAGTGTAAGTGTTTTCATTTCAAGATTATTTACCGCATATCTCAACATACGTTTCCAAGTAATATATCAATAATTATATTTTTAGAATAGTTACTACCAGATAACAAAAATTGAATAATCTGTATCAAGCTTTGACAATTCCATAAAAATGATCATTCGGAGCATTTATTTTTAATGTAGTACTCCAATTGGTGTTGTGTTATTTATGAGGCTTCAAATATTTACTCAATTTTGTTATAGATTTTGATAGTACATACTGATCATGAGGAATCTTTGATGGTCTCTCTTAATTATGACCAACCAGGTCTTATACAATACAGTGGCGAAACACGTAATAACAAAGTACTGTAGTTTTACAAAATACAACAACAATGACAATACAAGCACGTTTCGACCAAAGGCCTTTATCAAGCAAACGACACAACAGGAGTGACGAATTTCACAGCACACTACATATGATGTGACAAAGATATTACAACGGGCAAATATTTTTCCCGTTGTAATATCTTTGTCAAAGTCTATATATTATGTGTGCTGTGTAATTCGTCCCTCCTGTTGTATCGTTTGCTTGATAAAGGCCTTTTGGTCGAAACGTTGCTGTGTATTGTCATTGTTGTTCTATTTTGTAAAACTACAGTACTTTGTTATTACGTGTTTCGCCATTCTACATAGTTCTACTGCAGTCTCCTTATATATTGTTATTACAATACAGCTTATGCTGCGATCAAGCCTTTCACCCAATTAGCTCTTGTTGGCGGTACATGCTGATGATGACAATTTTCGTTTGTTTTTACGCGTTTCCTGGTTACTTTGTTTGATTTGTTTTCTTCGATACTCCTTTCAATTCAGTAACCGAATCTGGGTATCGATATAGCCGTGGTAAAAATACTGCCACCATCGTGATGCAAAATTTTTAAAATAGAAAAAACACGTTAATTTTATTTCTCATCCAAACTTTTTTTTCTTAAAAGGGGGAGCCCGCCAAAACAGTGTTTTTTTTTTTTTAATTAACAGAAAAACTTACATTTTGTCATAAAATGTAGCCACAGGTTGTAAAAGATATTGCTTTTGACGATAAACACAGTTTAGTTTATGAATTGTAATTTAAAAAAAAACGTGAAAAAACATTAAAGCAAACCCCCCTTCCTCCGTGCATCGGGAGAGGATCTCACTAACATAAAAGTGCAAATAATGCTAAACCAGCATATGATGTAAATAACATCCATAATTATAGCATGAACCACCCAAAAATGTATAACACAATTGCTTTTGTAGATATGGCTCTTAAAATATGACCCTTCCAAATATTTTAAAAAAAATTCAACTTCTGCTTATATACCGTTTTTTTAAAAGTGGAGGTTTTAACTGATTGGCTCCAATGAGCTGCTTGGAGCGCCACTGTGTATTTCTTTTAGATCTATTTTAAAGAAAATTCTTCAGTTAAATGAGGACTATCATCATAGCACTCCTGACATGTCCATAGGTGCTCTGATCTCCACCTCAGCAAAACCAGCGGCCCAACACGCCAGTTCGATGTTGATTAATCAATCTCTTTGCATATTTAGTATGTCGTTCTTTTCGGGCTTCACCAATATTGATATCCATCTCTCTCAATCTGGTCAGCGAGTGAGATTCACAGCCCTGAAATTCCTCTGTAAGAAAATTCATTTACCTACAAAATGGTACATTACTCATGAAAATCGGTTAATAATTAAGGAAACTACAGTTGAATTTGTACATACACCTGCAATGGGAAATTAGAAGATAAATTCAATTCAGTCACAACCCTGATTGCAGCGGTGACCGCAGAAAAAGGAATGTCTGTATAAGATATTATTTTCTTAGCTTGTTTGTGCTTTGTTATATGTACTTCATATTTGTTATTGTCATGCCAGGTGTCCACAGTTAAGTTGTGGCTCTACCGATGAGAGGGAAATGAAGTATTCCAATAAATGGTGTAGCATAGACAACTTTCGTAATGTTATCCTTTATCTTGGAAGGGAATGTAGAGATTGGGCCAAAATGAAGGCTGAACTAATGGAATGTAGAGATTGGGCCAAAATGAAGGCTGAACTAAGGGAATGTAGAGATTGGGCCAAAATGAAGGCTGAACTCATAATAAAGCAGCTGATAGCAGATAATGCAAGTGATGATGTTGTTGTTTATAGGTCTTCTCTTAATCGAACCGAAAGGAATTATGCGTTTTTACTTGTTTCCCTATATGCGATCAGGGGCTTTTTTGCAGATCCAGAAGACTTCAACAACTTCAGGCCTGTGGTGCTAGGCATAGAGTTGCGGAAACGTCTACTCAGGTAGAGTCTACTGGTGATCATTGTGGTACCCTATCGGTTTCAGCGCAATAAGCGCTCTAGAAACATCAACTTGGCAATCTGCATGTGAATATAGCCCAAAGAGCTACTTCCGCGATCGCATTAGAACAACAAAACGGTGGCCTTTGTGTGAGTTATACCATATAGTTTATTGGGCACCACATGTTCGGACAGACGGGGGGTTTGCTTTCCCTCTAGCGATATACTTTTGACTGTTTATTGTGGCCTTTACTTGATCTGAGCCGGAGAATGTTCGTTTGCTGTCGACATCATCCTACGTATGTAGGACAGGCGCGCCAGAAATGTTTCGGGCTTTCGAAATGGAGTTGGACCTCCAGCAACATTACTAGGGATCTCAGAAGAAAAATGCACTCGGGAACATAACGAAATGCGCGGTTCAGATTCGAACCCACAACCCTCTGAACTCTAGGCAAGCGGCTTAACTACTTAGTCACAGTCTTATCATTCAGCATATCTGAGTTTTGGAACTTTATTATGTGAAGAGAACCAATCTCGTAGTGCTTGTCCCACTGACATTTTGGATTATATTTTCTGCATAGATGTAAAATAAATATGGAAATAGATGCAACATTTTCCTACCCCATTTGCACTTATACTTCATTTTATAACAAGTGCTATAATCGTGAATGTTAATTGACATATTCTAAAAACTATCTTTTAATTATTGTTCTATAATTATGTTCTATTCTGTCTATAATATGTCTTTAATTAGTTTAGAATGATCTCCTTGAATATTGTTTGTACTCTGGACTGTTTCACATCAGCAGACGTAATTATACGAATCAAACCGTATATTTACTGTTAACTGATTATCCACACACCTACTACAGTTAATAGATAGCACAAACATCGATACTATACATGCTTTTAAAGTAAAACATCGGTTCTCACACGATCATCAACTCTTACATGTTGTTGGTTCTATCACTTACCACTTGCCAGTTTAAAAGCGAGAAGAGTGGGCTGGACCGGCATAATTCATTAGAAAGATTTAAAAATTAAATTCCTGTAAATAATTTTCAACATCTTCTAATTACACCGGGGACCGTCGCCGGTGCTACGGAGTTCGTGCACTGCCGCTGAGATCTTCATGTGTACGAAAGAGTTCAGAGCACACATGGTTACTCACTGAAGTGCAATGATAATGGTCCTATCAATCAATCTATCATATAGCACCACTTCGAAGTAATATGTACTAAGCGAGTATTTGATGCCCAAAACAATACATATTAGGGATAGCACATTAAGTGGAATTAAATTGAAGAACGTATCACTATTAGATATATAATACATATTTGCATAATTAGTTCTTTACTATATGGCTCAGAAACATGGACAGCCTACTCAAGGTACGAGAGGAGACTTAACATCTTTCACCTTCGATGTCTTCGCAAGATTATGAACATCAGGTGGTACGACAAGATAACCAACTCTGAATTACTGCAACGTGCACACCTGTCTTCCATCATGGGCATGCTCAGCAATAGACGACTAAGATGATTGGGGCATGTGAGAAGAAAAGAAACGTGTCGCATACCAAAACAAATGTTGTTCTGTGAATTTTCGGAGGAAGAGGCACCAGGGAGACCACTGCTCAGATATAAAGATGTCTGCAAAGCCTCAATGAAAAACTTTTCTAAAGGTTCCAGCACACGGGAAAAACTAGCTGATGACAGAGTTGTGTGGAAAGCGATATCTTGAGAAGAGACTTATGTATGAGTTGAAAGACAAGAGAGAAAAGCGAAAACTCAGAGGTTGTCACAGTTAAACACTTGCCAATTGACCGTCTGTAAAGACGAAAAGGTCATTATATATATATGAAGTGGCGTCTGTGGCCTAGGGGTTAGTGACTTGGTCTATTAACCCCGACGTTCTGAGTTCGAATCACGCTGCGGACAGTTTGCTTGCAAATTATTTTCCGTTGATTTTAACAAAGGACGATGGCGCCACCCGTTCAGAAAGCAATGGCAAACTACTGAACGTATAAGTGGTGCCTAGAAAATCAACGACTTGTTTACTGTGGTTGATGGCTACGTCCTTTGGGAACACGATTTTCAATATATATATGTCTACATATTTGACTATATAATCTACCAACTGGAAAATTCGGACACAAAAGTCAATGTGCTTTTTAACAAATGTCAAGGTTTCCAGATAGCAACCAAAGAAAGTTGAAATCGTTGGATTATATTCCCTCAGGTTTTCTCAATGTGTGTTCTATTAAGCCCCAACCTCTTTTTTCACCTCTTTATTCATTGTCATATGTCTTGTTCTCCCCGTGAACTTCTCATTTGTAACTTATCATACCATCTCATTGCCTTTATTATGCACACACATCAGTTGAGGAATTTTTGCAAATTGTTAGCTATTGTTTTAATCGTCTCCATATCTCTGACAAGTACAACATAACTGCTTATTTTGGTTCTAGACTTGATTTATTTAGAATTCCACAAATTACCTAGAGCGATGAGAGCTCTCTTGACTTCTGCATTCTTATTCTGACATGTATATCCGTTTCTCCCTTTTCGATCAAGCGTACTTAGTTTATTCTGCATTTAATATAATCGTGCAGTGAATATAACAGAATTTAGAAGCAATATATATATAAACATTAGCGAAGTCAAGATCGTCTAGCTCAGTATGTCTCAACCCTGATACAGAGCCGGATTAGACCAGCGCGGGGCCCGTAGCAAATTTTAGCGCGGGCCCTAAGTTTTGTATGATAATAAATAATAAAACATAAATTTTACAAACAAACTTGTCTCGATTTAATGTGAGCAAATTTAGAGATAATACTAGACAAATAAATTTCTCTAAGTAAATTACATTCAATGTTCATTAAGGTGAGGTTATTTAGACGATCTTGTCCCATCATGTTTCTTAACTCACTTTTTATACGCTTTAATGTTGAAAAAGAACGTTCTCCGCTGCAGTTAGTAATCATTAAAGACAAGTAAATTCGTAAGACTATTTCTACATTTGGGAAACACGACTCTAATGAATTTTCCATTATAAGTTTATAAAATTGCAGTTCAAGGGCCTCATTCTTTTCGTTGCTAATAGCAGCAGCTACATTAGTTTTAAGAAGTTCAGCGAACTGCACAAGTTCGTCGCCTAGGCTTTCTTCCAAATCCTCTTGGTAAGAGCTGACAATATTTGGAGTTCTTTTCAAGATCTCTTTTGCTGTAAGAGATTTTAACTGCCGAAATGTTCCAAATACATCAGTCACTCTATGGTACGCTTCCATGCGTTTAGCTAAGGCAGAGAGTACATTATCAATTATGACAATAAACACCTGACTTTCAAATTTTTGTTTGGGTGTTTGATTTTCTACAACTTCATCGAGCGTAGTAGAGCCACTAAAATCGTCGTACTTAGTATTTCGCTTGCGTCGTCGTGAAGTTTGTTGCTGATATTCTTGACAGTGAGTCAGGATTTTGGATTTGACCTCAATATCTGAAAATGTAGGCCGCATTGCTTGAACGTACCCGTGTAACGATTCATAAAGAGCATATCCAGTGTTAAGGTCTTGATCAGCTGACTGTAATGAAGCGCTAGACGCTTGCAAGCGTTCTAGAATTCCGTTCCATAAAATGCTAACTATTCCCGTTTCCAACTTACTCATCTCCAAAACTAGCCCATACGCTTGATTACGACACTCTACCTTTTGATCCATGTTATTTGAGATGTCATCCAAAACTTGTTTGATAATGGTAAAACCACATAAAAGTGCTTTTGTCGCATCAGCTCAGGAAGACCACCTGGTGTCCGACAGTCTCTTCAAAGTCGGGAGTTTTGAACCTGTATCTTCCAGTGCTTTTGTAAGAATGCCCCATCGATAGGTAGAAGCGGAAAAGAATGTATAGAGACTTTCAACAAAATCGAAAAAATGGATGCTTCTATACAACATTCTGCAGCACACTTCGCAACCAAATTCAGTGAATGTGCAAAGCAGGGAATGTATTCTGCGTACTTATTTATCTCCTTAATGCGTGCTTGTAAGCCGTTGTATTTCCCACTCATGTTGCTGGCATTGTCATAGCTTTGACCGCGACAGTCTTTGATATCAATGCCATTTTCCTTTAAAAAATCAAGTAAACTTTGGGCGAGTTGTTCAGCAGTATGACCTTCCATATCCAAGAACTTCACAAACCTTTCCACTGGTCCAGATGGTAACACATAGCGCACTATTAGAGTGAGTTGGTCCACATGCGAAATGTCTGGAGTAGAGTCCAGTGATACGGAATAGTACTTGCATTTCATAATTTCGCAAATAATATGATCCAGTAAGCTTGATGCAATTAGATGGATAAATTCCTACATGTTGTTTTTGATAAGTATGATGTATGTCCCTTTCCTTTATTTGCATAAGTATTTATATGCTGAGCCAGAAAAATGTCAAATTTTGGCTATTAATTCCAACAAACCTAAATAATTTCCATTATTAGGTGAACCAATAATTTCATCCCTACCCCGAAATGCTAGACCTCGTTCTGCTAAAAATTGGATTACTGAAGTAATTCGCTCCAAAAGTGTCCACCAATATGTTTGTTCGGTCTCAATTTGGCTTACAAGTTGAGAATCGACACGAGCATCTTTCTTTTGCAAACTAACAGAGAAATTATCGCTTGTCTATGGGAGGTGCTTTCTTCATGTCTTTTCAACAAATTATTTGCGTTTTCCAATCGTCAAATCCTTCTTTCGTAAACCGTGACGAACAGTCTGAATCAGTAACTTTGCAAACAAAACAGAAAAGTTGTCCTTTAGTTTCTGAATAACACAACCAATCTCTCACATGAGTTTTGTTTGTTGGTTTATGTGTATATGTGAAAAACGATTTTCGACAAATTCGTGGATTGTTTTCTTTATCGTATGTTTTTTTTTGGAAGACAAGAAATCACTGTTCATATGTTGCACTTCGCTGCTTCCTTTCGCAATCCAATAATCTCGATTGAAGTTGATTGGCCATTCACCAATATCGTTGGAGTACATTTTATTTTCGTTGTGCTTTTGGCTTGTAGAAGATGTTGCTACATTGGAAGCATGTGCTGTGCTTTCTGCCTCTCTTTGGCTTGAAAATGATATGGCTAAATTGGAAGGACTTGCTGTACATTCGACTTCAGTTTGTCTTGTGGAAAATGTGGCTAAATCGTGAAGAGTTGCTGATCTTAATATTGGTAATGATGATTGTTCTATATCACTATCTTTATCTACTATACTGTGAGACGCGACTTCTATATTTTCTGCTTCGATTTCTTTGGATTCAGCACCATTACACGCGACATTAAAAAATTCAGACAGCTTGCGTGTTTTTGATACAAGAACTTGGTTATATTTTCCTTTTCATCTTGTGCTTTACGCTTTGCACTTCCAGAAGCGTAATGTCGACCCGTATCTCTGGCTCTGCTGCTCATGATGTCTATCTCAATCTGGGAAGAGAAAATGAATTTACAAATAAAATGTAATTCTTCTACTTTCTACTAATATAACATATAAATGTGAAAGTTTGGACAGCGTTTTATGATATAACAATTTACTCATGATGATATATTATATACAGGGTGCTTCGTAATTTAACCACTTAACATGACTATAACTCTGATCTAAAACATTTGAATTCATTGAAAACGAAAAATGATAGAAACTATTTTTAAAAATTAATTTCTCACTGAAACATAAAATTAGCTATGTAAAATAAAATAATAATAAAATAACAAGATGGGAGGATTTAAATACATTCAAAGTTAGCAGAACAAATAAAAATTACTCTCTGTGTCCGTTTGTGTACTTCTCTGTAAAATTATGCAGCTCTGTGTTGCGGCTTCTTGTTGCGGCTCCTTCAAGTGTGTCCAAGTTTTCTGTTTAATCATTTGGCCCTCCCTCGCATTATTTTCTGGGACATCTAGTCGAGTGCAAAACAGTTTCTCACAAAAACGTGAATGACATGAAATTTATTTAGGAGTGCCCAGATCTGCTCATGTCTTAGAACAATATTTCATACGCCCACTTGCATTTATTTTAAACTAAGTTTCGCGCCCAAAAACTACTGAACGAACAGAGACTTGAACTGGGTTATGAGTCAAATTTAATTGTTCTTTTGTTCAAGCTTTCAAGTTTTCGTTTATTAGAAGCGTGTGCACACAAGAGACACTCCTATACAAAAAGTAAAAAAACTGTTACGTTGTTAATGAGCTCAGTGTGACCGCCCAATTAAGTCCGAAATTGAGCAAACATGACCTTGGCCCTAACCTCAATAAAAATGAAAGGGAAATTATTACCCACTTCCCAAACTTGGTTCCTTGTTTATGACTAGTGACAACTTAGCTCCAGAGGCGCCCCCAAAGCGCGGGGCCCGTAGCATTTGCTACTTCTGCTACTATGCTAATCCGGCTCTGCCCTGATACAGTAGTAGGAACACCCTCTTTTGACAACTAATATTTTACAACGCACACCCTCTCCCTTTTCACAGTCTTTTAATACCCCATTGCTCTTTATCGTGTGTACACACACAATTACACACACGTAGACGCCCGAGTGGTTACCGGGGTCCAAATTTTGGATGTAAAGAATAGAACCACTGTTACCTACCACGCATGTCGTAAGAGGCGACTAAGGATGTTTGGCTGAAATCGGATGCACGTGTCCTAAACATGTAGAAGTCTATATGTTTAGGGCCTACAAACCAATGTGCAACGTATACACGTTCTTGGCAAAGATCAAACATATCACAAAGAGTGATTAAAATTGGTCGTAAAGAATGAACGCAAGAAGAAGAAGAAGAAGACCCACGTAGAGAGAGAAGATATACTAATCAACTTCTCATGGCTACGGTGAGCAAATGGGCTTTGGGATGGCCGTTGCAGCGAAGGACAGAGCACGAATGGGAATGACCAATGTGCCATGACGTCGACCGTGTAACATAACATAACAATTACACACATATATAGATATTTGAAACAAATATTTACTCTCTATCAGGACCGTGCGGTATATTTCTCAGTATGATGCAAGTCTTCGAAATGCCGCCCCTTGAATCTTTGTTCTTTAAAATAACATTATATTGTAATTTTGTTGCTCATGCCGCCCCCATTACCGTACGCCTGATGCGGCCGCCTCTCTGTATCATAACACGGCACGCCCCTGCTCTCTATGCCATTCATTGAGATCGCTGCGCTTGGTGTGACTACCAGTTTTGTAATATCTGGTTGTAAGTTTGTTAACCTTTTCACTCGGCAATTTTGTTAACCCTTGTCACACTTACAAGGCCAGTATTTCGGTAGAGAAGGGCAAATGGGTTAAGAGATTTATCAAAATCCTTGTTACAAATCTGAAATCGGCTTAGCTTCATTTGTTGTATCAACACTATTGCACTCAATCTCTTATCAACCGACTAAATATGGAGTTGCGAAAGCTATAATCTAGCCATTTAATTTCAGGTCATAGAACAGGACACACAAGTCTCTGCTGGGTTTAAAAAAAACTCAACTTTTCGTAATGTCTGTTGCAGACTAGTGCTTCTGTTACAAAGTCATTTATTAATGATTTATTCTCGCAATTAATTATTCTTGCAAATGTTGACTAAATTGTTCCAGGTCTGATTCAAACGGATGTAACCACTCACTCCGGTACTATAAGTTCATCTAAGTCTTTAACTATTATAATTTTAACACTCTCTAAGTGACTACAATAAACAACTAAATCTGAGTCCTCACACGGTTGTTATAAACTTGGGAAAATTAGAAAATTCTCTACAACTAAGATTATTTTAACATAATGTCAATTTGTTGATGAACCCACAATAATTTAATTCACTTTAATTAGACTCATACTATGTCCTTGCATGCACATGCAGCGAACAAGCTCATTTTACTTTTCAAATATATTTGGAAAATAGTCCACATCCTTTAGTAATACTGTACTCATCTTGTCTTCTAGCTGTTGCAGAACTTATTAAGGATTGTTACCATACATGATTGTTCATTTGTTTTTAGATTTCTGAACATTCTATACTGTATTGGTACATGTTTATGAGATGTTATGAATCTCTACAGCTTCAGCTTAATTATACTTTATCAATAGACGTATACTTATCAACATATAGTGATCAGAATCTTCGTCTGCACCACTAAGGGCTCTAACATATTGCAGAGATGATCTGAATTTCTTGCTAATTCACAGGGTTGTGCCGTGCTATGATACAGAGAGGCGGCGGCATCAGGCGGAACGGTAAGGGGCGGCATAAGCAACGAAATAGCATAAGCTATTTTAAAGAAAAAACATTTAAAAGGGCAGCATTTCAACGACTTGCATCAAACTGAGAAAATATACCACACGGTCATGCTAATTCGGATGAGGTACTTGATTTTCTGTGCTGCGGTCTGGTCATCATTAACAACAATGGAGAGTGTACGAAAGAAGTTAGAAGAAGACTCGCCAAGGCTGTCCAGAAGGTGTTCAGCATGAAGAAATTATGGCACTACACAAGTAAAAGAAACAAAAATAAGACTTTTGAGAACATACATATTCCCCGTGGCAACATATGGATACGAATCGCGGACCATAACACAAACGGTAAAGAACAAACTTGAAGCTTTTGAAACGAGGCGTTACAGAAAAGTTCTTAGAACATCCTGGACAGAGAAAAATAAGACCTACATATCAAGGAGAATTGGTTCATAAATAACACCATGTCGCGGAAGATGAAAAATTGTGTCCACGTTAAACGTCACAGTGGTTTGTAGAGAACGGTAATGGAATGCATGGTTCCTGGCGACCAAGACGAAGGTGACAGCAGGACATCAAAGAAACCTTGAACATGACGCTGGAAAAGGCAGGAGAACTTGCTAGGCACAGAGTTTTTCAGGCGGGTTGTGATAAAAACGACGTTCCGCAAGGGACTTGCTACTACTTGACTTGGTCTAGCGATACCCACATTGTTTTATGCATTCCTTTAGGAGAAAGACGTTTCCGCCTATGACGCATCAGTTTACTGTGCACAAGCTGGTGATTAATTTTCCGTTCTCATTCATTATCCCTAATCCGCGTTTCTCCAAGATCTCTTTATAGCCTGTGTTGTCCGTTTCTAGTTTGGCATTAGACCGCGCATGCAAAAAAATGTGTCATTTTCAAGAATACTTTATTTTGGGTAGTTATGAATGTTGCTGTAATTGTCGTATGACTTGCAGTTTACCACTTTAGTTTGTGATTTCTCCATCTCTTTAGGTAGCATTAAAGTAACTCTTCCATATAGGTGTGGTGAACGGTCATTTTCTTCTATGTTACGTCAGAACACCATTGTTTTTCTTCTGTGTTTAGGCGCTGTCTGTTTGTTCCGTTCCACATATTTTTGCATATTTCCAAGACGTCAGTCTCAAAGTATGTGCATCTCTATTGCAACCTGTACCACAGTCTTTCCCATTCATGCATAGTTCTAACGTTCCCGGTGCCAATTCTGAATCAAGTATAAATGAAGAAGAATGCGATACGATATATCATCATCATTAAATAGCTTGTCCTGAGCAGAACTTTGCCACCCCAACAGTCTTCCGGAATTTCTCTCTCATAGGCCAGATGTCCTGCCTCTGCAGCCATCATGTTAAAACCATCAGTTACATCCTGAATCCATCTTCTCCGTGGTCTTCCTCTTCTTCTCTTTGCCGGTATGCCTCCTTCCATGATGGTCTTCTCCAGCCCTTCATGTCTTTTTATATGTCCAAAATATCTCAATTTTCTTTTTCTTATTTGTAGCATCAGCCAGTTTTCTTTGATTTTGAGTTCTTTCTGGACAGATCTATTTGTTCTCTTCTCTGTCCAAGATATTCAAAGGACTTTTCTGTAACACATATATTCAAAAGCACATATATGTTTTTCCACTGCTCTACTAAATGTCCATACTTCACACCCATACGTTGCCACTGTGAATATGCATTAGTATTCTGATCTTTGTTTTCTTATCAGTTCCGTTCCATACTGTTTTGAGTTGTTAAATTTTTGTAAAGCCATGTTTGTTCTTTTAATTTCCTTCACCCCATCTCCCTATGTTCTTAGCAGTGAACCAAGATATTCAAAACTGTTCACATTTTCTACTTTCTCTCTATTGATAATGGCAAACTACTGAACGTAATAATGCCTAGAAAAATCACAAACAGCGTTACAAAGCTGGGGTTGATCCGCAAAGTCCTGTAAAGGATATGCAATTAACGGTATTTAACTCCATTGATAAAAATATCATTTGTCGTGTTCGTTTTATCTGTTGTCATTATTTTTGTTTTGCCACATTGAGATACAGATTTTTTTTTCGTTTTATCTTTCACTTCTAATAATTTTTCAATCCCTCAATACGATATATACTCACAAAATATATACTGGGAAAAAATGTAGTATCGTTTGTCTATTTTGGCTTCGGATATCAAGTAACGTAGAGTTCGCGATTAGTTCATTTTGCATAGCAACAAAACAGAAGGTTGTCGACGCTTAGAGTGAAACTACTATGACAATAGAGGGCTCTGTATAAATCAGGCAGCTTCGTTGTCGTTCTGTAATTGCTTCGTTATCTCAATTTAGAGCAGCAGATATTGTATCTCTTTATTTTAACTGCGTCGCAGGTATCATGAACTAAATATATTTCATTTGACGTACACTTCTGGTAGCAGATAATATTCATAATGGGAAAGAAAAAAGGTGGGAAGAAAAAGGGTAAAGGGCCAAAAGCAATAACTCTATTGCCTCCAACTACAGCTCCTAAGCTTGACGAAGGAACAAAGATATTTTATCTTGTCCAGATTAGAAACCTCGAGGAGAGAGTGTGGAGGTAAGGTGCTCCAGCCATACAATTTACTGTTGTAAACAAATTACTGAATTTAGTTCTGCATATGTAAAAAATGGAAACATCCACCCCAATGCTGCATAATGTATACTCTCCATCGTTCTTTTTCGGCCATTTTGATCATTCTTATTGTGATATATAAACAGCCTTTGCCAAGAACGTGTTTTACGTCACATCTTCAGTACCATTTGGAGCTCTGGTACTTGTCCTTCGGCGATGTGTTCAATTTCAACAAGTGTTTACTGGGTTCGCTCTCCATTAGTCTTTGACTGCCCCCAGCCGACCAGCAAGGCAGCAGGTTTTAATGTATACTATCATTGAACTCAGTCACCGAGGGCTATATAATTGACTGTGATTGTAAGTACCATACAACTCCACATATTCTATACAGGGGAATGCCTTACTTTCTCTGGTCACTGACCATTTTCTTAATAACCTCCCAGGATAATCCAGCATCTCTCAAATCATCAAGAAAACCCTGTCTCTAGTTATTTTTAGGGCGTCCAGTTTCAGTTTTCCGTGTGGGTTCCACTCTAGTTCCTGTCTAGTGATGCTTCACTGTGTCTTCCGCAGGGTTATCCAACCCTCTGCACTTTTTGTTTCCAAACCTGACCCCAGGAGGCTGAACTGAAGGAGAAATTGTGGGACATCCACAGTGATCTTCTGTCGACGACTGGATTCTTGGAGATGACTCATCTCTTTGTTTACGTATCTGAACATGAAAAACTGATCTCAGAAGTAGAAGAAGAATTAGAAGTTTGTTGTAGCAAATTAGTGTTTGAATGCAATGTTATATACTGTTTATCTAAGTCTCATTATTATTATATGTTGCTGTTTCATATGTACATATGGTAATTCAAAGGTTCCAGGAAATACTATAGTCCTACTCTGCATATTTTTGTGTCCTCATGTTAACTCTTAGTGGACCAAGCGCCACGCTAAGTGGCGTTTGAAGTGGACGTGTTTTACATTCCGCCACGCTAAGTGGCGTTTGGTTATCAAAAGTGAAAGCGCTTGTAAAAACGTGGCTTTTGCCCTGGTCCACTAAGAGTTAAATATGTGCTCACAAATGCCTCTGTTATGTCCAAAACCAGCTCGTACTATGTTGACGTTTTCTTCTATTATCTGCTAGTCTTTCCATGATTACATTTATTATAATTTTATTAGCATGAAAGTATATGGTGAATCTTCAACTATGGCTGAGCATATATAATGCTAACTATATATTAACTATGGAATACCAGACAAAATAATAAACATTATTAAGAGCCTCTATGATGGTTCACAGTGTGCAGTTTGCACTGATGGTGGACACAGCGACTGGTTTATGGTTGAAACCGAGTAAAGCAAGGCTGTATTCTATCACCGCTATTGTTTGGCGTGGCCATTGACTGGGTGATGCGAAAATGTTGCAGGGGTGAAACCGGCATCGATTGGGTAGAAAATAGTCAACTAGAAGATTTGGATTTTGCAGATGATATTGCCTTGTTAAGTAGAAACAACCAAGATATGCAAAGAAAAACAGACAACTTGTCATCTATAGCATCAAAAGTTGGACTGCAGATAAGCTATGAAAAAACAAATATAATGAAGACACCTATGGCAAGTAATGCAGATATCACACTGGAATCTAAAATGATAAAAATAACAGAGCAGTTCATCTATTTAGGTAGCAATTTTGATTGCACAGGAAATTTTAAAAAAGAAATTATGATACGAATTGGCAAGGCAACATCAGCTTTTAAAAGTCTAAATAAAATATGGAACTACAAGTTATATAGTATTAAAACTAAATTACAAATTTTCAATTCAAATGTTGTATCAATCCTAACATATGCCAGCGAGAGTTGGAAAATGACTAAAGATATAGAAAGCAAGTTGAATACATTTGAAAATAGATGTCTCGAAAAATAATGAATATAAAATGGAGCGAATTCAGAAGAAGTGATGAAATCAGAGACATGTCAGGTCAACCACTAGTGACAACTGTTATAAGAAAGAGAAGATGGAGTTATGTTGGGCACACCTTGAGGAGAAATGATCAACGAATATCAAAGCAGGCATTGAAGTGGGATGTAAAGGGTTCAAGAAAGAGGTCGACCTAAGGAGACCCTGAAACGAACTTTGCTGAGAGAGGCAGAAAATATCTGTCTCAGTTCCATGGAGGAGATTGAGCGAGTTGCCCAGGATAGAGCGGTATGGAGAAATTACTTGCAGGCCCTATGTACGCTATAGGGATGCGAGAGGAATTATTATTATTATATATTAACTCTTTAGCTGTAACTATTTTGACCAATGGATGCATTTATTTTGCAATGTAAATTTAACAATCAGTGTCAAGTAGTATAGTTTCTCTGAAGTATGCCATGTTATATATCTCTCGCATGATCACCGCCTAGACCGATGTACCAGATCTCCCCATAAATTCTATTCATGTGGAAATCTGATTCATGCAGCCTTAGCATTGGTGTGTTTTACATCACATCTTCAGCACCATTTGGAGCTCTAGTGCTTATCCTTCGACAATGTGTCCAGTTTCAGCCAGCGTTTAATTGGTTCGCCCTCCATTCTGTAGCCATCTAGTGTTTTTTACAGTGTGAGGTAGCTAGTCCCATACCCAACCTCCTTAGTCGCCTCTTATGACATGCATGGCAGGTAACAATGGTTCTATTCTTTACACCCCAATTTGGGCCCTGGTAACCACTCAGGTGATATTATATATCAAATTGTTCCTAATAGGATGATAAATACATTAATATAATATTTTACATCAGAGGATTAATGTGTGAGAAGGTTGAATTATTGTAGCATGACTACTTTGCAAAAAAAAATATTATAATATTTATACTCACCGGTTTGTATTGAGGCTTATTGTTCTTACGTATCTTCAGCAGCAACATTTGAATTAATATAAGTGGTCCATCAGTCTAGGCCGGGAACACAAGAGAGAGAATTAATATAAAACATGTATCTTCTTCTTTTGTCGTCACACTGCTACCGGGTTGTTGCCCAGTGTCGTGGTTTTCTGTTTTTGTCTTGTGCTGTTCTGGTGGCTTGTGTGATTGTTATCTTTGCTCTTTCACAGGATTCTGCTACGCCATCTAACCATCTTTTCCGTGGTCTTCCTCTTGCCTTCTTTCCCGATGTTCTGTTGTAGAAGACTCTGTATACTGTGGAGTTTGGATGCATTCTTATTAAGTGGCCAAACCACTTCATTCTTTGTTTATCTATGTAATTCAAGCACGGTTTTGTGCCAACTTTCTTTCTTATGCTGATGATTCTGTCTTTTCTTGTGTTGTTGGTAACTTTTCGCAGGCAACGCATTTCACATGTAGTTATTTTTGTGACTGCGCTTTGCTCAATGTCCATGTTTGGCTCTGGTAACACAAAGTAGGTATAAAAATGCTGTTGATCATCTGTTGCTTAGCTGCCTGTGAAATTTTTGGGTGCCTTAACAATGGGGCTAGCTGGTAGGTTACAGCATTTGCTTTTTGTACTCTAGCCTCTATCTCTCTATCCAGTTTTCCGTCTTCTGTGAATATGCTTCCTAAGTATTTGAATTCTTTCACTTGGTTTATTTTAGTGCCATTGACATGGATGTCTAGATTATTATGTTTTCTTCCCATATTCATTATTTCTGTTTTAGTGTTGTTGATTTTCATGTCATGTTTCACACAATTATTGTTCAAAGTGTCAATATGATGTTGTAGATCTTGTTCATTTTGATGTATCAGGCACTGATCATCTGCAAAAAGCAGTTCATTTATTTCATCATTATCTGAATTTGACTCTTGAGTTATTTTATCCATATATGCAATAAAGAGTAGTGGTGAGAGGACACAAACTTGTCTAACACCTGATGTAATGGAGAACCAGTCGGTCATTCCTTCTGTAGTTCTTACTGTACTCTGGCTATCTTGATATAAGGCCATGATGTTACCTAATAGTTGTCCTTGGACGCCATATTCTTCAAGGATCTTCCATAGTTTGCACCTGATAAAACATGTATATTATATATTAATATAAAACATGTGAACATATGCTATAAGTGTATTAGTTTTTATCTCATAAACTATTCAGGACAGAAACGTACTAAAACCAGAATCGGAATCAACCTGAAAAACGTTCTTGGAAATATAATAATAATAATTCCTCTCGTCCGTTATACGTTACATAGGGCCTGCAAGTAATTTCTCCATACCGCTCTATCCTGGGCAACTCGCTCAATCTCCTCCATGGAACTGAGACCGATATTTCCTGCCTCTCTCAGCAAAGTTCGCTTCAGGGTCTCCTTAGGTCGACCTCTCTTTCTTGAACCCTTTGCATTCCACTTCAATGCCTGCTTTGATATTCGTTGATCATTTCTCCTCAAGGTGTGCCCAACATATCTCCATTTTCTCTTTCTTATAACAGTTGTCACTAGTGGTTGACCAGACATGTCTCTGATTTCATCACTTGGAAATACATCTTGGAAATACTAACTCTCTAAAATGAAAAAACCTAAAAAAGTTAAAAAATTTTTGGACAATGTTATCACTGAGAGAACAAAGACCAAACAAAAATAAAAATGAATGTTCATGGTGCAATAGAATAAACTGTAATTATTCACATGACATCCATCCTAAAGTTAGATGAAACTGAACAATAGTCTATAGATACTGTGAACTGCTAGTCGATCTCCACAGAATGACCAGCTACACAAATTGACCAGTGGACATGCCAAAATGACTCTTAAACTCCTGAACACATCCTGCAAACAAGTCTCATCAATTATTTAAGTTATCAAACCTGGCCCCAAGAAGACTAAACTGAAGGATAACTTGGGGTGCACTCACGAAGACCTCCTGCTGATGATTGAATTCATGAAGGCAATTCATCTGTTTAAAAATTTGTACATGGAAACCTGCTTTTTCATGAGATCCCCAGGATTATTGTTGGAGCTACAGAGTTTGTGCTTTGTGCAACACTCTAGGCAGATAACATATGATTTCTGCTGACAGGAACAGAACAATATGTGGAACCCGATACAATGAAGTCAATCCTTCACCTTTAGACCCTTTTTTTTACTTTTGTTTCTTTCTTTTAATTCTGCCTGATATTACAATGTACTATTGTTATTGCATGCCTGTAAAAATTATGACTTACATACTTTTTTTTGCACTCTTCTTTGGTCTTTTTAACCATTTGCTATGTTCTCAAATTGTTTCTGTAAAATTGCTTTTTCTATAACATCATTAGCATTTTTCTTGTCTACTATTGACTTCCATACATCAAGATTGCTCTAAGATACATTTAATATTACAATTTCTGACTTCTGTTGATGACTTGTTATATATAGAGTTTTCATTTTTCAGGAATGTTATTTTAATTACATTCACATTTGTTTAATTATTTGTGAACTTTCTTTGCTTCATCATTTTGTCAGGTACCAAAAGAGGTGCGATGAACTGGAAGTTGCAAATGGCCAATTTCATGACAAGTTTGAACAGATGGCCACGGACAAAAAGGAGATTGTGGCTTTCTGGAAGAAACAATTAGAACAAAAAAGTATACACACTGTTTGCACATTTTCCCTATTTCAAATATTAATTTTTGTTAATATTCTAGTGATGTCTTAGAGTCATATGTATTAATTTATTGGTGAACATTTATTCTTGTCTTTCATACAAGCTTCAATGCACACATGATATATCAGCACATATACATAGATGTTTGTGTATTTTGCAAAGGGTTTTATATGGTTGGTTAGTATACTAAATAATTAATGGACATTATATTTGGATGTGCATCATTATTTTATATTCTCATAACTAGTTGCTACATTATTGCTGACATAAAATTACTGAATAAGAAAAATTCATCATACAAATATTTTATTGGTAACAGAAGTAGGTAGGTCCATGCACATATATAGAAGAACATAGCTATCATGTAGAATGATATAGCTTTTCCATAGAAGGATATCACTGTCCCTCCATATAGGGACAGCAAACTGATGACAACACAGACGAACAATAAGATGGACAGACATAAGATAATTGCACACCAAGACTGTATAGTATAGTAGGAATGTTAGGAGACACGAACGTAAACGTTTGACGTAGGTTAACGATGACTCCTAGGTGACAAAATAGCAACATAGGGAGACCGATATAAACAACCGAAGTGGACAGATGGGAGAGTTACTTGTATAGTCATGTATAATGTTGGCACTGTATAATTTTACTAATACACCTGAAACAATGAAAGGTTGTTTGTAATCTATTTGGGTTATCTTGTTGTGATCATCAACACCACATCACACCCACCTGGCATTACAACCACATCACCCTAAAGCCTCAACCAAACATATCCCTGTTCTGTCTTCCATAGTTGGATAATTAGGAAGATAACACATCACCCTCTACAGCATATCTATCGGGCACCCTAGTATGATACACATAGCCTCATTCTATATTCTTTCCAGTCTTTCTATCTGCATATGGCTAAGAGTCAAGATTAACAGAGCATACTCAATCACAGATAGGACCAGACCCTGGTACAAGAGACAAAGGTGACACTGTTTGCGCAGTCATTATCACTGTCCTACCCTTCATTATCACATGATCTATGTGTTATGCAACAGCAAGTCTTTGATCAAACCACAATCCCAGGCATTTATTTGCCTAAGACCTCTCCACCACTTCCGAATACAAAGTTATAGTTGATGTAGGAATATTGACAATATGGTTGTTTGAAGAGAACCATGTCACCACTGCCTTTGTCATACATTTGCAACCTCAACTATTTTTGCCTATATGTACATATACAGTACAATTTGTATTTATTTGGGGTTGTCAATTGAAAAAAGAATTATGTCTGACATGACATATCTTCAATATAATGTGAATATTGAGTCAAATAATATAGAATTGGTAGTGAAACATTCAGAAGATTTACAAAGTAGATTTAATAATAATTGCAGATGGGTAAAAAGGAACAATTATTTACCATAGAAATTGACTCTTAAATAGAAAAAATGTTGGAAAATGTAATGTGTTGTAAAACAATCTATCTCTCGAAATGTCAAATATTTTTGTCCATTGTATTCTAAATTTAGTTTTGGACAGTTTGGTAATATAATACATAATACTTTAGTGAAAAAACATGGAAGGTACAGTGTCAACTGCGAATGTAAACATATGTTCCATGTCCACCATTTTCACTCCCCTCACAGGCAAATAATATAGAGTAAAAACTCCTAATTCCTTTGTAAGTTAATTGTGCTACAAAATAGTGGAGCATATTTCTTTTCTAGAATGGTCTTGCCACATCACAACATTGATAACGTACGCTCAAACTCTTTGGCTAAAATTATATACAAGTTACAAAGAGTGGTTGATAAGTGATCACATTAGAGCAAACACAAATCGGTGCCTGAATAAACAAATGGTGCCCGAGACTGTTACAGACTAGAAAGGTGTACCCGAATATCATACATCGCAAAAACTCAGGTACATCTGGACTATAGCTGTTGTAGGTACAATCTACTCACAATTTCTGCCGCAGATCATATAGAGTGGTTAAAAAGGTAAACAACAAGTGAACAAGAATACATGAATATAAATTACTATTAGATTGAAGATTAAGAAAATGATTGTATGGAATCAGAATAGTCTATATTTTAAAATCCTTTCATGTGAATTCGATCTTATTGAAATAATGTGTTTCTCATCTTCCTGATTAACAGTCTTTACTAATATCATTTGAACTATTGTAATATTTCATAGCTGATGAAATTGCTGATTTGACTGATCGACACATTGGTCTTCAGCAAACTCGAGATAATGAACGTGAAACATTCAAGAAACAAATTCAAGAGTTGAGAACAGAGTATCAAGAAATGAAAGATCAACTATCAGCAGAGAACATGATTTTAGGTATGTATGTAATTAATAGTTTTATTAGTCATAGTGCAGTTTGGAAGTCAAGATACAGGGTTAGTTCATCCCTAGAGGTAGGATCACAATACTCAGAAAAAAGATATGTAGATTTAATATCAGTGTGATATAACACATGATACCTGTAACATACTTTCTTGTTACTAAAAATATAATGTTTTACCAATGACAAGAAATGTGTACAGTCACAAAGTTTACACAGCATATCTAAAAATGAAGTCATTTGGACAATATGCGAGATAGTAATTAAATGTTTCATGTTTTAAAGAAAAAAATAAGTAAATAAGGCTTTCAAGAGAAGATAATGCATACCTGGTCTAGTACGCAGCTCATAAAAAAAACTAACACTTATAGTATAATAGTGTCGTCTTCTGATGCCCAAGTGATTGAATATTCACTGGTGTCTTCATTGGGACAGTAATCTGAGTCATCAGGTTACCTTTATTGGTGAATTTGTGATTTTTTTAGGAGCGAGTCGAAACATATGAACTTGAAAAATCAAAAAAGGTCTCAATCTATGGATTATTATTCTGTATTATTCTCAAAATTCCCATTTTTTTAATAATTTGTGTAATATAAATATGTTTTGCAGTAGCTAGCATATATTCCATGAATTTAAAATACATCAATAATTTTTTTAAACACACACAGTTCACGACCACTATCTCATCATTAAAAACTATTCTAATCTTCATATAACCGAACGTTTGGGAGATATATACAAAAAGTAAAAAAGCAAAACACTTTTGTTATAGATTTTAATAAATATCACAATGTATTTCCAGGAGGCAAACTTGCATCTTTGGAAGAATTTAAGGTGCAGAAAGAAGATTTGATGGCAAAGTTTGCCATGATGGAAGAAGAGGTTGCAAGGAAAGAAGCTGAGCACAAAGAGAACATATATTTAATGGAGAAAAAAGCTGTCATGGATAAAGATAGGTAAGGCTGTAAGTCTTTGATGAAAAAGTACATTTTGTATGTCTTTGATAACACTATATGTTGTGTGTGTGTGCCTGCAATGAAAATAAGTTTTTTTTTTTCCATTGTTTTTTATAGTATACAGACAGGGGAGAAATCGGAAGGAAATTGCTAATAAGCTACAGGAAGAAATGGACCGCATCATGGCCTGATGGGAAGTCTCTGGTGCATCGACAAACCACACTTAAGCTTTGCTATCATGGTTCTCCCTAAATAATCGCATTGCAAGTTTTGGAACATGAAGCGTCAAAATAGGCGGACATACAATTTCTAAAAAAGCATCTCTGAACTATTTGAGTGTGAAGTTTTAATGCAAACTGTGCTTTAGGGACCATATGGACAAAGTTGTTGTTAAGGCTTGCAACGCCCTATCTGTACTGAGAATCATGGTGGCTGCTAACAATGAGCAATGCTTTCTTGTGCTCCTGCATCAAGGAGTCAGAGGAAATGAATGAACTGATAAATTGACTGGAATGCATATGATATCAGAGGGCACTGCTTATTCTTTACTCTAATCCTGTTTTGTCTCATAGCGTTAGGATAAGAAGAGATTTCTAGAACAGGCTTTTGTGTGCGCTTCATAAACAGTGTTTTCATCACCTCTGAGATCCACCTTTGCGTGGATGCCTTTTGCTTTGTATCCACTGTATCGGAGTAACATAAACACCAGAAGACTGGAGAAATGCAATAATAGTTCCCATCTTGAAGAAAATAGGTAGCAAAGGGATTGTTCAAAATATAGAGGAATATCACAATTGAACCACACCAACAAAATATTATGTAAAATACTAGAAAAAGGCTGCTCCTATCATCGAGCCACAGCTAAACAACTCACAAAAAGAATCTTGAAAGAACAGAAGCTGTACCAACGCACTTGAAGATTTTAGGGCAGTTAGGGAATTATTGTCTGATTCTATATGTTGCGTCTGCCGTACAAGAAGTGAATTTTTTCATTTCTGATGTATCCTGTGCTTGATAAAGCCCTTTTGGTCGAAATGTTGCTGTGTAGTGTTATTATTTTTGTACTTTATAAACTACAGTACTTTGTGCTTACGTGTTTCACCTACTCTTCTATAGCAAACTGCTCATTGGGGAGGGGGTAGTCTAACAGCCATAGCAGATCATGGATGAGATCATTGATGAAACAAAATAATAGTGTGGTAGATAGTACAAATAATAATGTGGTAGAAAAAACAAAAATCATGTCAGCTGACAAAGCAAAATGCTCACCTAACATCCAAATAAACAATGAAGAACTCCAATGTGTAGAGAGCTACGAATACCTGGGCTCAATAATTAACAATAACGGTGACTGCTCCAAAGAGATCTCAAGAAGATTGGCAATAGCAATCAAGAAGTTAAACACAATGAAGAACATGTGGCAAAGCACCAGCAAAATATTAAAATTAAAAATATTGAGAGCATGCATTTTCCCAGTGGCTACTTATGGTTATGAATCATGGACTATTACACAAAAATTCCATTGCACGCTATTATACTACTTTTCAACCTTGTTATTCTATTGGGTTGTCCAGTTTTCTTCAATTTAGTATATAATAATATATATATATTTATTTATTGACGAGTGTTGGGATGATTTTTTTTTTTTTTTAAACCTCCCTTGAATTAACTGCTTAAAAATTGAGAAAATAACTCCACGTGGAAAGAGTTAAAGTTAAAACTAAGTTGAAATTTTTTAAACATGTATTAACATTTGTTACCAATATGTTTTTTTTTAAAACAGACTGAAGAAAGAAATGATCTTGAGAGTAAATCAGGTGGCTGCAGAATTTAGGAAAGTCAGCAATAAGCAAATGGCAGAGACAACTAAACGGACAATTCGAGAAAATGTGTCAATCAGTGCCCAGTTAGCTAAAATGTCTGACAAAACTATTGAGCTTATTCAAGAAAATGATGATTTGAGAGAGAAAGAGAGAACATTCAAGCAGAAGATCGAGTTGTTAGATGCAAGTTCGAAGGAGCTAAGCAAAAAAAATAACAGCAGCCTGAAGGTAATGTTTAATACATATATAGTAGTTTCTTATAACAATTAGGTGCTAAATAATTTAGTTAGATACCTGAATTTTATATGGAAATGTTATAAAAGAGTTGAAAAGAAGAATGAATATGACTCATCAGTAATTAGAAACATTGAAGAACCTGAAATACTAGTAAGTGAGGTAAGAGAAGCTATTAAGAGAAGACCAAAGAACAAGGCTGCGGGAATTGATGGAATAACAGCAGAAGCAATAAAGGCGTGTGGAGAAATTAGAACCACCTGGGTACATTACATCTTCAAGAAGGCGTGGGAAGAAAGAACTGTCCCTTCAGATTGACAAAAAGCTATTATAGTACCAATATGGAAGAAAAAGGTAAAAGTAAGACCGCTGTACATACAGAGGCATCTCCCTCTTAAACCATGTGGGAAAAATGTTTGCAAAAGTTCTGGAGCAACGAATAAGACCAATTGTGGAGCCAACACTTAGCCCACAACAGTTTGGGTTTAGAACAGGAAAAGGGTGCACAGATGGAATATTTGCCCTAAGACAAATTAGTGAAAAGACAATAGAATACAAAAATCAAATGAATATAGCCTTCATAGACCAAGAAAAGGCCTTTGATAGGGTTAACAGAGAAATATTATGGGATGTTCTTGAAAACTATGGAATAAAAGGAATGCTGCTAGACTGTGTTAGAGCCATTTATAGAGATAGTGAAAGTGCTATATGAACAAGCGCCGGACTCACAAATTGGTTACCAGTAACATCAGGAGTACGGCAAGGATGTGTTTTATCACCTCTCCTCTTCATTATATACATGGATAGTATCACCAAAATAGACGAAACATCACTGTACGTAGACCAACAAAATGAACTGCCCTTTGCTGACGACCAGTGTCTATTCCATAATAATATTGAACAGCATCAAGAACACATAAACTTACTCAACAATAGCTGCATCAAATACAACATGAAGATCAACATTCAAAAGACAGAAATCATGACTATAAACAGAGAACATAAAGATATCAACATACAAATAAACGATCTAACGCTAAAGCAGGTGAGAGAATTCAAATACCTCGGAAGTATCTTCTTCACATCTGATAGTAGACTGGACAGAGAGATCAAAACTAAAATCCAGCAAGCCAACAACATTACATACCAACTAACCCCAATCTTGAAACACCCAGCAATTCCAGTAGAGACTAAAAGATAGATTATAAATGTAATCTTCATACTATAGTCTGTCCATTAATTCGTGAGCACGTTTGAAATTGATTTTCTCGAAAACTACCTGTTGGATCTCAGTGATTTTTGCAAGCAGCCTTAGAATATCCATGACGCTAGAGAAATATTTTTTCCAAGAAAATTTGATGTAGTTTGAAATATTTCTTCTTCAGGCTATATTAAAATCAACCTCACCGGATTGTACACAATAGTAACAGATCTACGGTACACAGCCGCGTTGTTCTAAAAATACATTATGGTAACATTGAAATATCGTGAGTACACAACAATTTCACTAATTCCCGTGCACCTAACCCAGTCGACTTTGAAAGCGGAAAGCATATGACGTTATAATTGGGATACCGTTGTATAGTCATAGGTGTATCTCGCTATTTGTATGAAGCTATTGTATCATATTTGTTGGCTTATCAAAACTGACATTGATATCACATTCATAATGAGTCTGAAGTGCACATTTATAACAATGCAGAAGGTTACAGTTTTACTATACCAACACTTCCGTAGGGAATCTAAGAGAGGTCATCTATATTGCGATATTCATAACCCTGAGAAATGAACGCAACTGGCGCTAGGTCTGAATAGAGAATCCTTTTCCGATGAATTAAACAGGACACAAAGTGCACTAATGTCAAGCAAGGAAGGAAAAGAACAATTGACGACTTTGACATAGATGTCATAAGAGCGGGAGCTCTTGAAAATGTTTGCGACAAATCAACTTGTTACTCTCAGGAAACTGAAATTAAAACTGCAATCAGATTGCAGCATAGACATTTCTAAAAGTACTCTATGGAAAATTATAAGAGCCGCCGGCTTCACCTTCAGAAAAACTATAGGCGGCAGGAATATTATTTGTGAAAAGCCACATTTAATTGCTGCCCGAAGTAAATACCTGAGGCAGATCCGTGAGCGGCGGAGGCAAGGCTATGATATTGATATTATATATTTGGACGAATCCTGGGTCAATGCTCACCACACCAATGCTAAAGAATGGCAATCAGTAGACGGTGAACAGAAAAAAAAATACCAAGCAGCAAAGGCCAGCGTATTATACTAACACATGCAGGAAGCAGTGAAGAAGGTCTTGTCCATGCCGCTGGACTTATTTTCCAATCAAAAGTACCGCGGTAGGGACTACCACACAGAAATGAATGGACATATTTTCAGGCACTAGATGGAGAAAGATCTACTTCCAATTCTAAACAGACCATCATGCTTGGTAATGGATAATGCATCCTATCACAACGCAGTATCAGCGGAAGACAAAGTACCAACTGCATCAAATACAAAAGATCAAATTAGGACTTGGCTTGCTAAGGAAAATGTCAGCTTCGATGATACATATTTGAAACCCGAGTTGTTGCACCTGGTGAGGATGACAAATAAGACAAAGGTGTTTCATATTGACAAAATCATTTCGGAATACGGCCACACGTCTTTGAGACTACCTCCATATCATGCTCACCTCAATCCGATAGAGCTTGTCTGGGCTAAAGTAAAATGGCAAGTTGCCGAACAGAACAGGACGTTTAAAATGTGTAATGTTGAAGTTCTGACACGTGAGTCCCTCTCAATGATATACATGCAGTTCTGGAAGAAGTGTGTTGAACGTGTGCTCCGAGAGGAAGAGTACTGGCACCGAGATGGATTACAATTTGTCCAGCCAGTAACAATTATCAACCTCATGGAATCGTCAGATTCGGGATGATACAAATCATATTTTGATTACAGACTGAGAAATAGCAACGTATACATTTCCATATCCAAATCCGTCTACCATCATACAATTTGTGGTGAAGTTAAGACACCCTGGGGTCTAATGGTGACCGAAGGGAGGACTAACTGTTGCATATTGTATCCAAGTTCACGATTGCACATAAAGGGCAACACACTTAATTACTTGACCTATCAAGTTAATATGGAGATACACCTATGAATAGAATTGACATGGACAAATTCTAGGGATTACTGTAAAATCTAAAATTTGAGCCCCGTATTTGCAATTGTCATAAAAGATCAAAGGAATTCGCGGATGTGCAAAATCCGTAGCATCTATGGACTACTGCTTAGCTTTATTTTAGTGTCATGGATATTCTAAGGCTGCATGCAAAAATCACTGAGATCCAACAGGTAGTTTTCGAGAAAATCAATTTCAAACGTGCTCACAAATTAATGGACAGACTATAACATTGCTACCAGTGCCAAACATGGGCAATGACAAAAGAACAGGAAAGGAAAATTACCATATGTGAAATGAGATGCCTAAGGAAAGCAGTAAATAAAACAAGAAGAGACCATATAAGAAATGAGGAAGTTGTAAGAACAGTCAGAACAACACCTGCTATTAGATTTATTGAAAAACAGAGACTCAAATGGTTTGGCCACTTGGTGAGAATGAACCTGAATACACCAGTTGCAAAAGCGCACAACATGAAAATGGAATCATCAAGAGGAAGGGGCAGACCAAGAAAAGATGGGTTGATGGAGTTACAAACATCTTAAAACTCCACAATACCACAGCATATCAAGCGACCGAGCGTGCATTAATTATCTCAGAAACCAATCATCAGTTAAACCTGCTATGCCTAGCTGCAAAAAACAGAGAAGGACAAAAGAAAGAAAGAAAGTAATTAAAAGATGTCTCAGCAGTAATTAAAAAAACTACTTAATCTATGGAAGGGAACTGATATAAAGACAAAATGTAGATTTTTAAGAACATGTATTTTTCTCATATCAACGTATAGGGCTATGTGGCATGGATTATTAATAAAACAGTTGAAAATTGATTAGTCCTTTTTGAATGCAAGTGCTACAAAAGAGTACTCAGAATACCAAGGACAGAAAACAAAACTTATATGTCAATTTTGTGTCAACTTAAAACTGAAAAGTAGTTGATAAAGAAGAAAAAAATGAAATATTTTGGCCATGTAGAAGGACATAATATTCTGGAGAAGATAATTTTGTAGGGCATTACACCATGCAGACAAGTGAGAGGAAGAACAAGGAGAAGATGGGTACAATATGTCTTAGATGAATTGAGTATGACTGTAACAGATGCTGGACATCTCATGCAGCACAGGAAGGCATTTAGAACTGCTGTGATGGGAGCCAAGTTTTGACAGGGACAAATTAGATGATGATGTTAGCAACCTTTTTAGTTCCTCTCAGTTTGAAAGAACCAGTGTACTAACATTGGGTTCACTTTAAAGTAAATATTCAATAAACTTTCAATCCTGAAATATAGATTGAAATATGATCAAAATTAATCAGGTGATCTACTTATTATGGACAATATGAGTAGGTGTTTGTAGTAGAACCAGGCAATTAAAATGTACATGAGCAATTAATGTCAGCCAAGTGACACCCTCTAAGTAAAAGGCTGAGAATTGATATATAATTTGTAATGAAATGCTAGAAGTTTGCAGCCAAGAGAAATTTATAGTCAAATATGTGAGGTTAAAGATGAAAAAGAATTCTTTTCTTTCAAGTGGTTTTGATTGAAATATAACTCTGGACAATGAGCTGTTTAAATATGATCCAGCTGCATTGTTGACATCTAGGACTGAAACCAAAACTATTACTTTACCACCTACTGAAATGGGACACCTTTTTAAAAACAGTGAATGTGTTGAGACATGTAGTGGTGAATTATAACAAAACTTACACATTTTAAAAGGAATTAAATTCAATGAAGATAGAACAAGCACTAAAATATGCATAGATATTGTCTTATCATGTTATTTTGTTTCTGTTAAGAGAAATCTATTCAATTTATGTGACTAAAATTGTAATCACTGCTAATTTATTATAAATGTGCAGGTGGAGAATTGTGCAAATTATGTCTTTTGTTTTCTTTTGTACTTGATGTAGATCAAGCACTAGACTTATTCCAACAGAGTACTTGCAGTTGATAGACTTATTCCAACAGCGTACTTGCAGTTGATAGACTTATTCCAACAGCGTACTTGCAGTTGATAGACTTATTCCAACAACGTACTTGCAGTTGATAGACTTATTCCAACAGCGTACTTGCAGTTGATGAGTGTGACAGTTAACTTTCATATTAAAGAGTCCAAAGACAAAGGATTGATTTCGTTGCATTGGATTTTCCCTATATGGCTTGGTCCCTCTCTGCTAAAATGGCATGCTACCTCCCAGATATCTCCACCACACACTACATATCACATTGCCAGAAATGATGACAAATACAAACTTTTGGAAGATAACAAGAGTCAAAACAGCTGAAGATTAAAGAGAGAAAGGGATGATGGATTGGACACACTCTCAGGGCATAACCACAAAACATAAATAGACTTGCAGCTAACTGAAATCAACAGAAGTGTAAGAAAGCCAAACAAAGTATAAATTAGTAGTAGTAAGAGTAGATGTTGGGGCCTCATAGGCAGAACTGAAGAAGGTTACTCACAATTTAAGTAGGCGAAGAGTGATATGTCAACAGTGGTCTCTCCATGTTTTACTGGAAACAAGAATATTTAGTTGTAGTTAGTAGTTTTCTACTATATTGATATTAACATTTGCATATTAACTTTTCTTACTGACCATCTGTTAGATAATGATGCATTAGTTCATTAATCAGTGCAACTGAGATAGCAAGATTCGAATAAAATGTGTGCTACCTACTATTTTATTTGAGCTTACTTGAGAATGTGTACAGAAAAAGTAGAACAAAATGCACCATGAGAAAGAAGTTAGTCTTCAAAAGACAGATACTGATTGTGTAGAACCAGTGAGCCACATGAATAATCATCATGCTTACCACATGATATCTGTTCAAATAGACCAACTGGTACATATTGATCTGTCGTTAAGTTGAATGAAGTTAGTTTAATTAACATAGAACTATAATCATCTCAAAATATAACATATTCTTTTATGCAGATTGATTATATAGGTATAATATTTCTGCACTACATCCTCTCTGACTCTTCTGAATACTATATTTGATCTCACCTTCATTATTAAGCAATATTATTTTTGTATATATTTGTTTATATATCTTTTTTATAGTGTTGAAGTATATCTCAAATACATGACCATTTGTTTTGCATTTACATTCAGTTGATTCGAATGATAACTGATAAATGCAAAGACCAGGAAGCAGTGATCAACCATTTTGAGATGAAGCAGAGTGACTTTAAGGAATTAGAAGTAGAAGCAGAAACACTTCATCATCAGGTTGCCATAATGAGGTATTTGCATTTATCTGATCATACTTTAGATGTATACTACTTTTATTACTTAATAATTAACAACCTTATTTTACCAGTGTCAAACATGGCCAATAACAGCAGCTAATGAGCGGAAAATCATAACGACAGAGATGAGGTGTCTTAGAAGAGCTGCAGGTGTGACAATAAGAGACAAAATTAGAAATGAAGAAATCAGAAGGAGACTGGATGTGAAACCAGTTATGCAATTCATAAAAGAACAACAGATTAAATGGTTTGGACACCTGACCAGAATGCCCTGGTATCGCCTACCACAGAGAGCCACACAGAAAAAGTATAATGAGTACTTAGTATAATGAATGCTTAGCAAGAGACCTGGGTGATAAGCTGGAGGACCTTCAGTTTGGTAAGACTAACATGGATGACGACTGGACTACCCTTAGAGACACTGTGTACATATCTACCTCTGTACTTATAGAACACACTGTACACAAGAGCCACAGCTGGTTTGATGAGAATAACGAATAAATAAAGTCTATTCTTCTTGCAAAACATGAAGCATGCTTCCACCAAAGTGATTTATCATTATCATCCATCTGCCATCAAGGTGAAGAATCAACCATCTCAAACCTGTTGTTTGCTGATGACTGTGCCCTTGCTACAAACTCTGAGGAAGATATGCAGACCTACATGGACAGGTTTTCTATGGCCTGTAATACGTTTGACCTTATGACTAACACCAGAAAAACTGTGGTAATGTTTCAGCCCACCCCTAGAGAGCAGTACTATGATAAATTCATCAATATTCAACACCAGCGTCTCCTGCCAGTGGACAGTTTTGCCTATCTTGACAGCATCCTATCCAGATCGATAAACATAGACTGTGAGGTCAACAATAGGATATCTAAAGCCATTGCTGCATTTGGAAGGCTGCATATTACTGTGTGTGAGCAGAAGAGGGTAAGCTTGGCCACAAAGCTGAAAGTTTGCCAGGCCATAGTGCTAACCACACTGCTGACGCCAGTGAGACTGGACAGTATATAGCAGATATGCAAGAAAACTAAACCACTTCCACACAAGCTGTCTAAGCAGACTACTCAAAATAAAATGATAGGACAAAATTCCACATACTTAAGTTTTCAACCATCTGGCTGTACTGTTTAAGGTGGCAAGTTTTTCCTGGATATCTTTATGTGTGTGTGTGAGATATAAATACGTTTTCATCAGCAAAATCTAGATCTTTCAGAGTCCATCTGATACTTCAGTTGTTTTATGCATCATCCAATCAATGACAATATTTATTAGTAGAGCTGACATTACACATCCTTGTCACACACCTGTATTTACTTCAAACGTCAGCTCAGAAGTTTCAACACTGTGTGTGAATTTGCTGTAGCAGCTTTTATAAAAACCCAGTGGAATTACATACAATCTTAGAATGTACCAAACACATTTACGGTCTATGCTATCAAATGCTTTTTTGTAAGTCAATAAAGTTCACATAGAGTTTGCTTTGCAATTCTGTGCATTGTTCTATGATATTTTTAGGATCAAATATTTGACCTATAAGCTCCGTCCTCTGTGAAATCTAGCTTGTTGCTTTCTCAGTGTCTTATCTAAAGCACCTCAATACTGATGCAGTAGATAAGACATAAGAAAAACAAGCTAGATATCGTAGAGGATAAAAGTGTACAGTCTAAATATTTACACTTAGAAATATCATAGAACACTGCATAGAATGGCAAAGCATAGAACCTTATTAAGGTATTTAACCTTAGAGATCCAAAAACAACAGTCTTGCTAAATATACATTATATTATGAACTTGTGTTATTCTTTCCTTAAATTTTAAATACATTTTTATGTTAACTTGCATTGATGAAATTTACTGTGCTTAATGCTAATTTTTTTAATATTGATTTTTTTGTTTGCAGTGAACAGCTTCAAAATCTAACAATTGAAAATACAACTTTAGAACTGGAGAAAAAACAGTGTGAGGAGAAGCATCTCATTGAATCCAAGACAAAAACTAAAATTGAGGAAGTATTGATTGAAGCAGCTGATTCTATACAGAAAGCATTAACAGTGAGTACACTGAATTATATCTTTTCCAACACAATATTTTTATGATGTGCAAATGATTGTGTGGGCAGCTTGATAATTTTGTCTTTATTGTTTCATTCACCACAGTTGAAAAATAGTAGATTTGTGCTAGGTGTAGTATTTTCCTGGTTTCCAAGTCATATTTTGTGCCGCAATCTTCAAATTTCTTTGTAGTATTTTCACCATTATGAAGCGAAGTAATTTCTTTACTTGTTTTGAAGAAAATTGTGAAAATAGTTTAGGATTTTTTTTAACAGAACTGACATTGTACTCTAGGCAGACACATATGTGCTCAGTCTTCCCCAGCAGTTTTCAACGAGTATGCATGCGGATGGTTTCTGTAGTTCACTATTAAACACACTCCTCATTCTGTTTCTCACAAGTCTAGTCCTGCTTGTACAATATGTCATTCCAAATGTCTTAAAATGCTGTGCAGATTCAACATCAGTTGCAATGTATCCATCTAGCACACTGTTGCTGAGTAACTGTAGAATAACCAACCCTCTTATCCATTTTCAACTCCACTTCATGACCAGCGCTGGTGATGCTAGTCTCACATGTCCAGAACAGTATATCTACAAAATTCCTGAAGGTTAAATACCTTTATATATACAACATACTACAGTCTGCAAGTTTAAACCTTCCAAAGCATTGACTGAGTGTCTAACACAATAATGACACCAGTAAATGTAGATTGCCATTAGATGGCAACAGTAAAAACTGCAACCTAAATTCATAAGAATTTTTAGTTGTACATTTGGACATCAAAATGAAATAGTTAAATGGCGCAAAAACATAAAGTGACAACAATGCTCCAGGGTTATCGAACTTGCATTGATCAAAAGCCTACCCACCTACACTTGGCAAAGTGGTGGAGGGGAGATGAATTGAGATAGTAAATCAATTTGTCTTTAATTTGACCTATGATGTAATTTAATTTTAACTGGTTTGTATCAACAGCATCAGTAGGCATTGCATAGTGGCCAGCACTTGAGATGAGAACTCAAAATCGTGCTTCGGCTTTCCACTATGACAGACACCAACCTAATGTCATCAGTCAGCTGCGGCTAAAGGTACATTGTTCACCAATTAAAACAAGAACTTCTTTCCAGCAGCCACCATGGTGAACACCTGAAGTTGCGCAGGCATGGGCGGAAAAAGGATGGCGACCAGAGCGTGGGGAAAAGCCATAAAATCACAAAATCTCTCCGAGGAACGTGGAAGAGCCCTGACAGAAAGAAAGAACAGTCTGGCTATACATTTCAAGCAGATTGCAAGAGAAGCCAAGCACATTATATGGGAGAAATTCTGCGTTGATATTGGAAACGAGCAATCACTCGCAAAATTCTGGAGATTGCACCGCAGCATGAATGGCGGTGAGAGACCTTTATCAATGCCTAATCTGACTCTGGACAGTGGAGTAATTTTGAGGACAGATGAGGAGAGTGGTGAGGCGTTCTTGCATAACTTTATTCTCCAGACAGAAAAGAAAGACAGAGAGGAACGTAAAAGAATGCAACAGAGTGTACACCATTCGCATGAGATGCAAACTGTTATAGACGATGATATAGAATACATTTCTGTAGATAATATCAAATTAATACTAAAGACATGCTCGGATACAGCGCCTGGTTCTGATGGGTGTTCGGTACAGTCACATAAAATGTCTGGAGGACAAAGATCTTGCTGAATTATGCAAGCTTTTCAATAAAAGTATCCATACGAGCACTATTCCTGATGATTGGCTGCACAGCTATCTGAGACCCTTGCCTAAGCCTGGAAAAGATCTCACAGGCACAAATGGATATAGAATTATTACCTTGCAAAACACTGTCAGCAAACTGCTTGAAAAATTCATAGCCGGTAGAGTTTCAAATATAATGGAGACAAATAGTCTTTTCCCTCCACTCTGCGGCTATTGTCCAGGAAAGGACACCTGGTGCAATGCAGCGGTTTTTGCATATGATGCGTATGAGGGGTTTAAGATGGGGATGGAAACGGCAGCAGCCACCATTGATTTGCAGGACACATATAACAATGTCTCTTACACCTTACTTATGCATTTATTGATGGATATGCAGGTGGAACCACGCTTGACCAAGTGGATTGCTGCTGCACTTTTTGAGCGCACGTTATCAATGCGTTGTGGTTCATGGACATCACAACCACAACAGGTCCTAATGAGCCTTCCTCAGGGATCACCACTCTCGCCAGTCCTGTTCAATGTATACACCGTCGGGGTAACCAGCACACAAAAGGTCAGAGTTGGCAGAACAATGTCGTTCGCCGATGATATTCTGGTGTATCGCATGGGCAAGGACAGAAATGAGATCGCATCTGCATTACAGTGTGAGCTGAATAGGATTGGTGACTGGTGCAACGAATTCAAAGCGAATGTGAACCCAGCAAAGGCCTCTCTGACATGGTTCTCTCTTAACACTCACATAGTAAAGATACCTACCCCGGTTGTCAGCATGTGTAACAAAGACATTGACAGAAGCGAAACACTAAAATATCTTGGAATAACAGTTGACAGAAGCCTGTCATTTAAGAGCCATGTTGAGAACGTAATCCTAAAGGCAAGAAAAGGGCTAACCGCTCTCAAAGTTATGGCGGGGCGGATATAGAACAACGCCTGCTACTTTTTCTTTATCAGAGTCTAGTTCTGAGCGTGGTGGACTATGGCGTTGGTCTTCTGACAGTAAGCAGAACATCGCTGGATAAGTTAGAAAGGATTCAAAATGAAGCGATGAGGCTTATACTCGGTTGCACACGTGACACTTCTTGTGAGGCAATGCGATATGTCCTTGGATTGCCAACGATGGCCACGAGACACAAAGTCGCACAGGTAAAGCGTATCTGAGAGTTTCTGCGGACACAAATCATCCTCTGCACAAATCCATAAATGAGAACAAGGGCAGGCGATTGAAGAGAGGTCGATCCTGGATGGCCGAGGCAGAGGATGTTATTAAACAGGTCTGTACTCTAGATGAGCTGAGGCACAGTGACGAATGGATGCCTATATCAGAGGATATGACTGATTACGCCAGGATTATCAGCACACTTGACGCCGCTGTAGAGAATGGGCATCGTCAATGCGGAAATTCTTGCACTCGTGGATCAGCACTCCCATCCAGGTAATATCATTATCTACACCGATGGCTCTGTCAAGCGTGGCACCAGATCATCGTGGGCTTACTTAGCGCAACGAAACGGTTGCATACTTCATGAGGACTGCAGGGCTTTTGAGACAACGACATCGAGCATGACTATGGAGATCACCGCTGCCTCCAGGGCTCTGTCATGGGTGGCTGAGCAACAGGTTACCCATACGATCATCATATCAGACTCGATGAATATGCTTCAACTGATTGAATCTGGAAGTCTGCGTGTGGAATGGGTGGACAGCATTCGGAGATCACATCTCAAGAAAATGACTTGGCTGTACACGCCTGGACATGCTGGAGTGCGGGTAACGAGCGTGCTGACTCTCTTGCAAACAGTGCCCCAATTCAAGTGGGCAGAAGTATTGACAGAGCCGATATCATCAATGCGTCGCTCTCAATTGTGTGACACGGGCGGGTCTCAGACGCTGGAACGAGTTCGAGAATTAGGCGTTAAGTGTGGACATGCCAGACAGTGTTGTCTTTGTGATAGAGAGAGAAGATATAGTAATCAACTTCTCATGGGTACTGTGGACTTTGGGATGACTACTGCAACGGAGGACAGAGCACGAATGGGAATGCCCAATGTGCCATGACGTCGATCGCATAACATAACATAACTTGAGCTGACCTTTTGATATTTTCATTTGATCTCAGTAATCACCGTTTAGTGACATCATTTTCTAATTTAAAATTGGTCTATTCCCCCCGAAACTGTACTACTATTTGTTTTATTATATTTAGCTAATTGAAAAGCACAAGTTAATTATCCTTTATCCTGACATAATTTTGCATTTAGGAAATACAATTTACTAACATGTAATTTGTTAACATATTCATTTGTTGAAATGGCATCAAGCATGTAAAGCAAGAAATGAAAAGTTGATAATGAGTGCTGCTTATTCAAACAGATGTACTGATGCCAGTTTTTATAACTATTCATAAAAAAATGTCTACTTTTGTTATATGTTCTGGTACCATTTCAGTTAAACACAATTTCAGCGTATAAGGTCACTTTTGAGTCAAAACATTCAAGATGTCCAGACTTATATGGTGAATTGAGAAAAGACACAGTTAAAAAGAGCATTGACTTGTCAGCAGATGGTTTTCAAAACAATTGTTTGCGTCTCCTTTTGATGAAACAGTGCCCTTATTGCTACAAATGGAGCTTACAGGAGAACAATAATCTGAAAATCAAAGTCATGGACACTTCTTTGGAGAGTTTTACCAAAGGTATTTTCCAGTTGAAAAGTGTTGTAGACTTGGAGATTTGACACATAAAAGGATGACACTTTTATGAAACCACATGCTTGTGAGCAGCTTTTATTGAAGAATGTCATTTGTCAAGTTGAAAACATGAACACAGCTAACAGATACTCACATAGAGAACTTGTTAAGATTATCAATATCTCATATGGTACCTGATATAGAGCACTTTATTAAAGAGGCAAGGCCTCAATGAAGAATTTTTCTATAGATCTCAGCACATGGGGAAAAAACTAACTGATGACATAGTTGCATGGACAACAATACTGCGCAAGGCGCAGGGTCTTTGCGAAGAGATTTATGTATGCGCTGAAAGACGAGAGAAAAGCGAAAACTCAGAGGTTGTCATAGTAAAACACTTGTCAGTTGATCGTCTGTAAAGATGAAAAAAAAGGCCATATATCTATATTAAAGAGGCACAGGCATAATCTATGCATGTAAAGTTTCCTCCTTCTATATTTTCATAGCAGATTAACATATTAATAAAGCAGATTGTGTCATAATATAAAGGTGCCAGGGGCTGTTTCTGATACTATTCTTTGCTACCTAGTTTCACATACGAGTCGTGTTCAAATGAAAACGGGACTTGTTACACCATGCGTGCTAGAGTGCATGGATATTGATGACATTTTGCACTAGTAATGAGTATCCAATAATTAACATACGGTCACGTGTTCATCTTCCCAGCATGCATATGTGCTGCATGAGACTGTTAACAATATGGTGGGTGTGATTCCGAACCCGTCCAAAGTAAATCAGCGAGCTGTGATCCAGTTTCTTTCATTTGAAGGATGTCAAGCAGTAGACATTCATCGGAGAATGAAGGCAGCATATGGTGACAAATGTTTGTCGAGGACAAGAGTGATGGAATGGGCGCGTATGTTTAAAGACGGACGTGAGTTAACAGCAGATCTTGTACGGCCAGGTCAGAGCATATTGTTGCAACAGAAAAAGCCATAGCCTTGCTTGATAAAGCAGTACTGACTGACCGTCGCGGAGCATTCGTTGCTTGCAGAAGAATTCCATATGTCAATTGGGACAGCCCACATGGTTGTTCGGAAGAAATTGAACTATCGGAAGGTGTGTTCACAGTGGGTCCCACGGATGTTGACTGACCACCATAAGGAAGAACGGATGGGGTGGAGTTTGAACCACTTGATGCGTTACAGGACAGAGGGTGATGCATTTCTGTTGAGCGTTGTGGCAGGTGACGAATCGTGGTGCCACCACTATGAACCGAGCAGCAAAATTGACAGCATGCAATGGAAACATCCAGGTTCACCAAAACCCAAAAATTCAAGACACAGGTTTCTGCTGGGAAGGTTATGGTGACCGAATTTTTTTTACCATGAAGGGCTTTTGTTGGCCGATTTTAAGGAACCTGGTGTCAACATCAATGCCGCCCATTATAAAGACACTTTAGACAAGCTGCATAAGGCCATCAAGGCTAGCGACCAGGCAAGCTTTCTCAAGGTGTGATTCTTCTCCACGACAACGCTCGTCCGCAGGTCGCAAAAATTGTGCAGGAAACATTGTCAAAGAAGAATTGGGAAGTTCTTCATCACCCAGTGTATAGTCTCGATTTGTCCCCGTGTGATTTCCATTTGTTCGGACCGTTGAAGAAAGCACTAAAGGGACAGCGATTCAACAGCGACGCAGACGTGAAGACAGCGGTGACCACATGGTTCAGTGAGCAGCCACGCACCTTTTCTCGGACGGCATTCGAGTCTACCTAAACAGTGGGATGCTTGCCTAAATGCATACAGAGATTTTTCTGATGAACCCAGGTGCATTCTTATTCACAAGTGGTTGCTTTGTTTAATTCTGTTGAAACTGTTAATTTGCGTATGATACTTTTTAAATAAATCCACAAGTCCCGTTTTCATTTGAACACGCCTCGTTTTTCTAAGATATCTATGTTGTAGTTCATATTTATGCTTCCACTGTTGATGCCTTTCCCCCAAATATACAGCGAAAAATGATCGCTAAAGAGCAATGAATACACGGAGGAAGGGAAAGTGTGGGGGACTGACTGTCAGCGAGACAGACTCAAAACATTTCCTGTAGAGTAAAACCGGACCCCTGCCCTACATGAGTTTAGTACCATACACAAGTAGGGACCTAAGAACCGGGGTGCAACATACAGTCGTTCCTGTTAAAGATCATTTATATATCACAATAATAATTATTTTTTTTTAAATATTTAAAAAAAAAATTATTAAATTGGTTGCAAAGAACGAATGCTAAGAAGAAGAAGATGCCTTTCATGTAAACTTGAGGTTCTATCATTACAGGTGTTTTACTTACATGCCAATAATATACTTTTAGAGTACAGCACCTGATGATGAAGACATAGATGAGGATACAATGATCAACAATCTCCGTAAAAGAGACCACATGCTTGAAAGCCTGCTTGTCCTGCTAAACAGTGCAGCTGCTCTAGGCGTTGGTCCTAAACCAAAAGAACTTGGTAAACAATGGGAGGATGCAACACCTGTCATGGGCAATGTTCCTGGTGTGCGGAAAGGAATTCTGAAAGGGTATGTGCCATTTCTGTTGAAAAGTACGGTAAACTTGGAGATTTGGCACTTAAAAGAATGGCACTTTTATTAAAGCACATGCTTGTGAATAGCTTTATTCAAGAATGCTGTTTGTCAAGTCAAAAACACAAACACGGATAAGATACTCATTTAGAGACCATATGCTTTAAGACCTGCTTGTTCTGCTAAACAGAATAGCTGCTCTAGGAATTGGTCCTAAGCCAAAAGAACTCGCTAAACAATGAGAGGAATCAAACCTATTACGGACAATGTTCCTGGCATGCAGAAAGGAATTTTTAAAGGGTATGTGTCATTTCACAGGTGATCTGCAGAATACACTTTATTTTCTGGCAATGTTAGGTTTTAGTGTATATATAATACAATACTTTTAATATGATAGTGCAAGAGAAAAGTAAAAAGTAAAATCTATATCTCAATGGGGCAAAAACAAAATAATGACATCTGATAAAACAAGCATGACAAAGGATGTTTTAAGACCAAATGGGACCAACAAATTGGTGCATACTATTACACTTAGTAGTTGATATGATAATGATGTCAGAAGAATATAAGATCTGAGTTAAGATGCTTAATGATATCAGAGGAATACCGTATCTGAATTAAGGTGCTGTACCGACATAAATGTCAACTCTGTCCTTATATATCAACTGTGATATTGAAAATGAGAACAGTGACTACTAGGACACTTCAGACTTTCATAAATGGGTGCTTTGCACAGAATAGAAGGGCTGAAAGGTATGACAAAGTTAATGATGAAATAATGGAAAGAACCAAACAAACACCACTGGAAAGAGAACTTGAGAAAAAATGTTGGCACTGGATAGGACATACATTAAATCTTTCCATGCTTTTCGCAGCACACTGCGCCACAGCGTATTCTGTTGAGCGCTATTTGCTATACATTGCGCCATTCTAGTTGTTTTGTTTATACAAGTGTTTCTAATTTTACTTCTACTATTTTTAATATCTATTTTTATCCTTCCGGTTTCTCCACAATAATAGTTTTACTTTTTCTGTGGATTTGATCGTTCATTTACAAAAGTTTTGATTTGATTCAAGTGTATTTGTGGTTGCTGCAGATGCGCTAATTGTAAACAGTTCATGATGAAACCAGACCCTTCGGCTAATCATCCTCCCATGCCTATAACAGGAGAGCAGGAGATGATTTTGATATGAAAATACATGAGGATACGGATAGTAGTAGTAGTAATATTAGTAGATTTTGAATCAGGCAGACAATGATCAGGCCCAGCTGGAGCAGCTAGTTGTAAACAGTATGATTCTGATACTGAGCCATCTGTGCATCATCATAATTTTGTGCCAAATCTTAATTTCTATTCTTCTTCTTTCTTCTTTTGTCGTCACACTGCTACCGGGTTGTTGCCCAGTGTCGTGGTTTTCTGTTTTTGTCTTGCGCTGTTCTGGTGGCTTGTGTGATTGTTATCTTAATTTCTATTGTCATCAAATTTCGCCTGCACTTCACATATTGGATTACATATTGATCCCTAGAAGCATAAATGGATACATTTTTGGAGATTCTGTTATAATGTCAAGTAAGATTGGCATATGTCACTGACAATTTAGAATTTAAAGACCTGTGCCCTGTGGCTTGCGAATATGATGACAGAGCATGTCCTACAGCACTGCCCACAGTATTCAGACCTGAGAAGAAAGAGGTGGCCCACTTATACCACTGTCCAAGAAAACTGTATGGCGTGTCTAACAGGGGCCTTTATTAGAGAATTCAAAATCCCAGTCTAGAGAGCACGCAGTTGAAGAAGAAGAAAATGTACCAATAACAGAATTATCACTGGAGGAAGAATTGATAGAATCGTCAACAAATGAAGTGTTGAAAACGAAAATTGAATAATAGTTATCAAAAATTGTGGCTACAAAGTCAAATTTCAATATTATATCTACGCTTATAGGCTGCAGTAAGAAGTTGTTTATTGTATTCCCATCATCCAATTTAGCTGAAAGAGGAGTTAGCATGGTTACCAGACTATTCACAAAGAAACGGAACAGATTGTCAATAGAGTAATGCGGCGGTTTAAGATTATTGGAATAGCCTTATTGAAAGATTATATAGAATATTTTTGGTGACAAAAATGGCACCAAACATAGACAAATTAGTTTCATCACATCAAGCTCAGCTCTAATTAATACATTATAACCACAATTTTGTCAATAATACTGTGAGGAATACAGTAATAGTGGTATTATCTTCTAATAAAATAATTTAAAAGTGTGTCCTTGTTTTTCAATTTATAGTATATAAAATATACCCAAGGAAGGCGGTAGCGAATTATTCACTGAAAAAGGGGGCGCTCATTCAAAAAAGATTGGGAACCTATGCTTTAAACGATGAAAAATTGTTCTAATTGATTGACATTCAAGATATATGTTCAATCTGCAGAAAAATCTACATATATCAGAGTATTCGTGGCCGTACCCACATATTAAATCCAAAAAAATGTTAAGTTAGCATTCTGCAAATAGATAATATGCAGAAATAAAGGAGGTGATGGGGTAAGTCAATAACAAATTATAAAGCACTTAAGTGTGCTAAATTATCATGTTTTAATATAACTCTGATATTGTTTGTTTTTCCTCAGGAGCTCTGGGGAAGGGATTTTTAAGGTACAGGTGGCCAGGGTTCAAAGGGTTAAAAACTATACATTTACTGACACTCTTTTAATTTAATTGTAAATACTATTGTGCTGACTAGAAGTAATTTGCTTCTTATTTCCCATATGCTCATGTGAATGTGTACTAATTTTATGCTTGATAGATATAAATTCAAAAGCAACTTTTTAACAGAAACTCAATGACAATATTACAAAATTATGAAGTCCATTGTTTATTTTTCTAGCCAAGTACATGATCCTGAAGATGTATTTCTTTGTAGAAATTATTAATTCTTCTATTACATTTAACTCTTTCCACGCTTTTAGCTGCACACTGCTCCACGGTGGAAGTCCGTTGCACGCTATTAGCCACACACTGTGCCATAGAGTTGCTTCCCTTATAAGAAGTCTTTCTAGTTTTACTTCTACTGTTTACTTATACTACTTTTCAACCTTGTTATTCTATTGGGTTGTCCAGTTTACTTCAATTTAGTATATAATAATATATATAAATGTTTATATATTGACGAGTAGATGGGATCTTTTTTTGTTTACTCCCTCGAATTAACTGTTTAAAAATTGAGGAAATAACTCGGCGTGGAAAGAGTTAATATAGATTTGTTTCTTTTGCCATCATAGAGAACTTCCTTTGTCACCAATGGCAAAAGATGGTGCTTTGCCTCATTATGCACTAGGTGACCTCGGACTTATTCCAAGACCAACTCTGCATATTTCTACAAATGTAGACAAAATGAAACATATTTCAAATGCTGTAAAGTTAAGGGCCCTGCGAGGTGTTTTACAGAAGTCTGTATCTACTCAAACTGTCAGTGCACCAAAGGTTAGTTTAATTGTTTGTGACTAAATATTTCAGATTTAAAAAAAGGGTGTGGTATAGGATTCTTGTCAAGAGGTAAACTTGGAACAAAACTAAAAATAAATGAATATAGTGGTGTGTTTTGTTATCAGTGGTGTGCTCGCCTGCCCAGCGTGTTTGTAGCGCATTGGACGACAGGGTGACAAGCCCTCTGTGAGTGCGGGTTCAATTCCGCGGGCTGGCAGAAAAAGCCACTGGTTCTCGAGATTTACGGTGTTCATGGTGCCGAACCGAAGGGTTACGATGTCCATGGCACCGAGCCGAAGAGAGCTGAAATCAGGAAAATAAAAAATTATCAGTGGTGTAACAGCATGTCAAGTTAGCAGACTTGATTTGGAGAGGTCTGGGTGAAGATCTTTATTGAAAAGTGAAGATATAAATTGCTAATTCTCCTGCTGTGGATGCTGATCTTGCCTGACCTAGTCTATACTTTATTTTTGATCTGCATCTACCATCTGATGCTATGAGGGTTTCAGTGCTCTACTGCTCTACAATACATTAAAACAACTAATTGAAACTTTCAATTGAAAGGTTGGACTAATCAAGAACAAAAATGGTAAATTGCTCACACTAGATATCAAGCAGAAAAGTAGATGCTCTGAATATTTTAAAGAAATCCTAAATAGACCTAACTTACCAGAACTATTAAAATTGTATTAAAGGGCAAGAAACAACACTCTGCCAATTAACGAAGAATTAACCTTTTCACTCTGTAATTATTTTGACCTCTGGATGCATTTATTGTGCAATTCAAATTTAACATTCAATGTCAAGTAGTTTAAACCTTCTTAACTCTAGTACTATTTCTCTCAAGTATAACAAATTGTTGCTATATTGGATGTGGAATACATTCACATAATAATATTTTATATCAGGTGATATATTTTTGAACAAGTTATTGAATTATTGTAGCATGACTATTTTGAAGGAAATAAATCATAAACAATATTTATACTCACAGGTTTGTATTGCAACTTAATATTCATACATGTTTTCAACAGTAGCATCTAAATGAAGGTAATCCTTGTGTGAACAGGTTTCACCTAATTAGGTGCAGAAGTTTTTATAATATTCATTTTTTAGTGCGGACATGTCAACAAATGAAAATTCCAAAACAAAATTAGCATTTAAGTATTTACTTGTAGAAAAATATTGATGGTTCACTTATAATAGATTGCACTCGTCCTATCATTTTATTATGGAAGATATTGAGTGATACAACTCAAAATAATATTTTTGCTCATATAAATTACTTGTACAGTAAACCCTCGTTAACACGAACTCGAAGGGACCGAAAAATCACGAATTCGTGTTAAAAAAATTTGTGTAATCGGGGGACTCAAATTTTAGCATTGCAATGCAGCACAGTATTAACCATATACAATACAGATGCCATCATAGAAACACTACTACAGTAATTAACTTTTAAAGAAGTACTCACGTATTATTTTCTGCAGAAAAATTCCTGTATATTGCGCTGTCGCAGACAGGAGCGAAAGTGCATAATAACTTCACGGCCAATTGTGTGTATAGCTTCCGTAAACCTAGTGGTCATTTCAGCTGTTGTAGCAAACCGTTCTAAAGTGTCCAAGGCTGTTAACACTTCCTGGCGGGTGGGCGGTATACTATTGTCTTCATCACTTTCTTCTGATGATATTTCTTGCACCTCACACACAACTGATTGTACATGTACATCAGATTCCTCTGGAGAAAACACGGCATCATCGTCATCTGCACTAATGAATTCCTCAAAACTAACTCCAGGGTTTGCAACGTCTTGAAGAATATCCCATTCGTCATGAGAGGTGGTGTCGATGTCACCATCTAACTCTTCGATAGGATTAGTGTTGCTATGTCTCCAGGCTCTGCTAAAGCAGTTCTGCAAGTGTTTTGATGGCACAGATTCCCAGGAGACAGCGATAGCTTTATTGCATCGAGCACACTCCAACTTGGGGTTATCGTGTTGTTTTCAACAGCGCAATTGCAGCTCTCTACAAGTCGCTTGCTATAAGCTCTCTTCATAAGAGCAATAATACCTTGATCTAAAGGCTGAAGACGACTTGTTGCATTTGGGGAGAAAAATTGAACCTTTACGTTTGTTAAGTTCAGATCATGTATTTTATGGGCCGTACACCTGTCCATTGTCATAAGAACATGCCTATTCTGAGCCACCATTCGACTGTTGAAATGAAGAAGCCACTTACGAAATGATGTGCTGTCGATCCAAGCTTTCTTATGGTGAGAGTAGATGCAAGGTAGAGTATCCATGTTCATGTTTTTAAAACAACGTGGTTTCTTGGACTTGCCTATCACCCATGGGCGGTGTTTATCACTGCCGTCTGAATTACATACAAGGAGAACAGTTAGACGTTGTTTACTGCGCGCTCCACCATGGCACTTGTCACCTTTTATTCCGAGGATATGACTTGGAAAAAGATTGTAAAAAGTCAGTTTCGTCCATATTGTACACGTCACACGAGGCATACTTTTCTCTCACTCCGTAAAATCCATGCAACCAGTTGTTTGCCCCTTCTTCATCAACTTTATTTGCTTCACCACAAATCACTACTGATGAAATTGAGTGTCTCTTTTGGAACCGGTACAGCCAACCAGCGGAACAGCTGAAATCTTGAATATCCAAATTTTGGCAATCTCATTTGCTTTTGACTGAATTATAGGTCCACTTAAAGGTACATTGGAAGTGCGCATATGGTTGAACCATTCTAGAAGTAGCGTTTCGATATCTTCGTACTTAGCACTCACGAAGTCGCTTAGATTTTTACGGAACCTAATGCAACAGCATTAAGAATTTTTCCTGGTCTTTTAAGTACTGTGGATAAGGTAGACTTGACAATTCCATACTGTTCAGCAATTGTCTTTTTCTTCAATGCACCACGGTCTACTTCGTTTAGAATTCTTAGTTTTGTTTCCAGATCTATACCTGTCTGCTTCCTCTTAGACATGACTCTTCAACTGACTCTATCTAACTTTCCCTGCCCTATCTGAACATTTTCTCACCAGATTTTTATCAACTGGAATTTCATTTTCACTTTCTCCTCCTCCCTTCTCTCCTTCCACCCCCTCCTGCCCAAAACCATACTTTACTTCTAATTGGGTGTTCTGGCTATAAAATTCTCGCACCTGTAATCAAAATACAGTACCCAGAGCTTCTACGATGTAACCGAATCCTGGAAACAGCAATTTACTTCCGACAGATCTGGTATCGCACCTTCCGGGAACGCATTAATCTTTTCCCCGCTGTCCGAAAATGCTTTGTGTACATATTAATGAAATATTCAAATGAAAACAAACCTTCTCCAAAATATCTCAGGACAAATTGGTCTCCAAATAAACACCACAAAACAAAAATTGTTGACCTTACCAGCAGTCCAGAAAATATTCAACTAAAAACTACACTCTTGAAAAAGTCAAAAGTTTTACATACCTAGGGAGTATGATGACATCTACGGGGATACAGCGCCAGAAATTCCACACAGAATCGCATTGGCATCAAGTGCTTTTAACAAATTGTCAAATATATGGAAGTCCAATTCACTCAGCAAGCACTTAAAATTAAAGATCTTTAACTCTTGTGTGATTCCAGTATTAACTTATGGATGCGAGAGTTGGAAAGCAACAAAAGCTCTAGAAAGAAAATTAGATAACTTTGAGAATAAATGTCTTAGAAGAATATTGAACCTCAAATGGTCAGATTTCAGACCCAATACACAAATAAGACAAGAGACCAAGCAAGAAAATGTATCAAATTTTATAAGAAAGCGCCGCTGGAACTACATCGCCTCACACTTAGAATGGATGAAGAAGACTCTTACCAATCCCTCATATGGACACCAGAGGAAAAGAAACGAGGAAGACCAAGAGAGACTCTGCGTAGAACCATCACCAGAGAAGGCTCAACGATGGGCCTAGTAAACATTAAAGACCTAAAACAGATAGCGAACCGACGAGACATGGAGAACTATGACCTCTGCCCTATCGCCGCCCACAGGCCCAAGAGGAAAGACTAACTAACATATTAATGTCTTCACCTATCTCGCCATCTATCTCAAACTCAAGGGCATTCCTTTTACACTCACTGGACATCCACAGGTAAATGAAACTGTTAGTGTTACCTTTCCGATCACTAACAATGAAAGGTGACAAAAACATTGAGAAGCTTTGGAAGTTCGGGTTAAATGAGATAAAATTAGGGAGGGACTAAAATACAGTTCGTGATTGTGAGTACACAGAAATTTGTGTTATTTACTGATTAGAAATAGACATTTATGACGGGACCACATTTTTGTTCTTGTTAACCGGGTGTTCGTGTTAAGCGAGTTCGTGTTAACGAGGGTTTACTGTATTAGGTAATCAACAAATACTATAAACTGCATATTTATTCCAACTCTCTGCTATCAGTGCCAAACATGGCCCTTGACTAAGACACAAGAAAAAAGATTACAACATGTGAAATGAGATGTCTACGAAAAGCTGTCAATGTTACAAGGAGAGATAGTGAGAAACGAGAATATCAGAAGCATCGTTGGTACTATACCATGCATACAGTACATCGAGAAGCAAAGAATCAAGTGATTCAGCTATCTAATGAGAATGAAGCCACATTTACTACCATCACATGCCTACAATAATCGACACTCAGGGCGCAGAGCACAAGTCAGGCCAAGAACACGATGGATAGATAACATCTCAGAGTCCTGTGAAAGCATGGACTGACAACGTCAAGCGCAACACACCTGGCACAAGATAAAAACTAACTCTCCCCACGACGCTTCACTGCAAATGTGGTTAAGATAAGATAAGATAAGAACAAATACTATGGTAATCGACAAGGAAATGGAGAAATATAAAATGAATATAAAAATACATGGAGAATTACAACATCAAGTAAAAAGTTTCTTATATCTTGGTCAGATGATAACAGATGATGACAGATGTATAATAGAAATTAAAAAGAGAATAGGAATGGCCAAGGATAATTTCATACAGCAAGATCCAATACTAATTGAGGGAAGGGACATAGAAGATGTGGATGAATTTGTCTACCTTGGAAGTAAGATCAGCAGATCATGAGGTACAGACAAGGACATAAATGCTAGGATTAGGAAGGCCGACAGGCCTTTGCGATCCTGCACATGGTGTGGAAATCCGCTGCCATCTCCACGAAAACAAAGCTCAGGATTTTCAGCTCAAATGTGAAGTCAGTGTTGCTGTATGGCTCGGAAACTTGGCGAGTCACTAGAGCAAATACAAATAAGATCCAGACCTTTGTCAACGGATGTTTGAGGCGGATTCTCAGATTGAGATGGTATGATAGAGTTACAAACACGGATCTGTGGATAAGAACAGGGCAGGAACCTATGATGACACAGGTCAAGAGGAGAAGATGGCGATGGATAGGCCATACCTTACGGAAGACACAGTCGAGTGTCACTAGACAGGTGCTCGAGTGGAGGCCGCAGGAAAGCGAAAAGAGGACGCCTAAGCAGACTTGGAGACGAGGTCTTACTGTGGAGCTGAAGAGTGCTCAATTGACCTGGGAGACCATAAAAAGAACAGCCAGAGACCGAGAAGAGTGGCGAACAACTGTTGAGGCCCTATGCTCCACGAGGAGCGGAGAGGATTAATGATGATGATGATGAAGGATAATTTCAATAGTATGAGAAAGTTACTGACATCCAAACAAATTACAAACAGGCTAAAAATGAGAATGATCAAATGCTATATATATCCTATATTAATGTATGGCTCGGAAACATGGACAATGAACAAGCAGTTAGAAGACAGAATTTATGCATTTGAGATGTGGATATATAGAAGCATAGGCAGAATTTCATGGACAAAAAAACAGACAAATAAACAAGTTTTAGGAAAACTAGGCATGAAGAAACAATTATTAAGAGAAATAAAATTCAGACAATTAAAGTATTTTGGGCACATAAAAAGACACGACACCATGATAAAATCTTTACTAGAGGGGAAAGTTGAGGAGGGAAAGTTGAGGGGAAAAGCAAGAGGAAGACCGAGAGATAAGTGGGAGGGAAACATTAAGAAATGGACAGGTTACAGTCTGGCAGTGTGCAACACCAAAGCGAAAGACAGAGGATGCTGGAGATTCATTGCAGCCAACCTTTGATGTGGAGATGGCACCTGATGATGATGATTAGGAATATGCAACGCCCATTCCTTAAATGCAATTATAACATTAGACTTAGAATTACAATTATTGATACTGCGTTCCGTAAACAATTAAATGTCGCTATTACCATCAATTAAATATTCTTCATTACAATCACAAGTTATAATTTGATCTAACAATACTCAGTATTGCACTATATAAACTCATTTTGGTCTTTATGACAAGGTTGGCTAATGTCAGACACATTATTGTTAAAAAAAAGAAATATGACTTAACTTTATCACAATAACACACGCTTTCTGTTAAAAGGAGTTCAAAATTGTCCCCCACATATAAGTACTTTCTGTTTCATGACGATTTTTTAAACTTCAATAATGTTAGTGTGAAGAAGCATTTGCTTCCTTGAACAGACACCCAAAAGCCGGCATATAGGCTTAGCAACATTCTAAAAATATCCATAAGCAGATATATTGGCTTAGCAGTCTCAAAGGGTTAATACATGCCACTGAAATTAAAGAGGCAATCCATTCCATGATAAACTATAATGCAGCAGGCAGTGACAATATCACTGCAGAAATGCTCAAAGTAGCAGATGATACAGAAATTAGCTATGTGCAAGATCTATGTAATAAAATATGGGAAGAAGAAACAGTCCCAGAGCAATGGAAGAAGAAAATAATTGTTAATATCCCCAAACAGGTGGTTTCAAGGATTGCAACAACTGCAGAAGGATCACCCTACTATCATTAGGGGCTAAGACTTTTTGTTAAATCAGACTCAGTAAAGTCAAAGTTGCATTTTATCTCTGCCATTGCTCGGAGTTACTATTGACTCGGTGAATGCCCATGTGGTGCTGGGACCGCAAGGGAAGCAAAGAATAGTGCCACTGTGACCTACAGGGCATGTCGTAAGAGGCGACTGATGTAGGACCTAGGAAGCTACCCTAGTAAATAAAAATATCACAGAAATCGGATGTGCTGGCCTACTGGCACAACATACAATTGCTCTTAGGCTCAGATCACATACAAATCACTTCATAGTGGTTAACAAGTGGTCAATATAGAGCGTTCACAGAAGAAGAAGAAGACTAGGTGAAGATCAAATGTTGCCGGGGCAAAACTGGCAATTTGGGCGATTGGGTTAAAAAAGGCAACTGCAAGATTTGGATTATGCAAATGATATTGCCTTGGTAAGTTAAAACAACCAAGATATGCAAAGAAAAATAGACAACTTATCATCCATAGCACCAAAAGTTGAATTGCAGAAAACACAAATATAATATAAACAACTATGACAAGTAATGCATTAGTAATTCAAAATTATAAAAATAACAGTGCAGTTCACCTATCTGGGTAGCAACTGCACTGGTGATTTTTCATTAATGGTCATGATGCTAGTTTGTGAACAGTTCATAAATCACGCATCCATTTACAATTTGTTTAATGTTTATGTATTCCTAAATGGCTTACTAATATAAAGAGAGTAGTTGGACTTCTTTATTCAGTTGGATTTTTTCTCCCAATTTCAATTTTTTTTTTTATGTATACAAATATTTTTCCTGCATTATATTTGCTAATACAGTAAATATTTTGTGAAACTACATCCATTTTTCTCCAGTGTGATATATAATAAGTAATATTTTAAATCATATTTGAAAACAAAATTTAGTTTAGCTAAATTATGAGTGCAATTTTTAACTAAAAAGTAATTCCGTCCAGAGGCTAAAAACTCTGTAGCGAATCAGTTAAGACAGTGTTATCTGAATAAATCAAGTTGGTCAATGTCATCCACTAGTCCCCAACTCGCTTAATCCTTTTGTTTGATTTTAATCTCCTACAGGATTAGGTGGGAGACCAATGCAGTTTGCCTCTTTTAGTAAGTCAGCACCAGACTACTTTAAAAGTTTTTTTCTAGTGATTTCTATAACAATTAGTTTTTTACATCACTAGTCCACCCCTCAGTTGTTTACCACAGCATGATTGATAATGTGTAATTTTCTCATTTTTATATCACCAATATTGAACTCTAGGTTTCTATAATTTTCTCGTTAGTCGAGACATATATAGAATATAAAATTGTTCTTATAGCCATGCAAATAATGTATCTATTGCATATTTCTGCAGGCTTTATTCTATGCTGATCAACTAAGTGGTAGAACTACATCCCCTGCTCAGACATCAGCTACGAAGGAGATACTACGCCCTCCATATGGTCCATCACCACTACCTATCCCCAAGAAACTTGTCACTGGTGTTAACTGAGATTTTTAACAATGGTCGCAATTTCTTTATTTAGATATATTATTGATACAATACCACAAATTTTAGTGTTATGAGCTATTTCTGATTTCTTGAAGTGTTTAGTTACTAATCATTTTGTCGCTCAAATCTTAGGCATATCATATGCACTTATTGCTGTATGCCTCAGTGAAGAGCTTTACTATCAGTCCCAACAAATGGGAAAAACGCTACATATGGAAAGCAACACTACACAAAGATGCAGTCTTTCAAAGAAAAATATAGAGACAAGCTTCAATTCAAGAGAAACAACCATAAATTCAAAAGTCATTACAGTTACACACTTTCCCTCTGAATGTCTGCAAAGACAAAAAAGGCGCTAAATATATATATAGTCTACACTGATCCACTACACTCTGTCCATACCCATAATTACTCAATCTCTCAAGCAGATGACGAAGGGTATGAATGATGATGATGAGGCCACAGACTTCTTATATAGATACTCCTTATTTGACATTGCAGGTCTACTTGTGCAACATTTCATTATTATGTCATGCAATCACATTAGAGCGATTAATTGCAAGTTGCAAGAACGATTTTTGGCTAACACTATGTTACCAGTGTCAAACATGGCCAGTAACAGCAGCTAATGAGTGGAAAATCATAATGACAGAGATGAGGTGTCTTAGAAGAGCTGCAGGTGTGACAATAAGAGACAAAATTAGAAATGAAGAAATCAGAAGACTGGATGTGAAACCAGTCATGCAATTCATAAAAGAACAACAGATTAAATGGTTTGGACACCTGACCAGAATGCCCTGGTATCACCTACCACAGCGAGCCACACAGCAAAAGTATAATGAGTACAAAGCAAGAGGAAGACCACGCAAAGATGGAGCGACAGCATCAAGAACAGTCTTGCGACAATGAATATCAGCTTACAAAGTGCCTTAAAACAAGCACACACAAGATCACTACGTTTCCCCAACACTTCTATAAAGAAGTAAATGGTGGAAGATAAGAATCACATTATAGTTGCATCACCAGTTGTAGTGTTATGATCATCTACTAGGTAGTAACTGAATAATTTCAGTATACCCGCTTATTCATATCCAATAGAAATGCAATTATAGACTATTTGTAAGCAGGTCTGTTAGGTTTTCATTACACAAGTAAGAACTTGTTAGTTTTAGCACTTATAAAAGCCATCATCAACTCATGTTGGTGATGCTAAAGTAGTTCAAGCTTGTGACAGCTGCAAGATATTTAAACTGTCTGACTTGTTCTAGAGTCTGTTCTTCTAATATCATTTGATGCATCTTCTCTCTTGAGATCACCGTGGTTTTTGTTTCGAAGTTAACGGTGATCAAGCATTAGACTAATCAAGTAGTAGCATATCCCTTTGCGCCGCTTTCATCACAGCCAACCTGAAAAACTATCCGTCTCTAGCAAGTTCACCCGCCTCTTCCAGCACTAATGTTCAAGGTTTCTGTGATGTCCTGCTGCCACCTTTGTCTTGGTCGTCCCCTGCCTCGTACTCCAGGAACCATGCCTTCCATTACCAGACTAACACCATTTTAAAATTTGACACCAGGTTATTCTGTGCCTTTGCTATTTTGTCTTAAATTTGTTGTCAATAATCTTAATTCTTTTTGAGTTAGATGCCAAGCCACTTAATTTTTTGGGAAACATATTCTAACATTCTGATTGTAAACATTTTGCATTTTAAATATCCACAAAGCACTTCTTCTCATGTATTGTAAGGGAGCGGGGAAGAAATAATTATTTCTGTATGTTTGTAAGTTTTCAGTCTAATTTTGTATACTACCACAATTATACTGCAGCTTTAAAATAGAAATCCTTCAAAATATTTCAATTTGCAAATCAACTTAACACTACATGTTTTCTATCACCAGAGTACTTGTTTATTCAATAATTAAATATGAGTAATCATTTTAATAAATTGATGTCCCATCAGGTAATATCCCAGAATCTTTAAATACAATCAATGCTAACAATGAGCAACTGTATAAAGCTCATCATCAAGGTACGTATCCTTTATAGGATGTTGCTCTCTTTGCAGCGCATCTGAAATTCACTCTGTCTCTAGCCAGTTCACCCACTTGGTCAATGGTCACACTAAATTAAATAGTGTTGTATGTGTGGTCAATAGAATATCTAATATTATTTTGAAGTTGCCAGCCTTGCAAAACAGTGACACAATTATATATTTCATCTATCAGTAAATTATTTGCCCTGTTTGCTTATTTTGTAAATCTGTATTTATGAACAATAATGAAATATTTTTTTTTACTTCCTTATTGACTGTTCAATAAAAACTACCATGTCAAAGTGTGCTGTCTTTTGCTAGTTTTGTCATTTTATCATGGTGCACTTATCTTGGCATATGCATTATATATATATATATTGTAATTATATATATGTAAGTATTGTAGTGTTAGTTTTTTTTACAAATGCAAATTAACATCAGAAAGTAATTACTTCTAGTACAAAAGGATGAATGCACAATGAGAAATAAAATTACACAGCTGCACAGGTTGCTGCTGCTCCTTAGATATGTGATCTACTGAAAGGCATCCTCATACTTTCATCATCACAGTGCAAATGTTTGCATGGGGGAATGCAAATATTTATTGAAAATCCATCCATTGTGAGGAACTTGAACGTCTTCCATGAAAATGAAGACATGCACTCGCCTCAGTCAAAGCAAAGAATGAGTTGCCATAGTCAAGAGACAGCCTCACACCACAAGATTCAAGAGAGGTATGTCACAGATGATAAAGATGTAGAGGACAATTGTACTGTACCAAAGAGAGATAATTAATTGTGAATAATGAGAGAAGATGAAGGATTGACTTGATTGCACCGAGTTTCCCAATATGGCTTTGTCCCACTAGGCAGAAATGGCACACCACCTGCCGAAAGTGTTGCTCAAAGCACAAACTCCGTGGCTCCAGAAATGATATTGACACATATAATAGTAGTATCTTTGGACTGAAACAGAGATTTTGCAGAGAAAGATTAGACCTAGAAATTCAGCATCTCATATCTGATCACACTGGGACCACTGAGTGTAACAAATTTAATATGTCAATTCAGATCCAGGGTCGGGGTGCGGCGTCCCACTGGTGACTCTGGATAACTTTGTGCTGATCGCATGGCCTCATGTGCCGGCGACGCATCTTTCAAATGTCTGTCCTTAAGATACTGGGCAAAGTTGGCTTAGCGTGAACCCCAAAGTTACGTTCTAGCGCCTTACGAAACTGCGCTCCCTGAGACAGCCCGGCAGGGAACGATTGTTCACACAATTAACATCCCCGGAAAAATCAGGGCGGGTGATGAACGGCGAGTGCAAAAGCTAAGTTGCGCTGATAGCGCCGAATAAAACGACCCATACATTACGATGTGCCCCAGCCTAGGGTTTCCGGGATCAAAGGAAATTACAGAGTAAATGCAAATTGCTTAGTGCAGACACGAGCGTCCATAAAGCGTCCCATGAAACAAAACTCCTGTTCTCCTCGCACTGAACCACTGCTGCCTTGTAGTTTATGGTTGGGGATAACCAAAGGCTAGCGGAGTAAACCGCAAACAAAACTGGACGGTAGGCAAACCAAGCAGTCCATGAACAAAACTGGTATAGCTGTGCAGATGACACTCAGCCCGGGAGGGCAGGTCGTCTACGGGTCGCTGTCCTGAAAGAAAATAGCAACCTACTGCCTTGTGGGTTTCGGCTGGGGACAGCAAAAGCTAACGGAAGCGAACCAGTAAACGCTTGTTGAAATCGGATAAACGGCTGAAAGATAAGCACCTGAGCTCCAAGTGGCACTGAAAGTTGTGACGTAGCTACCCATGCTACAGGCTGCATGGACCAATTTTTAATCATGAATATGTTTAGTATTGAATCTCGATATTGTGCTACGCCTGTGGAGAGCCGTCGGGCAGGACGAGTGTCGGGCCCCATGCCTCGAAGGGGACCATTGTTTGCTACCGACTGTCCCCGTCCTCCAACTCGGCAAAGCAGCGAGCGAGGCTCACGGGAAAAAAGCTGCTGGTTCGATATAGCCAAATACTGGCCAGAGACGATTAAACATTGTGCAATGGAATGCCGAAGGTCTTCATCACAAAAATCAAACACTCGAAATAAGACTTGCAGAAGACGAGATCGACGTAGCGTGCATACAGGAGACCCATCTAAATGCCCAACATAGATTCGCGATCAGAGGTTACCAAACCTTCAGATTAGACCGAGAATGGGCTCAAGGGTGGAGTCCTCACCCTAGTACGAAACGGCATGCCAGCAAAGCAAATGCAAGTAACCGCAGAAAGCGCAGTCGCAGCAGAGATCGTAGGCGTACTCATTACATGTGAGGAAATTCAGATTCTTTTGTATAACAAACTGCCCAGTGACATCTCGCTGTCACTCGAGGCAATGATTATCAACGATACAGCATGCATGGTGGTCGGTGATTTCAACAGCCACCCAGAAAGATGGGGCTACCTCGAAACGAACAGCAGAGGCGTAGAAGTGGAAGACTGGGAGACAGAGAACAACCTGTTCTTTTTCAATGCCCCAGACGATCCGCCAATCTTCTACTCGAGAAGGTGGTATACGACTAGCACCCCCGATTTGGCCTTCGCAACAAGCGACCTCTCCACAAAAGCAGTACGTACGGTTGCAAAGCAACTCGGAGATAGTGACCATATGCCCGTCAAGCTGCAAGTAGACCTGAAATTTATACCTGAGCCCAAAATGTGGTTGCCACGGTGGAACCACAAAAAGAATTGGAAACAGTACGAGGCACTGGCAGATGCCAATATTGAGCACCTCAATATGCATGAAAACAAACACATGCGATCCGTGGCAAGGGAACTCTCACAAGCAATCTTGAAAGCGGCACGGGAAACCATTCCTAGAGGCGCACCGAAGGATTACAAGCCATACTGGACAGCAGAGGTTCAGAAGCTTGAAACGACCTTGAATTGGCAAGGAGTGAGGAAAAACAGGCACAGACAATAAAGACCAATACTGCTTACAAGACGGCAGCGGCCAAGTACAAGCGGGAGGTCAAACGATCAACACGACAGAGCTGGGTTGATAAGACCGAATCTCTTAACTTTGATAGGGACGGTCATAAATTGTGGAAGCTCACAAAGCACTGAGTGATGAAAACACCAGCCGACCCCAATATTCTTGGAACAAGATTTAAAAAATGTGCCCAGGAAAGGAAGCCGCAAATGTCCTAATGAAAAAAATATGCAGAACTCAGCAGAGTCAGTATAACAAAAGACAAAAGGATGACACAAGAGAAAAGCGCAGCCCTCCAAGGCGAGCCAAGAAAAGCCGATAGTCACCTAACGGATACATTCACTAGTAATGAGTTGGAAGAGGCATTAAGGGAGCTTAAGTTCAGGAAGTCGCCCGGAAAGGATGGGATCACAAATGAGATGCTTAAAAACTTGGGTACTAGAGCAAAGGCAGCACTACTGGCCATCCTAAATATGTCGTGGAGGACAGGCATAGTACCACGAGAATGGAAGAAAGCGATCATGGTACCCATCCTAAAACCAGGCAAAAATAAACTTGACCCGGCGAGCTACAGATCAATAAGCCTCATAAGCTGCACGGGCAAACTCATGGAACTCATGGTGAACAAACGGCTATCTTGTCACTCGGAAAGCTAAGGTCTTCTCATGGCACAACAGGGAGGGTTTCGGAAGTATCGATCTACAAAAGATAAGGTAACCTATATCGCCCAGGAAATCGAGAATGGTTTCCAAGAACGGAAAGAGGGGCTCAAACTCAAACTCCTCACCCTCGATAAGTAGTATGTAATGGGATACTTGGGTATGATTTTGGTGTTTATTGATAGGCAAGAGCAATATACTCATAGGCGTTTTGTGGTGGAAATTGATAGGCAAGAGCAATATACTCATAGGCGTTCCTATGCGTAGGCTAGGACCATGGCCAAAGGATTTACTAAGGGGGAGATAACTATTGGTTTATATAAGGGATATAATTTTTGGGTTATTAAGAAGGAGATAATCGTTTTTTAAATTTAGATATACATTTATATATATATATATATGGAAAATGGAAATATGTGGCGTCTGTGGCCTAGGGGTTAGTGACTCGGTCTATTAACCCGACGTTCTGAGTTCGAATCACGCTGCGGACAGTTTGCTTGCAAATTGTTTCCGTTGATTTTAACAAAAGGACGATGGCGCCACCCGTTCAGAAAGCAATGGCAAACTACTGAACGTATAAGTGGTGCCTAGAAAATCAACGACTTGTTTACTGTGGTTGATGGCTACGTCCTTTGGGATATGCCACGATTTTTCATATATATATAACATAATAGTGATAGGCGAGAACAATATAATCGGAGAGGTGATAGGCATGGCCACTCTTAATATAACTTATATAGTAGGCGTCCACAGGCATAGGATAGTCATATAGCTTATATAGTAAAATACCCACCCTAGGGGTGGATCAAGGCAAAAGAAGGATTTACTAATGGGAAGATAACTATTCGTTTATATAAGGGGGAGATAAATTTGTTTGTTTTTTGGTTATTAAAGTGAAGATAATTTTATTATTTAGATAGGTATTATGTATATTAGATAGTTATATATAAAATATTTTTTGTGAAAAGTCGATAGTTTTTGAAAAATCGATAATTTTTGTAAAATTTTATTTTAAACAGGGTAATATAAAAAAAAAGTAATAATATTTTTTGGTGATATTTTTATTTGTTTTAACCATAAGCTATATTTAGATATGATGTAATATTTTCAAAATGTATATTGACTTCTCGTGTGCTTGTCTATGGTAAGGTAATGTTCTTTGTGTTCTATTTGAACAATGTTAAGGTAGGTAAGCTTAAATGAAGAGTATATTTTGTGTATATATGTGTGTATGCGTTGTTGTATAGGTATTATGTGATAGTATTTACTTGTATAAGTGTATATCTGAGTGTGGTTGTATAGTCAGGTAGACATATAAAAAGGAAGGAGGTGGGGGCAGTAAAGGGAAAGAATTTCGGTATGTTAAAGTATGTGATAGAATTTACTTATATAAGTATATATGTGAGTTAGGTTGTAAAGCCAGATATATAAAAAGGGTGGGGTAATGGGGAGGATTTTGGTATGTTATAAGATAAGTATTCACTTATAGGAGGTTGTGTGTGTGTATTTAGATAAGTATATATATATAAGCTATTCTTAGCTTTGTACATACAAGCTATTTAGGATAGCAGAAATACATATATACATAAAGAGAGACAGGTATACATATATAAACAAACAGATATACATTTATAAATAAGAAACATGTGTTTCGTAACATACAATATTTTTATTGAAAGTGATATACATATATACGATATAACAGTAGAAAATTAAAAAGTGAAACTTTTTCGTCAACATTTGTAAGCAGTAGGCTGTAATACTAACCAATAGGAAAACCCGGCATATGATATAAATAAAAGCTAGTGGCGAGGACAGATTCAACAATGTATTTTGTATTTGGGTGATTATAGTGCCCAGTGTCATATCTCTCGTTTTCCTGTACATGTCTTATAAAGACGTCGAAATCTTCCCTGGTATTAATTCATTTTGGTAGGTCTAATATAAGTGTGTTGTTAGACGAAGCGTGAAAGAACGTAAGGTCACTCATTTCTCTATCTCTAAGCACCGTATGGTGACTATAATTGATTTTGAAACGATTCAGCTGTGGGGTAAATATACTCTCTAAGTTAGATGTCCAATCTAAGGGGTTCGTCGTATCTGGGCTGCGAAAAAAGGTAAACGTCGACAAGTATGTAGTTATTTTAGAATGAGACTTGATAGTCTCCCAATTGTCTATATAAATTTGTTGGACGTCGGCTGGTAGATCAGCTAAAGAACCAAGTTCATCGACTTTTCGGCGTTTTTGCCTTGCTTTATCTACCAATGGGTCACCCGAAGGAAGCGCTCTCCTATTGGAGGACGAGGAGGGCGATATTTCTTGTGATCTTTGTTGAGCAGAGGGTGGCGCCATGCTCGCTGAAAACGGGGGCGGCATGACCGCTGACTGGTATGGGTGATTATCGGTAGCTGGTATCGAGACTGAAACAATTGGCGCTTTATGTACCTTATTTATATGTGTTTGCAGGTTGTCTGCTCTATTATAAATTTTATTGCAGTCAGGGCACGCATGGCGTTGGTTACGGTGGGTGGTTTCATTATGTCTGACAAGGTCGTAAGCTCTAGTAAAAGTCTTTTTGCAATCTTGGCATAAGTGACGAGGTGTTAGCTGAGTCAGGTTGTTGGAAGTCATCTGTGGAATACAGTTATTCTCTGACGTACATTATACTTTTATATAATGACCGACATACCGGAAACCAAGGACGTTTCATTGTTGGGAGTTCAACTCAATGCAATAACAATGGCAATGTATATAATTCCTGCATATGGTGGTGGTACTAAAAGTACATATAGTAAAACGCTTGGGCGTTTAGTTACAGAACTTTCAAACAGACACGTTCTGTTTTCAGTAGATTAGTTAACGAAACCAATCCCAGGATATATTTGAAACTTTTGTAGATATTTCTGATCAAGTATTGGAAGATAGCCGTATAAACTAGGGGCGGATAGTCGCTGTATACACCTTACGTTTTCATCTGACTAACCTTTTCATCTGGTTGCTAATTCATACAACGTGGATGTACTCATAGAAAATTCTCTATTCTTGTTGGTAAATACATCGGTGACAACCTAGGTACGTTGATTCGTATACATGGAGGCTGGGACGCCTTCGTAAAATATTTTCAGAGACTGGTGGACTACTTACAAGGTTTTCGTTTTATTCTTAATATATTGGAAAATTATGTTACTTAAATAAAAATACTTACATTCGAATTGTGTTTTATTTTCGACGTTGTCGTAGATGTTTTCTTGTGTGTAAAAAGTGTCGGCTTATAACTTGCCGGATAAATAGTTCTGGCAATCCCAAAACTTCATATAGCAGCAAGTCATAAATTTGGAATAGAAAATATAGGCCACGCCTATTTCTCTACGAAAGTGCGTGGTATTTCAGAAAAGCAATCGATAGATCAATGTACGCGTTACATTTTTAATTTATGCGCAAAGCAGTCCACACCCCCTTTTAAAATATCACTAATTTTCTAGAACAAGTTACAAATTGTTCACTGGGTTTTTTTTCAACTTTTTTTTAAATTGTGCCAATTATCAACCTGCAATAATGAGTCATTTTCTTGAACAAGTTGTTGTACAACTGGATATTTGAAAAGAGCGCCAAGTTTACAAAAGCGCACCAATAGTATGACTCGTTTTCTTGAACAAGTTCTAACTTGTCAACAAAGAAACTTTGAAAAGCGGGCCAATTTTCTCTGTTTAAAATTCCAAACAAGTTCAGACTTGTTTGACAACTTATTACAACGGGGCTTTATAAATTGTACCATTTTTTTTGGGTACCAAACGCACACATTTTCTAGGATGACTCATGCTAATTGTATTAGTTAGTTTATTCCTTTCGAGCCAAAGGCGGCACATAGGGCAGAGGTTTTAGATCTCCATGTGATACGGTTCTTTGCTAGCAGTTGGAGATCTTGTATGGTTTTACATCCCAATAGTTTACTTTCTTGTTGGATGGTTCTTCGAAGAGTGGTCTTTGGTCTTCCACGTTTTCTTTTCCCAACTGGTGACCACGTAAGGACTTGTCGATTTAGTCTCTTTTCGTCTGATCTAAGAACATGACCTAAATATTTCCACCTTCGTTTCCTTATTATATTTGATATGGGTTGTTGGTGTGTTCTATCTCTCACTGTGTTGATAGAAACGAAATCACTCCATTTTACTTTTAATAGTTTTCGTAGACATTTATTCTCAAAGCTGTCCAGTTTCTTATCAATTTTCTTTGTTGATTTCCAACTTTCACAACCGTAGGTCAGTACAGGAATCACACATGACCTAAATAATTTAACTTTTGTACATATACTAAAGTCTTGAGATTGCCAGATATTCGTTAATTTAGTGAAAGCACTAGCTGCTATAGCAATACGAGAGTTTATTTCTTTCATTGTGTCTCCGTTGTTACAATTGTATGACTCATATTTAAAAGTCAAACAAGTTCAAACTTGTTTTTACCCAAAACAATTGTAGAAGACAAATGACAAGACAATTCAATTGTAACATTTATTTTTGTAACAGACTTACTAAAAAAAATTACAATTTTAATGTCTCAATTGTAACAGAGTATTATAAAAAAATCGATATTTTTTTTTTAACGGTAATTTAAAAAAAAATTAATAATTTGTTAAGTGCTACATTTATTTTGGTTTACCAGAATCTATATTTAGATATGACATAATATTTTTAAAAATATATATTGACTTCTCGTGTGCGTGTCTATGCTAAGGTAGTGTTCGCTGTTTTCTATTTTTAGCAGAGATGAAATTATGTAAGGTTTAAAGAGGAGTATATTTTATGTGTATGATTGTGAATACATGGTTCTATAGACATGTTGATATATATATATTTAAAGTAAGCGGTAGTGGTAAAGGTGGAGGATTTCGGATGTGCTGTGTGCATCTTAGAAGTGTGGGGTACTCTGGTAGAACCGAGAGAAGACCATTGTAAAAGTGAAAAGTAGAAGTGTGAGGTGCCCAAAGTAGAAGTGAGAGGTGACCATTTTAGAAGTTTGAGATAACCATGCTAGAAGTGTGAGATGACCATGTTATAAGTGAGAGGTGTTCATGTTAGAAGTGAGAGGTAACCAAATTTTAGAAGTAGGAGATGACCAAGTTAGAAGTGAGATATTGATAAACAACAAACTTATTTTGTAGTTTTTTTTAATTTTGAAGGTTACATATGTATACATTGTTAAATTAAAGGAAGTTTCATTTTAGTAAATCGATAACTTGCAGTAGTAAAAATATGACCGCTTCATTTCCACCACATTCATACCTAAGTACTCCATTACACACTACTTCGGTATAAAGGGAAGGATGTACAAATGGCTTTAGAGATACCTGGAGAACAGAACAGAAGGCTTCAAGTTCAGGGGTACACAAGTATGAAGGCCACATTAGAGCAAGGAGTCCCCCAAGGAGGAGTGCTCTCACCAACTCTCTTTCTGATCTTTGTTAATGACATAGCAACATGCCTACCAAAGCGAGTACACTCTGCCATGTATGCCGACGACCTGGCAATATGGGAGAGAAAAGAGTCAATGCCCATAGCAACAAATCGACTGCAGGATACGCTAAATAAGCTAGAATGCTGGTAAAAAAGTGGAATATGAACATAAACGCTTCTAAGACTACCTACACTGTGTTCTCGCAGAACAACCAGAATCACAAAATTCAGCTTAAAGTCAATGTGTAAGATCTTCCAGAAAGCAAGACCCCAACATACCTGGGAGTCACACTCGACCAAAAGCTGACTTGGTGCCCTCAAATTGAAAATGCTACGGCAAATGCGAGACACAGGCTCACGATGATGCGCAAACTCGCAGGCTCCACGTGGGAGCAAACACCAGAGTCCTCAAAACACTCTACTCTGGAAGAGTACGACCGGTCCTGGAGTACGGCATTGCAGCGTGGAGTAGTGTATCCAACAAGCAATTTGCCAAAGTAAGCAATAGTCAAAACCGTGCAATACGCATTATCACAGGGGCCATGAAGTCCACGCCCATCAAGGCGATGGAAACAATCACAAGCATCCAACCAATGGCAGATCGAAGAGACAGAAAAGTCTTGGTACTGGCGGAAAAACTTAAACGGCTCGATTCCCACCCCATGCACGAAAGAATGAACGGACTCGGAAGGGGCAGGATACAGAGAATCAGCTTACCAAAAAACGCTAAAGCACCATCTGGTCCTAGCAAAATGTAAAGTCAAATCATTGGGTTTGAAAAATGGAGTAGCAAAAAAAGAACAGCATAACAGGTACGTGAGTAGGCTCAGCAATCAAAATCGAACTGGTACGAGCAGTCGCTGGACGCTGTTGGAGATATTGCGAAGGAGATCGGAGCACCTATGGACATGTCCGGAGTGCAATGAAGATATTCCAAACTGAAACTCAAATCAATCCCGGCAACCGATAAGTGCCCGCCGTGGAAAACCAAAATGCCGGAACTAAGAGAATCAATTCCAGGCATACTGAAAAAGGGCAGCAAGAAAACTTCGAAAGAAGAACGGCCACAGAAAAATACATAGCGACCGAATACCCTGAAAATAAGTGGATACACGTGTATCCTGCTGGATCGGCAAGGAATGCTATCAGCGATGGCGGAGGAGGAATATTGCTTAAACTCTCAAAGAAAGTGATGGTCACGAAAGCGATTGCCACAGGTAAATACTCAAATTACTACCGGGCAGAGACAGAGGCAATAAGAACAGAGGCCGAAATGATACTAGAGAAAAGAGGCACCTCTCGCAACAAAGTCGTGATATTCACCGATGCTCTATCGGTTATCACGGCACTCAAAAGCGTAGGAAAAACATAGCTCAATGAGCTAAAAGCGACCCTCGATGCACTAGTGTACTCACTTAAATGCACCGTCATTCAGTGGATTCCATCACACTGCAACATAAGTGGAAATGAACACGCCGACAAGCTAGCTAAAGAAGGCGGGCGACTACCCCAGACTGATCTAGAGATCAGTTATGAGGAAGCCAGAACAACCATCGGCTGGCACTATAAATACAAATGGTCAAAAGATCATCCTCAGTACAACAACAGCGACGGGTACTATGGTCTGTCTCGTAGTGAACAAATTGCTATACTCCGCCTCCGTACCGGCCACAACAAGCTCCGAGCCCACATGTTTTAACAAATTTAAAATTGGCACAACTATCCTTTGCCCCTGCGAAAAGGCGGACATGACGGCAGAACAAATTAATAGCCGTCCATCGCAATCGATGATGACAACAATCTCAGACGTGTGCTGTTGCACCTCTCTGGTGTGTGCGGAGGTGACTGTAGAGTCCAATCCTAGAACAGAATCCCCGACCACAGGTGGGGCATACATGATCAAGGTTAGACATGTGCGTGTTGTGTGCTCTGTCTTTTCGCGCTGCTCGTTTTCTCTGTGACTCAACAATACGATGATTCTCAGCTATTCGGGTTCCTCTTTGTTGTTGAGCGCCACATTTGGCGATCTTGCGCAAGGGATTCCCAGCACGTATTGTCTATATCGAAGCATTTCAGAGACACTTTAAGAGTGTCTTTAAAGCGTTTTTCTGTCCACCAGCTAAACGTCTGCCCCCTTCAAGCTCGCCATACATCAACTGTTTTGGGATGCGTTTATCAGGCATTCGAACAACGTGACCGACCCATCTCAATTGGGCCTTCTGCAACAGGGTGTTGACGCTTGGGATCTTTGCTCTTGTGAGGACTTCGCTGTCTGGAATTTTGTCCTGCCAGTTTATTTTTAATATTCTGCGTAGACAGCTTGTGTGAAAGTGGTTTAATTTTCTTGCATGTCTGCTATACACTGTCCATGTCTCGCTTGCTTACAGCAGCGTGGTTAGCACTATGGCCTGGTAAACTTTCAGCTTTGTGACTATGCTTATCCCCTTCCGTTCCCACACAGTGACACGTAACCTTCCGAACGCAGCACTGGCTTTGGATATTCTATTGTTGACCTCAGAATCTATGTTTGCCGATCTGGATAGGAGGCTGCCAAGATAAGCAAAGTTGTCCGTTGACTGGAGACGCTGGTGTTTAATGTTGATGACTGGATCGTAATACTGTTCTCTAGGGGCGGGCTGGAACATGACCTCTGTTTTTTGGTGTTAATGGTGAGGCCAAACCTATCACAGGCCATTGAGAAATTGTCCATGTAAGTCTGCATTTCTTCCGCAGAGTTGGTAGCGCAGAGTTGGCAGAACAAATACTGCAAGATTGTCAACTGATAGCAGGCCTAAGAAAAGGAACCTGGCCCCAAAACACAGAGCTTCGCGAGAACCTGTACGGAGGAACGGAATCCTTAAAACCACGGTAAAATTCATGATAAAAGTTGGTCCATCAGTCTCGGCCGGGATCGCGCGTGCGCGCCGCGAGAGGGGAGAGAGAGAGAGAGAGAGAGAGAGAGAGAGAGAGAGAGAGAGAGAGAGAGAGATCCAGGGTCAGTGAACTATAAAGATTTCCAGAAAAAGACTTATCACCGTAACCAGTAGAGCCAGATGGTTGGGTTAAAAATCAATCAGAAGAAAACAGAAATAATGAATGAACATCACCACCCTAGCATCAGTAAAACTAGAAGATAAAACTCATCCAAACGCAACTGCTGTCACATATCTTAGAAGTGTTATCAGCCACGACCGAGGAGCTGGATCTGACATTAAAAGCCGACTAAGGCACAAAGTGCATTCATGACCCTTCAGATGGTCTGGAAATCAGCCCATTTACAGCATCAGAACCAAGATTAATATATACTACAGCTGTGTGCTATTAACTTTACTCATCATCATCAAGGTGCGTATCCTTTATAGGACGTTGCTCTCTCTGCAGCACATCTGAAATTCACTCTGTCTACTTTACTAGACGGATCAAAATGCTGTAGAACGACAGAACAAGGTATGTCCAAACTCTTCTCCTTCCATACAACTTGTATGTGAAAGATCTTGCACGTGTTTTGGCCAAATACTATCTCTAACCAAGAACTGCGCACATGATGTCTGCAAAGAGAGCAACACCCTATAAAGCACACGCACCTTGATGATGAATTGATACTATAACTTGATCGATGCTAGCTGCGAAATGAGTGCAACATTTGTTAATTAATATCATCTGTTATTTAAAAATATGGCTTAACGGCAATGGAATTATACTTTTAATTCTGAATGGGAGAATCAGTATTGTTTCATTGAATCTCTTCTTCCTTTCTCTAATTCTTGTTTTGCCTCACAGGATAAGAAGAGATTTCTAGAACAGACTTTTGTGTGGACTTCATAAATAGTGTTTTTCACTGCCTCCGTTATATCTGAGGTCCACCTTTTGCGTGGACGGTCTTTTGTTTTGTATCCACTGTATCAGAGTAGCATTGCTCTTTGAGGCTGTTGGTAATCTGCTTATGTTGCCGAACTATTTAATTTGTCGTTTCATTTAATACAAATCTGTGTGCGTATTATGTTACTGAAGTGTTTCTATATTTCAATTTCAGTTTGGAATATCTTCATTGCACTCCGGACATGTCCATAGGTGCGCCGATCTCCTTCGCAATATCTCCAACAGCGTCCAGCGACTGACCGTACCAGTTCTATTCTGATTGATGAGCCTACTCGTATACCTGTTATACCGTTCTTTTCTTGCCACACCAATCTTCAAACCCAGTTCTCGCAATCTAGTAGTTGACGTGGATTGGTTTAGATGAAGGTCTTCTCTGCGGCCACGCTCTATGAGGGCGTTCACGATGTCAGCTCTGTCCATTGGCTGGCCCTCTGATATAGCGGCAGCGCCAGCCAGCCTGTCTACTCTCTCATTGCGAAACACGTACAAACAAAGTACTATAGTTTTACAAAATACAGAAACAGTGACGATAAACAGCAACGTTTCGACCAAAATGCCTTTATCAAGCAAACGACACAACAGGAGTGACGAATTATAGAGAACACTTACAAATGGACGATAACGGAAAAAATGCAAATGTATCTAATGAACTGGGAATAAAAACGAATAACGAAATGAGTGCAACACAAAACTAGAAGTGGAAAAGAAGAGAAACAATATACAATCAAGTGAAAATACAAATTATATATATGAAGCAAATACACATATAGATTACAAGGCATGAGATGAGAAAGTACTAAGAAGCATAGGAATGTAATGCGTTGAGTCCAAGAGGCCGCAAGGTACCATATAACGAAATAAAACGGTTCTCCAGAGCAAATCGACTACGATCATCAGAGGAACATGATCGGATGGCTGTGACCTGGACATCGCAAGCTCCTGAATGGCCAGTATCATTGAAATGGGTAGCTACAGGGGTCACAGAGCATTGGCGTATATCGCGCAAGTGTTGGGCGAATCGGTCACTGAGTCTCCTGCCGGTTTCCCCAATATAGGCCTTGTTGCACCGCTTGCAGATAATGGCATAGATAATATTACGGACTCGCACGTGAAACTGTCTTCAATAACGAACGTGGCTTTTGGAAAAGACACAGTGCGGGTCTGTATTACATAAGCACACGTGTTGCAGCGCCGACGGCCACACTGGATGGTGCCAAAATGACTCTGGATATTAGTATGTATACTCTCTCATTGCCAACGACACCCATGTGCCCCGGAACAAAGACAAGTGTAATTCTGCAAATTGTTGACGCCTGTAGTAATTCAGTCCATTGCCTGCGCACCGAACCGGCCTCCACCTTTCGGATCATACTCAATGAGTCACTCAGAATGCACGCATGAGTGTAGTTTTGTGACTCTACCAGAGTAGTGCATTGGTCACCGCCAGTACCTCCATTATCATGCTGCTTGTTTTCATTCTATATGTCATATATGGAAAACAACGATCAGAATACTAAGAGCATCCCAGTAGCAACTTATGGGTGTGAAGCATGGACATTTAATAAAGCCGTGGAAAACATATATGTGCTTTCGAATATAAGTGTTACAGAAGAGTCCTCCGTATATCTTGGACAGAGAAGAGAACAAATAGATCTATCCAGAAAGAACTCAAAATCAAAGAAAATTGGCTGATGCTACAAATAAGAAATAGAAAATTGAGATATTTTGGACATATAAAAAGACATGAAGGGCTGGAGAAGACCATCATGGAAGGAGGCATACCGGCAAAGAGAAGAAGAGGAAGACCACGGAGAAGATGGATTTAGGATGTAACTGGTGGTTTTAACATGACGGTTGCAGAGGCAGAACATCTGGCCTATGAGAGAGAGAAATTCTGGAGTACTGTTGGGGTGGCAAAGTTCTGCTCAGGACAAGCTATTTGATGATTTGTAAGAACAGTAATATGGAACGAAATTTCTTCACTAATCATAACAACTATTATAGTTAATATTCCGTAAATTCTGAAATGCAGATTAAAAGTGCAACAGATTGTATTTACAACGACTGCCAAGCAAGCAAGTAACTTCTTACAAAATATGTCATGTATTTTAAAAGATGTTATGCTAAAAGAAGGACACCATTCAGTGATAGGGAAATAGTTAAATAAGCAATGGTCATTGCAGCTGAAACTATGTTCGACGACCATAAATATAAATCTGAACTTAGTCTTCTATTCAGAGTAATCACCTGGTCTCATCAAACTATGATCAAAATCAAACTGTAGCTAGAAGGGTTGAACATATTTTGATAATAATTTGCAGTCTCGGTTGTATCGTGATTTTTAAAAATATTTTTCACCTCAGTTGATTGGTTTGGTTATTGGTTACTAAACTGACGTCATTGCACTCCGGGCAGACCCATAGGTGCTCAGTCTCCCCAACAGATATCGAAGAGTATGTATACTGATGGTTCCCGAGGATCGCTGATTAAACACACCTCTCACTCTGCCTCTCAGACGTTCGACTTGTACAACGGGTAACTCCAAACTGTCTAAATCGCTTGATCGATTCAACATCGATTTTAGTGTCCTCATCCAACAGGCAGTCGCGAAGAGACCGAAGAATATCCCCTTTATCCATCTTCAACTCCCAACAATCGATGCTGTTGAATGAAAGCATTGACATTTTGGACACTGTACAGTTGTATATATTTATTATAATGACTTCGAATTTTACAGTAAAAGAAGAGTTTGTTAAACGTCTTCCCATTAAAGGCCGTACTAGTACTAGGGGACAATACACAGAAAGACACTCCCCCGTGAGTCATTTTTTTAGAATGGCTCATTGGTTATGTTCGTAAGGACGCTCGTATTGCTAGGCTAGGCGATTGGTGTCTTAAGAAATGAGGGTAAGTGGTTCGAGTCCCGTGTTTGTCTATTTGTTTTTCGGAAGCTCTTAATACCTGTACCCTGTTTATTTGTTGATCATATTCGTTACTTCCGTTGCTTCCTCTGGGGTTCTTGCAAAAAAACCTCATTATTCTCTGCATTTGTGAAGGAAGTTACTTCAGTTTAAGTTTTGCAGTTTCAGTTACTTGCCACTTTTAAAACTTGTTTCTACAACAACTTGCGGAGCATCTTTAGTTTTTAAGCCTTGAGTAAATTATAATATTCATCAATAACACCTTCGCTTCTGTTGATGCTACTGAACTTGGTAGTATGGTCTGTGATGTTTTCGAAAAAATATAATCTTGAAGAGTTAGAAAAAGAAATTTGCAAGAAGATATAATTATGAACTGATTAGTAGAGTTGCTACGAAAATATCTTCGTGTTTTGGTTCAACATATCTATGTGAAGTCTCGTTTTCATCTATGTACATTCTCAAAGATAAAAACCGATTCTGCTGGCAGAGTCATACCTAGTGATACACTAAGAGCAGCCTGTCCTGTTCCAATTACACACCAGAATTGTCTCAACTTGCAGCAAATATGCAGTGCCAAATTTCACACTAGTTACATAAAAGGTAAGTACTATTTTTTTTTTTTAATTAAACGTTACAATTATAAATCAGAATTAAGTTTTTATCTGTTATTACTTTTATTTCATTCCACCACGGAGGCTAAGTTGAGTTTCTTCGTCTTTCGCAAAAGTTTTTTTTTTTACTCAATCAATCAAGTGCCATGCCTGCCGGCGTAGGCGATCATGTCTCTCCACAACTCTCTTTGCTTGGTGCATGTAATCAGTTCTGACGTCGATATTTTGTCGAACCATGATGTCAGGCCATCCAACATCTTCTCCTCTGTCTTCCACGATCTCTCCTTCCTGAATTTTACCTGTAGTCACCAAATGTTCTAAACCTTCTCTTCGCATTATATGCCCGAAGAACCTTGATTGTCGGATTCTTATTCTTTTGATAAGGTTTCTTTGTGTGCAGGCCTGATTTAAAACCTCCACGTTTGTTTTCTTTGCTGTCCATGGAATTCTCAACATTCTTCTGTAAAACCACATCTCTGTGGCTTCCAATGATCGTATTGATTGTTTGTTCAGTGTCCATGATTCGCTGCCATACATAAGAATTGGTTCAATATAGCATTGGAGTACTCGTTTTGGCAGTGTCATTGATAGTGAGTTCACGCATAGTGTGTTCTTCATTTTCATAAAAGCTGCTTTCGTTTGAGCTATTCTACTCCTAATCTCTGTTGTACATCTTCCATCTGGTGTTAAGAATGTTCCTAGATACTTGAATCGATGGACTTGTTTCAGTGTTGTGTTATTTATTTTGATATTGCATGTTGGTGTTTCTTGTTTCTTGGAGACAACCATAACCTCTGTTTTCTTTATATTCATGCTTAATCCTTTCTTTTCACTTTCTCTCACTAGTATGTCTATCAAGTCTTGCAGATCGTGTTCATTTGTAGCCATGAGAATTGTGTCATCAGCGTACCTTAGGTTGTTTATATTTTGTCCACCGACTGCTATTCCTGTCTTTTCTACTATAGATCTCATGCATGATGTTTTCACTATATAAGTTGAATAGGTCTGGTGAGAGTACGCACCCTTGTCGTACTCCTAACTGTATCGCCTGATAGATTCCAATCTTACTCTCTAGTCTAATGGCTGCGGTTTGTTGCCAGTACAAATTCTTGATCAGTCTAAGATCTTTACCATCAATATTTATATTTTCTAACATGCTGATTATTTCTCCATGTTTTACTTTATCGAAAGCTTTCGCGTAGTCTATGAAACATAGGTATAAGTCCAACTTCATTTCTATTGATCTTTCCATTATTGTTCTTATTGTATATATTGCGTTGTTTGTTCCTCTGCGTTCAACAAAGCCACATTGTTCTTCCTTAACTTCTGGTCTTATTTTGTTTCGTACCCTTCTCATAATAATGCTGAAAAGTAGTTTTGTTACGTGACTCATGAGGCTGATTGTGCGGTGTTCTTCGCATTCTATCGTTCCTGCTTTCTTTGGTAGTGCTATAAAAATGGATTGTCGTAAATCTTTGGGTACATATCCAGTGTTGTAGATGTCATTGAATAATTTTGTTAAAACGCCTATGCCCAATTCCCCTGTTGCTTCTATTTCTTCTGTTGTTATGTTGTCTGGTCCTGGGGTTTTCCTTTTTTCGTGTGTCTTATGGCATTGATAACTTCTGATGGAAGTATTTGTGGTCCTTCATGGTTGTAATTAATGTGTATTTCTTGTCTGTTATCACTGTATAAGTCCTTAATGTACTCTGTCCATCTTTCTATTTTCTTGTCTGTTTCCATCAGGATATCTCCCTGCTTTGATTTTAAACATCCAGTAGTTGTACGTTTACGTCTGCCAAGTAAGTTGTCTACGTTTTCGTATATTGATTTGGGGTTTTCTTTGTGTTCTGTTTCGATCTGTTTGCATTTTTCATTTAGCCACTCTTCTTTTGCTGTTTTACATTTTGTCTTATCTCTTTATTGATTTGATCGTATTCTGCTTTATTATGTTTGTTTTTCCTTCTATTTTCCATTAATTCCAAAATGTCTTCCGTCATCCATTTCTTTTTTGATCCGTTGACATGTTGTGTGGGTTAGTTCCTTTGACGTTTGTTGGATTGATTCTTTAAGCATCTGCCATTGTTCTTCTATTGTTTCTATTTTTCCATAGCGTTATATCTGTTTTGTATAATGCGTTTAAATGAGTCTTTCACTTTTGTGTCAGTCTTGAGTGTTGAGGAGTTCGATATGATGTTTCTTGCGCCCTCTTTATCTTCTTCAGTTTTATTCTTACTTTTCCTATCAGTAGTGTATGGTCACTGCTGAATTTTTTTTTACTGCACCTGAATATTGCGGCTAGTGTCCCGTGCTGCTGAATCAGAGTGTTCAAAGCAGGCCTCAGCTGCCTGAATAATGGTGCATGGAATAATGGAATACCATGCATGTCTAAGTTCACACTGTCTCACAGTGAAACCGCGAATGGCTCATTAAATCAGTCGAGGTTCAATGGATGACACGATGTTCCCTAAGGCTCATGAGGTCATGGTGGTAACATGAGCCAGGGTTGGCGAGGGCGCGCTAACCAAGACCCTGCCCACAGCCTCTACGAGGTAACCCTAGAAACATAATCTGGTTCCGGTCTGCCTAGGGGAGGGCAGGGATCGGGGAGAGCTACTCTGGTACAAGTAGAGATGCATAGGTAGTCATGCCTGATGGGATACGCCCGCAACATAGACGAGCGAACTCCCAGAGTGACTATTAATGCTCGCCTCTCTGGTTGAAGGAAAAATTGAACGACACATGTGGAACTTCGCGGGGCGAAACTCGGAACCTACGTACTCTCTCTCTTGTGCTGTTTCTTGAGCCTATGAGAATGCCGGGGGATGAGTTGGACCGTGCGCCGGTCCACATGAGTCAAATGATCGAATCAAAATCATCGAAGAGAGGTTGACCCGTGCGGCGACGAAATTCGGAGCCCACGCATTCTCACTCTAGTTTCGGGCGTTCTAGAGCCAATGAGAATGCCGGGTGATGAGTTGAGCTGCACGTGGGAAACATGGGACAAACTCGGATCTCGGACAGCCCAGCAGGAATTGACGGAAACGGCGAGGTAGGCCCCAGGGCAAAGCGAGCGCGCACACGGATGCAAGGGCGGCGGCACATGTGGTGAAAAATGTGAGCACGAAAAAGATGTTGATGACAGGGTATCAGGGTAGGGCTAGCACGCACGCTGGCAAAAGTCATAGTGGGCCTCATCACCATGGTGGGCAGGCACGGCAAGAGGGTGCCTTTCCCACCCAGTAGAACAACTGGTAAGCCCAGCAGAGGCAAAATCAGTGCAAGCGTGGCAGCAGCAGCAGCATCGTAGGCAGGGTGTGCGTCCCACCCAAATGTACAGAGCAACGGGAAAGCCCAGCAGAGGCATAACCAGTGCGCGTTTCCGACCGCAAGGAACTACTGCTGCCTTGTAGATTGATTGGGGATAATCAAAGGCTAACGGAGCAAACCGTAAACAAACCTGAACGGGCGGCAAACCAAGGTGTTCATTAAAACGACCGGTTTGCTGGGAAGATGGCGCTCATAAGCCCGGGAAGGCAGGCCGTCTAAGGGTCGATGCCCTGAAAAAAATAGCAGCCCACTGCCTTGTGGGTTGGGCAGGAGACAGTCAAAGGCTAGCGGAAGAAGCGAACCCGCACACAATAGCTGGCTGAAATCGAACACCCCACCGAAGGATAAGCAACTGAGCTCAAATAGGTGCTGAAGGTTTGGTGCACGTACATTACGTTCTGGCGTATTGGCGGTTTATATATCACAAAGAGAATGATTAAAACAGGCCTAGAACGAACGACGAGGAGGAGGAAAGGTATGCGTGTGTTCTCTATGCATCGTGTTTTGCTTTTCTCGACTCATCATCATCAAATAGCTTGTCCTGAGCAGAACTTTGCCACCCCAACAGTACTCCAGAATTTCTCTCTCTCATAGGCCAGATGTCCTGTCCCTGCAGCTGTCTTGTTCAAACCACCAGTTACATCCTGAATCCATCTTCTCCGTGGCCTTCCTCTTCTTCTCTTTGCTGGTATGCCTCCTTCCATGATGGTCTTCTCCCGCCCTTCATGTCTTTTTATATGTCCATTTTCTCGACTATAAACAAAGAATGCATAATCTTAATTTTGAAATAACTGTACAGAATAATTGTACCGGGACTGGAGTCAGTTAAAGTTTGATTGATTGATTCAACCAAACTTGTAACTATTAGAATCTTTTCAAACTTAATAATGTTGCCATCATTTTTACAAGTTGGGCCCAATTATATATGCCACAATAACTAGCATGGAGAGAAAAGCCAGGTTTCTATTTCAGATATATTCCGTCATAATCGCAATTTTCCACATTTTAAGCCAGTCTGAAGAAGTATCCACAAATGTATAAGCCCTTTTCATCTGGAAAAATTTAAAACAATTTCCATGGATTGAATACTGAAGAATAGTGTGGGTTTTTTTGCGATTTTAAAAAAATCTTGTATTCTACTGTTTCCCACAGACATGTTGTCTTTAGTCTGCCTCTCTTTCGTCTTGCTTCCGAAGTCCACTGAACGGTAGTTTTCGTGATTTTGTAATTGTTCTGTCCATCTCCAGTGTTTGTTTTGTAGAACATGTCCTCCTGTTTGTATCTTTTGAACCGTTCTTGGTTGCTGATTTTGTTTGTCCAAAATATTCTGATAGTTTTTCTTCAGCAGTTTGTATGACATTCTTAAAGTCTAGATGTTTTTCTTATTGTTCTCCGGCCGTCAGCTCCATACAAAACTGAATTACTAAAAGTAATCAATTCTCACATATCTGTACCTTTAAATTGGTTTTAATGTTGTACTGGAACATCTTCAATTCAAACTTTTTGTGTGTGATATCCTCGCTGTCACTAGTGGAATTTCGTATTTAACAATGCACTAGTAAGACTGAACATATTTAGGGAAAGCAAAATAAGGGATATGATGTTTATATCGATTCACGGAAACTGTACAAACTATAACAATTGCTTAGGGAGACAGCATATACGGTGTCTGCTATAATTATTTTGCGAGATACAAAAGTTCACTATCACCGTAAATGAGTCAAATCTTAAAATAGCTGAAAGTTATTTTCCCGGTGGGATTAGAATCAGGGTTGCCAATTTGGCTTATTTTAAGCCAGATTTGAGAAATCTGGCTTTTTCTCAAGTTGGTTGGCTGCGGAAAATTTGGTTTGGCTTACTGGCTTAAATTTGGCTGTTTTTCATGTTGTTTGGCTTAAAGAATTTTGTCTGGCTGTTTGGCTAAAATCTGGCTTATTTTTGGCTTTTTCAACGAATTGTCTGGTTTAAAGTCAAATTTTCTGTTGGCAACACTGTTTTTGACCTCGAAATACAACTTGCTAATTGGACAGGGGAGAGAACAATGAATGTGTGTGGGTACCGGCAGCCAGAATGATATTGTAACCTACATACTTGTTAATTATTGAATGCTATTATGGATACAGTTACTATTCAGGGGATATGTCCATCCAGCGAAGGGCTGAAAGAGACATGTTTACGCAGGGCGGGACGAGTTCATTATGGGGGACGCGGCTGACTTGACAAACAGAGACTATCTGGAATGTTAACAGTTTGACTAAGGTTGTAGGTTAGTGCCAAGAGCAATTTATAGGTCGGAGACATTTCTCAGATGAGTCAATTTTTAGGGCTAACCATAATAACAATGTGACGCTGGAGAGATATAAATTGTTTCACTGCGAGTCATTTTTAGGATGGGCTAGAATGGTCATGGTGTGTAGAAAGCAAGTAGATAGATATATAGACATTCAAAGAACCAAATAAACAAGTCTTAGTGAGAGAAGTGCTAGAAGATAGATGTGCTAGATTTAGAATTTCCATAGAATTGTGTTTTACTTATCACCCAGATAACCATGTCAACAAAGAAGTGGAAAGCTACGTACGATAGTAATAGAAAGTACTGTTCCAAATGGGAAGAAACATTTGTATGGATTAAACAGGCGGCCGATGGGTCTGGTGATGCCTACTGTAAACTTTGTCGTTGCAACATTCTACCAAGAATTAGCAACCACTCTCAGCATGAGAAATCGGAGAAACATAAACGGAGTATACCAGTGCAAGGTCAGGCGCTACTTAATGTGACAAAAACTCATAGACAGTCTAACGATAAGGTGAAGGCGGTAGAGCTGCAAATTGCTGTAGGCATTCTCTGTCATTGTGCGATACGTGCAGTTGACCACCTCAGTGAGATTATGGTAGCACATGGACATGGAAGTACACTGGAGCACATACAATTGCACAGAACGAAATGTGCTTGCCTAATTAAGAACGTCATTTCGCCAGCTATGAAAGCTGAACTTCTTTGCGACCTCCAGAATAAGAAATATGCCATTATTATTGACGAATCAACGGACACTTCAGTACATAAGCACCTGTGTATTTTAGTGCGATTTCTTAGTGACAGAACAAAGAACATCGCAACTGGATTTATAGGTTTAATTCCTGTACAAGAGGCTACAGGAGAAAACATCTTCAACTTAATTGACGAAGAAATAACAAGAAGTGGTCAAAACCTGGTAAACTGTGTTGGTTTTTCTTCGGATGGTGCATCAAATATGATTGGCTGCAACAACTCAGTGTGGTCTAGACTAAAAGAAGTCTCTCCAAACTGCGTGCAGCTTAAATGTATCTGCCATTCGCTAGCATTGTGCATTCAATATGCAGTATCCAAATTACCATCAAATATTGGGTTCCTACTCTCAGAGATACCTAATTGGTTTAGCCATAGTGACTTACGACGAGAAGCTTAAAAAGATTTATTTAAAGCTATGAACAGCAGTACAGAGTTTGAGCCAACCCGAACTGCCCCACTTCCTTTTGAGAAGCCATCGTTTACTCGGTGGCTTGTACGGGGGAAGGTTATGTATAACATGATGAACTGGCAAGAGTTGAAAGCTTATTTTGCTTCTGCTGAACTAGACCAATCAAAACTTGACACAAAATTCAAAGCAAGACTATTAAAAGAAATGTCAGATTTCAAAAACCACCTTTTCTTTGAGTTTGCAATACCAGTTGTGCAAGAATTTGAAAGACTGAACAGCCTGTTTCAACAGACAAAAGCAGATCCTCATGAACTGTACCAACAGCTATTTCTACACCAGACCAGTCTACAGAACAGGCTGTATGATGGAAGGAGACAGAAAAGAGATCTTCATCAAGTTGATTTTGGTATCAAATTCATAACAGCATGTAATAAGTTCTTGCAGCAGAACAACAGTACTGAGGCTCATCAGGAAATACAATTTGTCAAGGAAAGATATATGTCTATGCTAGAAGAAGCTCTCAGCCAAATTACAATTAGAGTCCCACAGGCCAGAGATACATTTCAACGTTTAGCAAAATTGAGCCCTACTGTGATCTTAAATCAAATTTCGAGGCCCATGTTTTCCGATTTACCTTTTTACACCACGTTGGAGAAAACATTAGCATAATTGAGGAACAATACAGACAAATGCTTTTTGTGGACTGGAAAGAGGAGGCTCCATTTAAAAAAAGATGGACTCCCTACAGATACTGAGCAGTTTTGGGTTGGTGTGCTTCAGCATTCATCTTTTAAACAGCTCGCAACCTTTGCTCTAACGTGCCTGACTACCCCTGTCAGCAATGCTGTGGTTGAGAGAATATTTTCTCTGGTATCCTCTGTAAAAACAAAAGCGAGAAACAGAATGCAGATTAAACTTCTTGATGCTATTGTCAGAATCAGGACAGAACTGATACTTTTAAACAAATGCTGCAAAGACTTTACAGCATCTCCAGAAATGGTAAAAAAACTTCACACTGGACAAAGTTTATGCTGCCGATTCAGCTACTTCCAGTGGGGAGGATAATGACATGGATCTGGAGCTTTTTATGTGATGTGAGTATGTGAATATGAATTTTAAAAATTTTAAATGTGGTTTGGCTTATTTTTGGCTTATTTCTACGAATTTGGCTTATTTTTGGCTTATTTCTACGAAAAGTTTGGCTTAAAGTCAAAATTTTGGTTGGCAACCCTGATTAGAATAGACATGATTAACGTTCCACTAAACAATACTCAAACCAAATGCGTAGTATTGATGTACGAGTATGTGCTATCCCTATCGACAGTTTTAAAGTTTTCGTCAATTAGACTCAAATAGCGACACGTGGTAAGTAGTTTGCTTGAAAATGAAAGTCGTGGCATATCCTATACTCATAATACTGTACTGTGTACATGTAGTTTTTGGTTCACTGCTAATAACAGATGGAAATGGGATGAAGGAAATTAAAAGAACAAACATGGCTTTACAAAAATTAAACAATTCAAAACAGTATGGAACGGAACTGATAAGAAAACAAAGATCAGAATACTAAGAGCATGCATATTCCCAGTGGCAACGTATGGATGTGAAGCATGGACTAGCAGTGGAAAACATATAAGTGCTTTTGAATATAAGTGTTACAGAAGAGTCCTTCGTATATCTTGGACAGAGAAGAGAACAAATAGATCTGTCCAGAAATAACTCAAAATCGAAGAAAACTGGCTTATGCTACAAATAAGAAATAGAAAATTGAGATATTTTGGACATATAAAAAGACATGAAGGGCTGAGAAGACCATCATGGAAGGAGGCATACCGGCAAAGAGAAGAGGCAGACCGTGGAGAAGATGGATTCAGGATGTAACTGATGGTTTGAACAAGACAGCTGCAGAGGCAGGACATCTGGCCTATGAGAGAGAGAAAATTCCGGAGGACTGTTGGGGTGGCAAAGTTCTGCTCAGGACAAGCTATTTGATGATGATGACATGTAGTTTTACTGCTGCCCTCCATTGGATCTCTGGGACTTTATTTACTGGGGCAGTTGTTGTATCTGACTCTTAGTCGATGCTTCACAAGATCCAGAAGAGCAGGTTTCGGTATGAGTGGATGTCGTCTATAGAAGTTTCTAACCTCCAGTGGCTTACGTAGATATTCTGTCCTGAGCATGCGGATGTTTACGGTAATGTGAGAGCTGACAGACTTGCATCAACAGAATAGATTGTTGGGGAGTTGAAGATGGATAAGGGGGATATTTTCGGTCTCTTCGCGACTGCCTGTTGGATAAGGACACTAAAATCGATGTTGAATCGATCAAGCGATTTAGGCAGTTTGGAGTTACCCATTGTTCAAGTCGAACTGGATGCCTGAGAGGCAGTGAGAGGTGTGTTTAATCTGCGCGCCAAGGGAACCATCAGTATGCATACTCTTTGATATCTGTTGGGGAGACTGAGCACCTATGGGTCTCCCCGGGAATGCAATGCGTCAGTTTAGTAACCAATAACATGTAGGTTACAGGACTTAGCTAGCCAGCAACCGCAGTAAATGAGTGGTCGATTTTCTAGGCACCACTTATACGTTCAGTAGTTGCCATTACTTTCTGAGCATCAGGTCTATTTGTACCGTTCGTAAAAATCCATGGGGACAAATTTGCTTCCAAATTGCCAACCGTGGTTGTTGAACGATAAGGTCTATTTTACCGTTCAGAAAATCCATTGGAACAAATTTGCTTCCAAACTGCCCGCGGGTTATTGAACTAGGTATGCCTGGGTTGTGATCGGGCTCACTACTGCTTAAGCTACAGACACTCACATAGCATAGTTAATAGCACTGATATTATATGTAGCTTGAACTGATCTGCAAAAATCAATGATCATTCTGAAACCTTCACACACTTACTACACACACCCAGTGACGGATTAAGCCAGCGTGGGGCCTGTAGCAAATGTTACCAAGAGGCCCTAGGTTTTGTATGATAATAAAATAAAACTTTTACTAACAAACTTTTCTCGATTTTAGAGCAATTTAGAGATAACACTAGACAAATCCATTTCTCTGAGTAAATTACATTTAATGTTCATTAAGGTGACGTTATTGAGACGATCTTGACCCATCATTTTCCGTAGCTCACTTTTTATACGCTTTAATGTCGAAAAGCAATGTTCTCTGCTGCAGTTAGTAATCGTTAAAGACAAGTAAATTCATAAGACTTTTTCTACATTTGAGAAACACAACTATAATGAATTTTCCATTATAAGTTTATAAATTGCAGTTCAAGAACCTCATGCTTTTCGTTGTTAATGGTAGCAGCTACATTAGTTTTAAGAAGTTCAGCGAACTGCACATGTTCGTCGCCTAGGCTTTCTTCCAAATTCTCTTGGTAAGAGCTGAAAATATTTGGAGTTCTTTTCAAGATCTATTCTACTGTAAGATATTTTAACTGCTGAAGTATTCCAAATACACCAGTCATTCTATGGTACGCTTCCATGCGTTTAACTAAGGCAAACAGTACATTTATCAGTCATTACAATAAACACCTGACTTTCAAATTTTTGTTTGGGCGTAGTAGAGCAGCTGAAATAGTCGTACTTAGTATTTCGCTTGCGTCGTCTTGAAGTTTATTACTGATATTCTTCAGTCCGTCAGGATGTTGGCTTTGCCTCAATATCTGAAAATGTAGGCCCCTTAACCCTTTCGCTCTGTATTATTTTTACGTCTGGATGCATTTATTTTGCAATTCCAATTTAACATTCAATGTCAAGTAGTTTAAATCTTTATAACGCTAGTACTGTTTCTCTAAAGTATGACATATTATATATTAAATTGTTGCTAATTGGATTATTAATACATTAATGTAAAAATATTTTAGATCAGGTGATATACGTTTGAAAAAATTAAATTATTGTAGCATTATTTTAAAAAACAAAAAATCATCAAAAATATTTATACTCACAGGTTTGTATTATATCTTAATATTAATATATATTTCCAGAAGTAGCAGTTAAATGAAGATAATCCATGTGTGAACATATTCTTTACATTCATCTAATTAGGTGCACTAGTTTTTATAATATTCAATTTTTAGTGCGGACATGTCAACAAATTGTATGTTCAACGCCCATTCTTTAGAAGCAATTATAACATTAGACTTAGAATTACAACTATCGATACTACATTCCATAAACAATGGAATGTCGTTATTACCATCAATTAAATATTCTTCATTACTATCACAAGTTATAATTTGATCTAACAATACTCAAGATTGCACTGTATAAACTCATTTTGGCCTTTATTTTTATGAAAAACACATGCTTTCCGCTTTCATATTTTTGTTAAAAGGAGGTAGAAATGTGCCTACATATAAGTACATTCGGTTTCTGAAGATTTTTTTAACTTCAGTAAAGGGGTTGTGAAGATACATTTGTTTCCGTCAACAGACATCTAAAAGCCAATATATCGGTTTTGCAACATCATGAACATTACTCTTAATCGATATATTAGCTCTGCAGTCCCGTTGGGTTAAAAAATATTTAAACCACAATTTTACACGCTAAACATTTTCTGCTCTAGGCATGGGGCCTCCAGAAACAATACCTGTAGCATTTGCTATTTCTGCTACACGGCTAATCCAGCAGTGCACACCTGGCTGTATCAGAAAGATCCTTAAAAAGGAATACCACGCTTCTTCTACAATCAGTTTGTTATGCTCAGAAGTATAGCAAATGTGTAACATCGAGATGAATTGTTTCGATGAATCCACTTATCATTAAGAGATCCTTGCGGGTGTCCCACAATTTCTCGATCAAATTATTCTTCCGGGTCATAATTAAGATATTCTTCTTCTTCCGCGTTCTCACTAGATTGGGTTTTCGGATTCTCAAATAAAGGCAGCCGTCTGCCTCAGATTATCAGCCACGCCATACAGTTTGTCTTGGACGCTGGTGTAAGTGGGCCACATCTTTCTTCTCAGGTCTGCATACTGGGGCAGTTCTGTATGATATGTTCTGTTGTCATACTTGCCAAGCCACAGGGGCACAGGTCGTTAGTGCCCATCTTGAATTTAGTGTCTCATTCTGTTGTGACCTGTCCGGAGGCGAAGTTATTAGTAATTAAGATATTAAGTCACTGAAGAAGTCGCACGTTTGCAGAATATAATCCGAAGTCTGTGGGTCCATTTGGCATTTGCATTATTCAATGTGGGCAGCGTTCATTTTGTGGGGATGGTTTTGTAATAATCTACAGTGTCCTGTCGACATATGGTAGGTTATTGGTTTTGTCTAACTTTAGGATTGGGTCTTGTTGGTAATGCCGCCTGTTCTGTGACTATGCACATTTGTATTTCCTTTTGTTAAGTGTTTTTCCTTCACTCCATGAGATTATGTAGTAGGATTTTCGTTTTTGTTGTCTGCTTTTATCAGTCTGTCCGCTTCCTCATTATATGTGATACTGCAATGTGCTGGAAGTTATTTCAGTGATACTTTGTTTTTGGTGGACAGATGATTTAGTTGTCCTATTGAAGTTCTTGTTAAGAGGTCCACAGGTTCCTCTTTGTCTGGAGAGCTGACATAATAGCCGTCCATCGCAAGCGATGATGACAACAATCTCAGACGTGTACTGTTGCACCTCTCTGGTGTGTGCGGAGGTGACTGTAGAGTCCAATCCTAGAACAGAATCCCCGACCACAGGTGGGGCATACATGATCAAGGTTAGACATGTGCGTGTTGTGTGCTCTGTCTTTTCGCGCTGCTCGTTTTCTCTGTGACTCAACAATACGATGATTCTCAGCTATTCGGGTTCCTCTTTGTTGTTACAGCGCCACATTTGGCGATCTTGCGCAAGGATTCCCAGCACGTATTGTCTATATCAAAGCATTTCAGAGACACTTTAAGAGTGTCTTTAAAGCGTTTTTCTGTCCACCAGCTAAACGTCTGCCCCCTTCAAGCTCGCCATACATCAACTGTTTTGGGATGCGTTTATCAGGCATTCGAAACAACGTGACAGACCCATCTCAGTTGGGCCTTCTGCAACAGGGTGTTGACGCTTGGGATCTTTGCTCTTGCGAGGACTTCGCTGTCTGGAATTTTGTCCTGCCAGTTTATTTTTAGTATTCTGCGTAGACAGCTTGTGTGGAAATGGTTTAATTTTCTTCCGTGTCTGCTATACACTGTCCATGTCTCGCTTGCGTACAGCAGCGTGGTTAGCACTATGGCCTGGTAAACTTTCAGCTTTGTGACTATGCTTATCCCTTCCGTTCCCACACAGTGACACGTAACCTTCCGCAGCACTGGCTTTGGATATCCTATTGTGGACCTCAGAATCTATGTTTGCCGATCTGGATAGGAGGCTACCAAGATAAGCAAAGTTGTCCGTTGACTGGAGAGCTGGTGTTTAATGTTGATGACTTGATCGTAATACTGTTCTCTAGGGGCGGGCTGGAACATGACCTCTGTTTTTGGTGTTAATGGTGAGGCCAAACCTATCACAGGCCATTGAGAACTTGTCCATGTAAGTCTGCATTTCTTCCTCAGAGTTGGTAGCGAGGCCACAGTCATCAGCAAACAACAGGTTTGAGATAGTTGATTCTTTTACCTTGGTGGAGGATTTTAACCTCCGAAGATTGAATAGGTTACCGTCTGTCCTGTATCTAATCTTTACCCCATGTTCGTCGCCTTCCCAAAAGACATCCGTGAGCATGGCAGCAAACATCATGCTGAAGAGTGTTGGGGCCAGTACACAGCCCTGTTTGCTGCCGTTGGTGACATGGAAGGCTTCCGACAGCTCCCTTCGTCAAGTACACGTGCCATCATGCCCTCGTGAAATTGTTGAACGATCTTTATGAATTTCCTTGGGCATCCAAATTTTCCATGATCTTCCATAGACCCTCCCTGTTAACCGTGTCAAAAGCCTTTGTCAGATCGACAAAGACCATATAGAGGTTACGGTGCTGCTCTTGGCATTTCTCCTGTAGTTGGCGAGCAGCAAATATCATGTCTGCTGTTCCACGACCTGCTCTGAAGCCACATTGGGTCTCAGGGAGTAAGTCCTGTTCAAGGTGATCGATTAATCGATTGAGGAGGACTCTGGCCAGTATTTTGCCAGCGATTGACAGGAGGAGATCCCCTGTGGTTATCGCAGGCCTGGCGGTTTCCTTTCCGCTTGTACAGGTGGACAATAGTGGCATCCTTTAATTCCTGTGGCACCGTTCGTTGCACCAAATGGATGTAAATAATTCTGTCAATTTTAGCATCAACGTGGGCCCTCCTTCTTTGTAGACTTCGGTTGGTATTGAGTCCGCACCCGGTGCCTTCCCGCTGGACATCTGGCTTGTTGCCTTCTTGACCTCTGCTAAGGTAGGTGGAATATCAAGCTTGGCATTGATTGGGACCTGGGGCATGCGCTCTATGGCTTCATAACATATAGTGGATGGATGGTTGAGGACAGAATGGAAGTGTTCTGCCCAGCGATTTAGTATCTGAGGCTTGTCAATTAGTAGCCTTGCTCCATCTGCATCGAGTATGGGAGTGGGGTGAGATTGTTGAGGGCCGTAAACAGTTTTTAGGGCATCGTAGAAGCGTTTGAAATCATGTCTGTCTGCATATATCTGGATTTCATCAGATTTTTGCTAGCCATGCGTCTTTTCCTGATTCTCTCTTGAGCCCTTCTACGAGCATCTAGGAAAGCTGTTTTTGGATGATGATGATGGGTCATTTTGATAGGCTCTGTATGTCTCATGTTTCGTGAGAAGAATAGACTTGATTTCTTCGTCATTTTCGTCAAACCAGTTGTGGCTCTTGCGTACAGAGTGTCCTATGAGCTCAGAGGTAGATAGGTACACAGTGTCTCTGAGGGCAGTCCAGTCATCGTCCACGCTGGTTTTGCCAAATTGGAGGTCCTTCAATTTGTCGTCCAGGTCTCTTATTAAACTTTCGGTGACAGTGGAGCTTTTCAATTTGGAGACTGCCAGCTTTTTGTTGGTTTGCGACCCTGGTGACGTACAGTTGCGCAGAAAGACTACATTGGATCTTTCAAGTTTTTGTTCTTTCAGTATTTTTGGGGTCTCTAGGATTACATGGTACTGCCCTATATTTTGTTCAGAGTTCTTTAGTAACAAGTGAATGTTTTGTTTTGGGAGCATTTGGTTTTAGTATGTGTATCCCCCAGCTCTTCATTTCATTACAGCTTCCTCTGAAGATTCATTGATGAAGGCATGAATACTATACAAAATGTGACAACAGAAAAAAGATGTCTGTCTAGCCTTACTAAGGAGGCACAAAATATCTGGTCTAGCATGGGAAATTTGTAGGAATAGAAAAAAAATAAACTTAGGAAGAATATTGGTGTTTAAAAGACAGATAATTGTAGTAAAAAATGTTCAAATCCTCAATGAAGATAACCAGATTTGCGTTGATGGTGATTATGTGAAACATTCAGAATGATGTGATAATTGTCTGCAGTTTTGAAACTAAGGTGAGACCAGGAAGAAGGTTTGTTATTATTGTAGAAAATATAGCCATTTTCATTTAAAAGTATAAATAATAATAATAATAATTCCTCTTGTACCGTTATACGTTACATAGGGCCTGCAAGTAATTTCTCCATACCGCTCTATCCTGGGCAACTCGCTCAATCTCCTCCATGGAACTGAGACCGATATTTCCTGCCTCTCAGCAAAGTTCATTTCAGGGTCTCCTTAGGTCGACCTCTCTTTCTTGAACCCTTTGTATCCCACTTCAATGTTTGCTTTGATATTCGTTGATCATTTCGTCCAATATATCTCCATCTTCTCTTTCTTGTAACAGTTGTCACTAGTGGCTGACCTGACATGTCTCTGATTTCATCACTTCTCCTGAATTCATTCCATTTTATATTCATTATTTTACGCAGACATCTATTTTCAAATGCATTCAACTTGCTTTCTATATCTTTAGTCATTTTCCAACTCTCGCTGGCATATGTTAGGATTGATACAACATTTGAATTGAAAATTTGTAATTTAGTTTTAATACTATATAACTTGCAGTTCCATATTTTATTTAGACTTTTAAAAGCTGATGTTGCTTTGCCAATTCGTATCATAATTTCTTTTTTAACATTTCCTGTGCTACCTTAATAGGTGAACTGCTCTGTTATTTTTATCACTTTAGATTCCAGTGTGATATCTGCATTACTTGCCATAGGTGTCTTCATTATATTTGTTTTTTCATAGCTTATCTGCAGTCCAACTTTTGATGCTATAGATGACAAGTTGTCTGTTTTTCTTTGCATATCTTGGTTGTTTCTACTTAACAAGGCAATATCATCTGCAAAATCCAAATCTTGTAGTTGACTATTTTCTACCCAATCGATGCCAGTTTCGCCTTTGCAACATTTTCGCATCACCCAGTCAATGGCCACTCCAAACAATAGCGGAGATAGAATACAGCCTTGCTTTACTCCGGTTTTCTAACAAGATTCTTTTGTCTTACACGGTTTGTGCTCTAAAATTAAATCATGATCAGAATTATTTTTATTATATTTCTCTCATACTGTTATATGTTATATGTGACCTGCAAGCAATTTCTCCATACTGCTCTATCCTTGACAATTTGTTTAATTTCTTCAATGGAATCAAGTCCAATATTTCTTCAATCTCTCTTTAAAGTTTGTTTCAGGGTTTCTCTATGGTGTCCTCTCAATTTTGTACCCTTTGCTCAGAATACAACTCATTTCATTAGATTTGGAGATGTAAGTATAATGTATGAAGGAAAGCTACAAACTGATATGTCATACAGATGTGCTGAATTTATATAACTAAAGATGTATGAAAATTAGCCTGACAAAAACAGAAATATTGAAGATCTGCAGAACATAAGACTCATTATTATCCTTGTGAACAACTAGTTCAAGCATGTATATAAAAAAAAAAGTTAATTGCATATCCTTTACAGGACTTTGCGAATCAACCCCAGCTTTTAACGCTGTTGTGATTTTTCTAGGCATTATTACGTTCAGCAGTTTGCCATTGCTTTCTGAACGAGTGGTGTCATCGTCCTTTCGTAAAAATTCATGCGAAACAATTTGCAACCAAACTGTCTGCAGCGTGATTCAACTCAGAACGTCGGGGTTAATAGACAGAGTCACTATCCCTAAGCCACAGACGCCACAGACACCACCTACGGATGTATAGGAAAGGAAAATGTTTTTTCAGAGGATGGAAAACTCAAAAGAGAAAATAAAAATAAATTCCTAAAAACTGACAAGGTGATATTTCCACAATTATCTTGACCTAATTATCCACATATTAGTAATGTAGCCAAATGACAGTTGATAGATTTTGTATTTATATAGACTCTGTCATATTAAATATGGTCCCTATCCAGAGTGTTAATATCACAGCTGATATGGTAAGATTCTCAAGAAAAGATTTCCAGGATTGAAAATGAAGTGATGAAAATCATAGGAATTGCATGCACCTAGCATTAAATATACATAGCGACAAACTATAAAGTGATTCAGGCATCTCATGAGAATTGGGCTTAACTGCCTCTATGCATCTACAATATTATATATTCTGTTTGTGAAACACCATTAAGATCTGTAAGAGAACAACAATGTATAAATTCTGCAATACTACTAGTGACTTTCAGCAATTGGGACATAAAATGCTTTAGCACTCATGAGTATGTTTTAATGTTAACACACATCACTACATACAGTCCAGATCATATCTGCTTATTGATCTACACATATATTTGTTGTCACTATAATTTTATCTTTTTTGTATTGTTCATTGTTGACACTTTTTTGTTTAGGTTTATCACAATGAACCGCAACTACAATGCTAGAATTTTGAAGGACCTAGCAATTGGTGACTTAATAGAGTTTCCACGAGGTCTTTATTCTCACTGGGCAGTTTATCTTGGTAGGTTGTTTTTTTCCTTCCAGTATATGTAATCCTCAACAGATATTACCATTACATCCTTATCAGAGGGGGTTTCTGTGGCGCAGAGGTTAGGCGCTCACTTCTCGTTAGAAAGATACTCCGTTCGCTCCCTTGTGGAGCCATCTGGATGTTTTTCCAGAGATTCCTGATCTCAGTGTAGGTGAGATCGAGTTCATAGTCTTATCGGAGACGGACGATAAAAAGATGGTTCCGTATTCAATTTGAGCGTGTAAAAGAACCCTTGACAGTTCAAAATCGAGAAGAGCAGGCTGGAAAGCCACTGTTTGGGCAAAATTCATCAAAAAGATTAAAAATAAAAATTCCTACAACATATTTTCACCATCTTCAAAAAATTACATCGGCAACCCTTGCAGGTGCTACAGAGTTTGTGCACTGCAGCTGAGATCCTCTGCGTAGAAAGCGATTGAAGCACACATTGTTACTACCGAAATGTAATAATGATGGTCCTATCAATCCTTCTTATCAGAAGTAATAAAAGTGCAGTTATGCTTAAAATAGCTAGATAACATTCTCAAACATTCAGAAACATTCATATCAGGATTAACACACTGACTTAGACCTCACTTCATCTCCTTGTATGACATTCTAAATAGCGACAAGCCTGACTAATGAAGCAAAAATCAACGTGATTTATTCTGCAGTGAAACCTGCTGAACTCCTCTGTCTGGTAGAAACCAGACATGATTTTGACCAATAATGATTTTGACCATTTAAACTTTATTATGCACTAGAAGTTGTAAGAGATTTCTTGTAAATTCACTCATGATGTAATCCTGTCAATATGGCCAATATAAACATATCTTGTGTTGAATGTTTACACATCCTTGAAAGGAAAATACAAAATGAAAGCTTTAGATTCCTTGACTTCGACAATCATAATGCGTTATGATGTCCCCGAACGGTTGAAAATGTTTCTTATCTGGAATTACCTCACTTTGTCAGTAAAGGGATCAAAGCATGTGCATACTCTTTGGCTCAGATCATATAAAACTGGATTGAGTATCCAAGAAGTGATCAATAAAGAGTGAATGACTTTCATTGCAAGAAAAAACGGAACCTGGAACTGTCAGGTCAGACAAACCCAAGCATCATGTTTGGCAGAAATTTGAATGTGCCTATCCTACCATCCTGTAGGGGCCTCGAAGTCTACAAAGAAGGAGGGCCCACGTTGATGCTAAAATTGACAGAGTTATTTACATCCATTTGGTGCAACGAACGTGTGCCACGGGAAATTTAAAAGGATGCCACTATTGTCCACCTGTACAAGCGGAAAGGAAACCGCCAGGCCTGCGATAACCACAGGGGATCTCCCTCCTGTCAATCGCTGGCAAAATACTGGCCAAAGTCCTCCTCAATCGATTAATCGATCACCTGGAACAGGACTTACTCCTGAGACCCAATGTGGCTTCAGAGCAGGTCGTGGAACAGCAGACATGATATTTGCTGCTCGCCAACTACATTAGAAATGCCAAGAGCAGCACCGTAACCTCTATATGGTCTTTGTCGATCTGACAAGGCTTTACACGTTAACAGGGAGGGTCTATGGAAGATCATGGAAAATTTGGATGCCCAAGGAAATTCATCAAGATCGTTCAACAATTTCACGAGGGCATGATGGCACGTGTACTTGACGAAGGGAGCTGTCGGAAGCCTTCCATGTCACCAACGGCGTCAAACAGGGCTGTGTACTGGCCCCAACACTCTTCAGCATGATGTTTGCTGCCATGCTCACGGATGTCTTTTGGGAAGGCGAAGAACATGGGGTAAAGATTAGATACAGGACAGACGGTAACCTATTCAATCTTCGGAGGTTAAAATCCTCCACCAAGGTAAAAGAATCAACTATCTCAAACCTGTTGTTTGCTGATGACTGTGCCCTCGCTACCAACTCTGAGGAAGAAATGCAGACTTACATGGACAAGTTCTCAATGGCCTGTGATAGGTTTGGCCTCACCATTAACACCAAAAACAGAGGTCATGTTCCAGCCCGCCCTAGAGAACAGTATTACGATCCAGTCATCAACATTAAACACCAGCGTCTCCAGTCAACGGACAACTTTGCTTATCTTGGCAGCCTCCTATCCAGATCGGCAAACATAGATTCTGAGGTCCACAATAGGATATCCAAAGCCAGTGCTGCGTTCGGAAGGTTACGTGTCACTGTGTGGGAACGGAAGGGATAAGCATAGTCACAAAGCTGAAAGTTTACCAGGCCATAGTGCTAACCACGCTGCTGTACGCAAGCGAGACATGGACAGTGTATAGCAGACACGGAAGAAAATTAAACCATTTCACACAAGCTGTCTCGCAGAATACTAAAAATAAACTGGCAGGACAAAATTCCAGACAGCGAAGTCCTCACAAGAGCAAAGATCCCAGCGTCAACACCCTGTTGCAGAAGGCCCAACTGAGATGGGTCGGTCACGTTGCTCGAATGCCTGATAAACGCATCCCAAAACAGTTGATGTATGGCGAGCTTGAAGGGGCAGACGTTTAGCTGGTGGACAGAAAAAATGCTTTAAAGACACTCTTAAAGTGTCTCTGAAATGCTCGATATAGACAATACGTGCTGGGAATCCTTACAAGATCGCCAAATGTGGCGCTGTAACAACAAAGAGGAACCCGAATAGCTGAGAATCATCATATTGTTGAGTCACAGAGAAAACGAGCAGTGCTAAAAGACAGAGCACACAACACGCACATGTCTAACCTTGATCATGTATGCCCCACCTGTGGTCGGGATTCTGTTCTAGGATTGGACTCTACAGTCACCTCCGCACACACCAGAGAGGTGCAACAGTACACGTCTGAGATTGTTGTCATCATCTGCGATGGTGGACGGCTATTAATGGGGGTGGAGAATACTCAATGTTCTCCGTGCAACCTACTAACAGTGGTTAATTTGGTCGATAAGAACGAACATAAACAAACAGCAACTTATACATTTAGGAAGTATTTTTTGAGGTAGGACTAGCTTTACAAATGTTATCTTTCTATTGTAGTTTTTAAATCTACAACATTGTGTAATATTTTGAAATGTACAGACTTGAAAGGTCTATTGTATAAAAGTAAATGAGTAATTAAAAAAATAATATCAATATATAAATAATTAAACATAACGAAATTAGGCAATGAAAGAGTGCAAGACATGTATTTTTGATGTACTTATATTTGAGATATTTTGGACATATAAAAAGACATGAAACGCTGGAGATTACCATCATGGAAGGAGGCATACCGGCAAAGAGAAGAAGAGGAAGACCATGGAGAGGATGGATTCAGGAACTGATGGTTTGAACATGATGGCTGCAGAGGCAGGACATCTGGCCTATGAGAGAGATTCTGGAGGACTGTTGGGGTGGCAAAGTTCTGCTCAGGACAAGCTATTTGATAAACAAACATATTTAAAATCAGACTGTGATACAGATCATGCACTAGTTATCAGCAAAGTCAAAGGACTACCAAGAAAAACTCATACAACAAGAAGACCACCCAAACCCAAGATCAACATCACTAGAATGGGGATGGCAGAGAATAGGGAGACATTCAAAAGGGAGTTTACTGCTCTATCGGACAATGTAATTGGAGAAAGTAGTATAGACGAAAAGTGGAGCATCCTTAAAAATAATATGTATGACTGCGCAATCTCTTCCTTTGGCACCAAGAAATTCTCCAGCAAAGACTGGGTCAAACAAAATGAAACAACACTCAGTCCCCTAATTGAGGAAAAGAAAAGAGCCTGAATAAATTACAAAAGAACCCTCACAAAGCTCAAAGGACAATCTCCAGCACACAAAATCTGTAGTGCACGGAATCAGAGGTGTGCAAATGAATACTGGTCAAATCTATGTTCTGCAATACAAAATGCTGCAGATATGAGAAACACCAAGGCAATGTATGAAAATATCAGAGTAGCCCTGGGACCTAACATTACAAAAATGGCCCCGTTAAAGATAGGTGAGCCAATAACAGATGTGAACAAACAGCTCAAGAGGTGGGTGGAACACTATTCTAATCTTTATTCGGTGAAGAAACCAGCAAACCCTGCCCTAGATCAGATCATACCGAAACATCATGAACTAACGGAGCTGGGCCTGAACCCACAGAGCTGGAACTTTCCAAGCAATCAACAAACTTTCAAATGGAAAGGCGTCAGGACTAGATAACATTCCTGCAGAAATCCTCAAGCATAACAAGGATGTCCTCTTGCCCCCACTTTACAATCTCCTTGTCAGTGCGGGAGAGTGGGCAAAATTCCTCAAGACATCGGGATGCAAAGATAGTGACACTCTATAAAAACAAAGGGGACGAGGGGGACTGCAACAACTACAGAGGCATCTCCCTTTTAAGTGTTACAGGCAAGGCCTTTGCACTAGTCTTTTCAAAACGACTACAGAAACTGGTAGAGCGTGCTCTTCCAGAGTCACAATGTGGATTCAGAGCTGGGCGATCAACAACTGACATGATATTTACTCCTTGACAAATGCAGAGAAAGCCATTGTTCATTGCTTTCGTAGATCTGACAAAGGCATTTGACACGGTCAGCAGACCAGGACTTTATAAAATATTAAAACATATCGGCTGCCTCCCAAAGTTTCTCCAACTGATCGTCTCCTTACATGAGGGCATGAAAGCCAGTATATATTTCGATGGTAGCATCTGATAGCTCGAGGTTAAGAATGGAGTCAAACAGGGCTGTGTCCTTGCCCTCACAGCTTCGAGGTCTTCTTCTTCTTTGCGTTCATTCTTTCTGACCAATTTTAATCACTCTTTGTGATATGTTTGATCTTTGCCAAGAACATGTATACATTGCACATTGGTTTGGTAGGCCCCTAAACGCATAGACTTCTACATATTTAGGACACATGCATCCGATTTCAGCCAAACCTCCTTAGGCGCCTCTTTTTTTTTTTTCTCTGATCCAGAAGCACTGAGGCTCTTCAGCTCGGTGCCATGGACATCGTAACCCTTTGAGTACGGTGCCACGAACACCGTAAATCTGGGGAATCTGTGGCTTTTCTGCCATCCCGTGGAATTGAACCCTCACACACAGAGGGATAGTCACCCGTAGTCCAGCGCTACGAACACGCTGGGCAGACGGGCTGGTCGCCTCTTATGACATGCATGGCAGGTAACAGTGGTTCTATTCTTTACACCCCAAATTTGGGCCCTGGTAACCACTTGGGCGGCTTCGAGGTTAAGAATGGAGTCAAACAGGGCTGTGTCCTTGCCCCACTCTCTTTGGCATCTTCTTTGCAGTCTTGTTACACCATGCCTTTGGGGATGCTGATGGAGATGTTTTCATCCGCACAAGATCTGATGGCTCACTCTTCAACTGAGCTCGCTTAAGAGCCAAATAAAAAATAACAGAATTTCTTCTCAAGGAACTCTTTATTCTGACGATGCTGCCTTAGTTGTCACAGTGAGGCTACACTGCAATCCCTAATAAATAATTTGGCCAGGGCATGCAACCTGTTTTCTTTGACTATAAGTGTCACCAAGTTTTAGGAAAACTAGGCATGAAGAAACAATTATTAAGAGAAATAAAATTCAGACAAGTAAAGTATTTTGGGCACATAAAAAGACATGACACCATGATAAAACATTTACTAGAGGGAAAGTTGAGGGGAGAAGAGCAAGAGGAAGACCGAGAGATAAGTGGGAGGGAAACTTTAAGAAATGGACAGGTTACAATCTGGCAGTGTGCAACACCAAGGCGAAAGACAGAGGATGCTGGAGATTCATTGCAGCCAACCTTTGATGTGGAGACGGCACATGATGATGATGAAGTGTCACCAAAACAGTGGTTTTGTGTCATGGAAATAAGACATCAACAAACATCACTTTAAATGGTAACCATCTAATGGTTCAAAAGTTCTGCTATCTTGGGTACATAGTCACTGCCAGCTTTTCTCTTGATGAAGAAATCAACGCTCGAATAGGCAGCACGGCTACTACATTCGGCAAAGTATCAAAGAGAGCGTTTGACCAAAAAAATGAACATACAGACGAAGATTCAAATATATCGAGCCTGTGTAATTAGTTCATTACTATATTGCTCAGAAATATGGACAGCCTACTCAAAGCACGAGAGAAGACTTAACATCTTTCACCTTCGATGTCTCCACAAAATTATGAACATCAGGTGGTACGACAAGATAACCAACTCTGAAGTACTGCAACGCGCAAACTTGCCTTCCATCATGGACATGCTCAGCAGTAGAAGACTTAGATGGCTAGGGCATGTGCGAAGAATGGACAATGACTGCATTCCAAAACAAATGTTGTTCTGTGAACTTTCGGAGGGAAGAGGCACCAAGGCAGACCACTGCTCAGATATAAAGATGTCTGCAAGGCCTCAATGAATAACGTTTCTATCGGTCCCAACAAATGGGAAAAACTGACTGATGATCGAGATATATGGAAAATAACATTGTGCAAAGGTGCAGAATCTTTTGAAGAGAGACTTAGGGATGAGCTGAAAGACAAGAGAGACCAGCAAAAACTCTGAAGTTGTCACACTTGCCAATTGAACGTCTGTAAAGACGAAAAAGGCCATATGTATTTAAAATTTCACACAAGTTTGAAAACCCCAAAATAACTTATTTTAAAGAGATATATAATATAAATTTGGTAATAAAAATGTATATATTTTCTGGTCATAAACATACAGTGTGGAGCCAGGTAGCGTAGTTGTTAGTGAACTCGCTTCTCAAGGCTGGTGGTCGGGTTCAACTCCGCGTGTGCGTGAAATTTTCCGACCTCGCGCTCTCAGGTCGACCAGCCTCAACTGGGTACCAGGCGTGCTCTGGGATAGTAAAAGGCGGCCGGCGTGATGCTGACCACATCACCCAACGTGTGCCGACGGTCAATGAATAATACAGGCCTAACACTGTATTGCCCTATATACCACAAGGTATGAAAGAGTTCCTTTACTTTACTTTTACATACAGTGTATGCCTTTTTGAAATTGTGTTGCACTATATTTCAGATCACAAAAACATATTACACTATGTACATAAACGATAATTTCACAATTTAAAAAAAAATGATGTTACAATTTTGAATTGTTTCTTCTTCTTCATTCACTCTCAATCAATCAGTCTAAACCTGCTGCAATGCAGGTCGGCTGAGGACATTCAAGGCTGACGAGAGCGACCCAGTAAATACTGGCTAAAACCGGACACATCCCCGAAGGATAAGCACCAGAGCTCCAAATGGCGCTAAAGATGAGACGAAGCACACCCATGCTAAGGCTGCATGAATCAGATTTCCACATGAATAAGACATTTATGGGGAAATCTGGTACATCAGTCTAGCGGTGATCGAAGAGAGAATCGATCACTCTCAGACACCAGCCTATGTTTTTAACAAAAGACGATGGTCCTCAGATTGTCAAGATCTCCAAATAGTTTGTCATGCAATGAATATCGAAATAGTGGGAAGACTGCAGTAAAACTTCCAATTCTGACAGGGTGAAACTTGTCAGAATTGGAAGGGTGTAACTTTCCACCCTCATAGTTCCTTGTGAAGAAAGTCTTATTCCGTCATCTCTCCATTCTTCAGTCTGATCCTGAGACACGTTCAATCTTCCAACACTATCCTTTAGTGGCGTACAGACGGGACAGACGCCTTAAGGATATGTTGGTTCACAGTCGCCTCAAGCCTAATATCCAGAGTCATTTTGGCACCATCCAGTGTGGCGCGGCGCTGCAACACGTGTGCTTATGTAATACAGACCAGCACTGTGTCTTTTCCAAAAAGCCACGTTTGTTATTGAAGACAGTTTCACGTGCGAGTCCGTAATATTATCTATGCCATTATCTGCAAGCGGTGCAACAAGGCCTATATTGGGAAACCGGCAGGAGACTCAGTGACCGATTCGCCCAACACTTGCGCGATATACGCAATGCTCTGTGACCCCTGTAGCTACCCATTTCAATGATACTGGCCATTCAGGAGCTTGCGATGTCCAGGTCACAGCCATCCGATCATGTTCCTCTGATGATCGTAGTCGATTTGCTCTGGAGAACCGTTTATTTCGTTATATGGTACCTCTGGGCCTCTTGGACTTAACGCATTACATTCCTATGCTTCTTAGTACTTTCTCATCTCATGCCTTGTAATCTATATGTGTATTTGCTTCATATATATAATTTATATTTTCACTTGATTGTATATTGTTTCTCTTCTTTTCCACTTCTAGTTTTGTGTTGCACTCATTTCGTTATTCGTTTTATTCCCAGTTCATTAGATACATTTGCATGTTTCCGTTATCGTCCATTTGTAAGTGTTCTCTATAATTCGTCACTCCTGTTGTGTCGTTTGCTTGATAAAGGCCTTTTGGTGAAGCGTTGCTGTTTATCGTCACTGTTTCTGTATATTGTAAAACTATAGTACTTTGTACGTGTTTCGCTATTGTCATGCAATGGCACTGGTAACAATATCAGTCTTCCCAGTTTCTCATACGCTTGGACATCTTTGTAGCAGATGTTCAGAAGTAATTTCGTCAGTGACACAATCACACTGATCAGCAGTTCCTATCTCTAGCTTGCTGTAAAGATGGTATCTTCTTCTTCGAATGCTCCATATTGACCACCTGTCAACCATTGTGTGATTTGTATGTGATCTGAGTCTAAGAGCGATTGTACGTTGTGTCAGTTATGTGCTTACAAGTAGGCCAGCACATCTGATTTCTGCGCTGCTTTTATTTACTAGGGTAGCATCCCTAGTGCCTACATTAGTCGCCTTTTACGACATGCATTATAGGTTACAGTGGTACTATTCTTTGCTTCCCTAGGGCCTGGCACCACACAGGTGAGATGGTATCTGTTGTGGTCTTATCGGAGTCTGAATATTGTGACTTGCACTTTTCTTTTAAAGTTTGTTACCAACTTTAGGCCTGTGATTACTATTTAATAGTTGGGCAAGTTAGATGTGTGAAGCATGTTCCCTGCACTGACTGCCAGTTCTGAAGTGACAGATGTATGCCATGTCATCTGGAGTAGAAACTGGGTTTGTCATAAGTCTTGTTTATTAAGTGAAGATTTGTATCTATCTCCTAGTCTACTAATATAGCGAAACATGTAATAATAAAGTACTTTAGTTTTACAAAATACAAAAACAGTGATGATTTTTTAGTCTGCTAATGTACAGTATTAGTTTCAACTCAGCAAGTTTTTCAATATTTATTCAAGCCACTTATTGATATTTACAGAGACTTTTTTCTGATGCTCATTTACCTATAAATATTGCAACTTTATTGGACATTTTCAGCATTCTGAAAGTTACAAAACACTATAAAAAAGAATATCATTGAGCAGCAGTGATATGTCTGAGTGTATCTAAGACATGACACACCTGTGTGGACATGTCTGACTGTATCTAAGTCATGAGTGACATAGGACACCTGTGGGGCATATCAAACTGCATCGAAGACATAAATGACAAAACACTGTGTGCATATCTGTCTGTATCTAAGACATGACTGACATAAGACACCTGTGTGGCATATCTGAATGTATCGAAGACATGAATGACACAACACCCCTTTGGCATATCTGTCTGTATCTAAGACATGACTGACATAAGACACCTGTGTGGCATATCTGACTGTATCTAAGACATGACTGACACAACAAACCTGTGTGGACATGTCAGACTGTATCTAAGTCATGACTGACATAAGACACCTGTGTGGCATATCTGACTGTATCTAAGACATGACGGACATAAGACACCTGTGTGGCATATTTGTGCTAGCAAAGTCGTGTTCAGAATCAACAGTTCTGACTCTGAATGGCCCTCCGCATTCCGCCATTGCTGGCCAGATTTCTGTATCTAAGACATCACTGACACAACACACCTGTGTGGCATGTTTTGACCGTGTCATATTAGAGTTCGTTTGGTGCCAAAGGCCAAATTTGCTGTACAGATGATCACTTTCTTTCTGCCTTGCAAACCCCAGTTTGGACATAAGCCCTGAACTAACTAATGAGCGTTCTTGGTGAGTTGCATATTGTAGCTAACGTTTTTTACCAGATGGGGTAGCCAGTCCTATGCAGAACCTGACAAAAATCAGTTGAACAAATGATCACTGGAGGTATATTTTTACAGGGGCCTTCAACTGGAGCCAATTTCTGATTTCCTTGGATGGAATTTGTGTAATCTAGTCTGAATTTGATCTACTAGATAGATCACTGTTTGACCTATCTATTGGATCCTGAAGACACTGTGATAGGCCTAGCAAGCAGGCAGTGATTTAATTTAATTTATGCTTATAGAATCATGAAGAGATTTCACAAACCAGCTAGCAGGTAGACCACAGACAATGGCAGTGAAAAACACCATGTACGAAGCCCATATAAGAGCCACCGTTCTAGAAATTTCTTCTTATACTGACTGTGAGTGAGACAAAACAGGGTTAGAAAAAAAGGAAGCAAGAAACACGATTACTGTAAAAATTCTTTCAATTTCAAGTCATGGATGTCCCAAACTGAGAAAACAATTAGCCAGGGGACCACAGTTGCAGCTCTAATGAAATGGGAAGAATGGATCGCAATAAATTGTAGCATGACTAACTTCGCAATTTATCATTACTCTTAGAAGGAAATGTGGAGGTTGGGGCAATATGAAGGCTGAACTCTAAATTAAGTAGCTGATAAAAGATAATGCAAGTGATGATGATGATGATGTTGTTTATACCTATGGGTCTGTGCATCGCGGTGAGAAATCAGGATGGGTTTTCCTGACTAGCACACATGGTAGGGTCATTGCAGAGCAAAGGAGAACATAGAGGACAACTAATTCCAGTATAAGAAAGGAGGTTGAGGCTGCTCTTCAATGGCTTCCTGGGACTCCATTAACTGGTGTCGTTGTATCTGACTCTCAGTCTAGGCTTTGGAAGTTCCAGAATGGCAGGTTAGGTTATGAGTGGATGTAGTCTATAGAGGTTTCTAACCGCAAGAGGATCATGTGGACCTGTCCCGGGCACACAGGTGTTCACGGCAATGAGAGAGCGGGTAGGCTTGCATAGGCAGGGATTGATTATCAGGAAGTTTAGGATGGATAAGGGTGACGATCTCTTGGCAACCTCTTGTTGGATGACACTAAAATAGATGTTGATATATCCAGCAGATTAATGAGTTTAAAATTACACACTTTACAAAATATAACTGGGTGCCTGAGGAGCAGAGAGAAGAGTGTTTAACCAGAAAGCCACAGGAACCATCAGAATACATACACTTCGACATCTGTTAGGGGGAGACTGAGCACCTATGCATATGCCCAAAGTGCTGCGATGTTGGTTTAGTAAGCAATAACCAATCAGTTTTTGGAGATTGTCTGTTATCATAACTTTAGATATATGAGATTGTGTATATATGGCCCTTTTCATCTTTACAGACGGTCAATAGGCAAGTGTTTTACTGTGACAACTTCTGAGTTTTCGCTTTTATCTCTTGTTGTTCAGCTCGTACATAAGTCTCTTCTCAAAAGACTCTGCGCCCTTCGTAATTTGGCTTTCCACACAACTCTGTCATCAGCTAGTCCCTCCCATGTGCTGGGATCTATAGAAAAGTTTTCATTGAGGTTTTGCAGACATCTTTATATCTGAGCAGTGGTCTGCCCTGGTGCCTCTTCCCTCCGAAAGTTCACAGAACAACATTTGTTTTGGTATGCGATAAGTTTCCATTCTTCTCACATGTCCCAACCATCTTAGTCGTCTACTGCTGAGCATGCCCATGATGGAAGGCAGATTTGCACGTTGTAGTACTTCAGAGTTGGTTATCTTGTCGTACCACCTGATGTTCATAATCTTGCAGAGACATCGAAGGTGAAAGATGTTAAGTCTCCTCTAGTGTCTTGAGTAGGCTGTCCATGTTTCTGAGCCATATAGTAAGAACTAATTACACAGGCTCGATATATTTGAGTCTTGATCTATAGATTGTGTACTAGTATAAAAAGACAAGTGAACCCAAACTCAAAGTATTTCTGTAATATATCGAGAACAGTTACTCCACAGCATAATATTTTACAGATGGATATTTTCTAAAACAATGTAAGTTTGAAAGTACAGTTATACTAATGTTTACAGCATATATGGCCATGATATTATGTTGTCAATTTTTATTCCTAGTTTGTGTGACCTTTCATAATAGTTATTTTGATATATTATCACTTTCAGGGGATGAGAAAGTAGCTCACCTTGCTGGCATAGACAATGATGGTGTAAATGGAGATATTAAACCAGAATATATGTTCACAATCAGTGGCATAAAGTATAATAAAGCCAAAGTTTGCATAGATAATTTCTGGGACGTTGTTTTAGACAGCAAAGCCTGCAAAATAACAAAAGGACAACAAATGGAGGTAATATGAGCAATGTGATTAGGTTACAATGTCTAACATTGTTGAAACAAGATGACAATGTTGTTTACTATCCAGAGTTGCTTTACTTAATTTTATTTAGATCCAATGCTAAGTTCCAGTATATGCCAGTATTATTTGTAACTGTTAAGTAATGGTATAAAGACTATATAGTCTCTAGAGTACAGTCTTGCCCCCCTGCCCAGCGTGTTCGTAGCGCGTTGGACGATGGGTGACAAGCCCCCTGTGAGTGTGGGTTCAATTCCGCGGACTGGCAGTAAAACCACAGTCTCCAGATATACTGTATTTGTGGCACCGAACCGAAGGGTTATGATGTCCATGGCATCAAGCCGAAGAGCTGTAAGCTCAAGTGCTTCTGGTTCGGAAAGAAAAAAAGAGTAGTCTTTAGTATTGGTCTGGTGTCTTCTCATGAAAGTGTTGGTGTGGTTTTTTTAAAAAAAACTCCTCTACAGGTTTGATGGTTTGGTATTTTTCCGTTGCTTCTCTTGTATATGGGTGGTTTTGTTATTCTCCTATGACTGTTGCTACATATAGTGGAGCCATATTTGCAAGGTGCCTATCAGTTATTAACAGTTGATTGATTTTGGTACGTTTAAATATAGAGAAACAGGAACCATCAGCATGCACATTTTTCTACAGCTGCTGATCAAGACTAAACATCTTAGGATCTGAACTGAGCTCTGTAAGGTCAGTTAACCCTTTTAGTCCTAGAGCTTCAGACAAGGTCCCTACTGAATTCTCAGGGCAGGGGAAAAAAACTCCACAACAATTAGAAGCGTTTGTGAGAAAAAAATTCATAGCAAATACAATTTCTAATCAATATTTGTGATTTAAGGTATAACATCCCCAACAAATGGTGACTAACAAAGAAAAATGACACTTTTAGATAAATGCATTTTTGGAAACTAGATGCATTAGACTACTACTTCACATACTTGAACATTTTTAATCATTTGTGTTTTTAATTATATGCAAGTTTATGTGATCACCCGTCACACAATTTTCCGTAACAACTTTGTTTACACTTGGTTACAGCATGTCTACACACTTCATCTATATATTTAGGATAAAAAAAGTGTGAATTTATAATTAAGTTTGAAGTTTAGAAAGAAAGAATAGTAGACATGGGGACATTATTCAAAAATTCGAATGGATTTTTGTCAGCATTGTTGGTACGCCAGCAGCTGATTTTGTCATTGCTATCAAACAGTGCTAATTCATAGGTTGAAAGGTATAATCTAATAGTTGGTGATTATTATTAGATTATAAGCAAAATGGGGAGCAAACAGAAATGTCAGAGATCAATTAAATGCAGGTACCACTGCAATCAATATTTCAGTGATAAAGACAGCATGTCAGAGAATATTATTGATAATAATAAAGCAGTGCTTGATCATGTTGGGTTATCAAAGGAAAAATCATTGCATGACTTATGTCCACCCAACCTCTGTTGCAAGCTTAAGTCAAATCCCAATAGCTACAAGCATCATGAAAAATGACCTTCTAGATGCAGTGATTAAATTAAGTGAACCTGTGTTTGAGGACCTGGCTACTGAGCAGCTGATGCAAAAATGCGGCAACGAAAAGACACAAAACAACAATAAATATTTTGAATAAATTTATTTGACCCTGCTGTTTTAAACAATATTTTGTATACAAGAAACACACAGTGGAGGAGGCAGTGTATAGTGCTGTGTCATATTTTAATGATGGTGCAGTTCCTATTGGATACTATTCTGTGCAAAGTAGTAAAGCCATGGATGCGGCTTGAATAGATTATTCCACAGAAAATCATCAAAATCAGCACAGTAAATAAGAAAAACACTGATTGCCATCATAAAAGGCTTCCTAGTTGCCAGAGAATGGGGATATATATGCAACAGGGGGTCATTAGCAGCAATCTGATAGGTAAAATAACAAATTGAAAATTGCTTTTGACGTTTTCAGAGAATTTATGGCTTGTCATGGTAGTCAAACTTTCAAACATGATATCTCTAACAGTTTTTTTTCAATTTACTTAAAATTTGCTACAAATATTCTTAGATATACATTGCAGAATATGGGTTAGAACTAAATCAATTCAACAATAATAACCTGTTTTTTTTCCCTCTTCAAACATATTTTATGAACCCAATTTTTAACCACTGTCATATGGGGTACCACCTTTAAATTAATTTTAAAAGAAGTTTCCAATGAAATTCACTAATCCTAACGTACCTTCTGTAATGGACTGTTGTGAATACTTGAGCTAAAAATGAAGGCTCTCAATGAATTCGTTGCTGAGTTATCTTGTTTGATTATATATATCTGTTTTTAGTAACAGTGGCCATATTGGAACAATTTGCATAACTTAAATGGTTTTTTTTTATCTGAGGTATGTTTTTAAACCATCATAGGTAAAACTATGTTGTTTAACTGATTCCATACTGTGGAACACTCAAGTGTAACTATTTCTTATCTGCCTGGACCACGCTACGCTCAAAAGACGATTACTATTTTGTTGAGTTTTTATTATTTTTTGTTCCGATTGAAGATTTATATTAACTGGAAACTACTTAGAAGTGATATGTAAATGATAACGAATACATATCAGCATGGCTTATGCTAGAATTAGAATTGAAACAGAGTTTATCAATCATTTTAGGATACCCAGTGACCGTTAAAAAAACTGGCGATTTTTATGAATGTTCATGATGCTACTTTGTGAACAGTTAATAAACCATACACTCCTTCACTATTTTCTTAGTGTTTGTGTATTCATAAATGGATTACATATATAAAGCGACAGCGGCCACCCCCTGGGCAACAGCTGTGACAGGCCGGCTAAACCAGGCGCGGGTAACCGATTCAGTACTAAACCAATCTGAATTCGGGTATGCCAACCCCGCATGCGAAGACTGGACTCGGCAGATTGTGCGGAAGAAACTATACTCTGGTTCAACGGACAAGAAGGCGTCTGCCAGCAACGCGCTGCGGAGCGTAGTGAGCACGGCCAGGCATGTAAAACGCCCTGGTCAACCGCTGCACCCAGATCCTTCTCCAGCCGTCTCGACTTTGTCCTGCCACTGGACACAGAAGGAATTGGGCTAGAGAGTGAGATCAACGAACTGTGCAACTCTTTCTCACTTTAAACCAAATCATCAAAGATATTAAAGACAGATGGAAAGAATATTTTATGGAACTGTTAAACTGCGAAACACAAGGTACAGAAACATTTCAATTGAAACATGGAAAATACCAACAATTGAATATCTTAGAATCCAAAGTTGAAATGGCACTAAATCAAAGCAAAAGAAGGAAGGCAGCAGGGATAGATGGTATAACAACAGAAATGTTACTTGCGTGTAAGACAACAGCAATAACATGGCTGACCAGAATTTTAACATAGCCTGGGAGGCACAAGAGGTTCCAGATGACTGGCAGAGAGCTATTATAGTCCCAATATGGAAGAACAAAGGAGACAAAGAGAGTGTGAAACATACAGGGGTATCTCTTTTGAGCCAAATAGGAAAAATGTTTGCAAAAATATTGGAGCGAAGAGCAAGACATATATTAGAGCCCCAGTTAAGCAATAGCCAGTTTGGGTTTAGGAGGGGTAAGAGCTGCACAGACGCAATATTTACACTAAGACAGATCTGCGAACAAACAATTGAATACAATCAAAGTAAACAGCTTATATTTATAGACCAAGAAAAGGCATTTGATAGAGTAAACAGGTGCAAACTATGGAAGATCCTTGAAGAATATGGCGTCCAAGGACAACTATTAGGTAACATCATGGCCTTATATCAAGATAGCCAGAGTACAGTAAGAACTACAGAAGGAATGACCGACTGGTTCTCCATTACATCAGGTGTTAGACAAGTTTGTGTCCTCTCACCACTACTCTTTATTGCATATATGGATAAAATAACTCAAGAGTCAAATTCAGATAATGATGAAATAAATGAACTGCTTTTTGCAGATGATCAGTGCCTGATACATCAAAATGAACAAGATCTACAACATCATATTGACACTTTGAACAATAATTGTGTGAAACATGACATGAAAATCAACAACACTAAAACAGAAATAATGAATATGGGAAGAAAACATAATAATCTAGACATCCATGTCAATGGAAACTAAAATAAACCAAGTGAAAGAATTCAAATACTTAGGAAGCATATTCACAGAAGACGGAAAACTAGATAGAGGATAGAGGCTAGAGTACAAAAGCAAATGCTGTAACCTACCAGCTAGCCCCATTGTTAAGGCACCCAAAAATTTCACAGGCACCTAAGAAACAAATGATCAACAGCATTTTATACCTACTTTGTGTTACCAGAGCCAAACATGGACATTGAGCAAAGCGCAGTCACAAAAAATAACTACATGTGAAATGCGTTGCCTGAGAAAAGTTACCAACAACACAAGAAAAGACAGAATCACCAACATCAGCATAAGAAAGAAAGTTGGCACAAACCGTGCTTGAATTATATAAATAAACAAAGAATGAAGTGGTTTGGCCACTTAATAAGAATGCATCCAAACTCCACAGTATACAGAGTCTTCTACAACAGAACATCGGGAAAGAAGGCAAGAGGAAGACCACGGAAAAGATGGTTAGATGGCGTAGCAGCATCCTGTGAAAGAGCAAAGATAACAATCACACAAGCCACCAGAACAGCGCAAGACAAAAACAGAAAACCACGACACTGGGCAACAACCCGGTAGCAGTGTGACGACAAAAGAAGAAGAAGAACCAAATCATCGCGCAAGTCACTATTTTATCCATCAAATATACATCACACACCAAATCATGTGGCGATGGGCGGCGCGAAGTGGCAGGCGTGTGTACGCTGGCAGCCGTAGTCGCAGACCTGCACACAGGCGGCTCAGGCCATATGGTCGTCTTCTACTGATCGGAGCAGCAGTGGGATTCGGCAGCCCTCTGAGCGGCTGAGCAGCCCTCTCTAGGAAAGCACTGCTCACCTCCATGGCATGAGGAAGGGGCTAGAAAAGGTGTCCTAAACATTGCCTGTTCCAACACTACCTAGCCAGCTTACCGCGACTGGTGGGTACCCTACTCCTGCGGTCGAAACAAAGGAAAGACAAAAAGGCAAGATCCTTTCCACTAATTTTAGGCGCATGGAACTTCCGCACTCTGCTTGACAGAGACAAAACAGAAAGGCGTACCACCCTGATTGGAAGAGAATTAGCCAGATACAACATTGACATAGCTGCATTGAGCGAGACTTGACTCGCTCGCGAGGGCCAATTATGTGAGGTTGGTGCAGGCTATACATTCTACTGGAGTGGTAGACATCCTGAAGAGAGACGGGAAGCAGGGGTGGGCTTCGCTATAAAGACAGAACTTGTTGGAAAGCTGGCCGGGTCTCCCAAGGGTCTAAATGACCGCCTAATGACTGTAAAGATTCCATTGCAGTATGGCAAGAGGCATGCTACGATCATTAGTGCATATGCACCTACTATGACCAACCCAGAAGATGTCAAAGATAAGTTCTACGAAGAACTGCACGCAGTTATTGCATCAGTCCCAAAAGCAGATAAGCTTATTATTCTTGGTGACTTTAATGCAAAGGGGGTAGGCTCAGACAACATCTCCTGGAATGTTACGATTGGAAAGTATGGTGTTGGCTGCAGCAACAGTAATGGGCTCCTCCTGCTTCAGACCTGCACAGAGCACGAGCTACTTGTCACAAATACAATTTTTCGTTTACCTACCCGCAATCAGACATCCTGGATGCACCCCTGCTCTAGGCACTGGCACCTTATTGACTATGTAATTGTTAGAAAAAAGAGATAGGCAGGATGTGCGTGTCACAAAATCTATGTGTGGTGCCGAATGCTGGACCAACCATCGTCTTATTGTGTCTAAGCTAAATATGCATATCAAACCCGCCAGGCGTACCCAGGGGAAGACAACTCACAAAAGATTAGATGTCATCAAACTCAAGAATGTTAACATCAGGCAAAAGCTGGTGGACAAACTAGAAGACTGTCTCCAGTCAATTCCGCTGGATAATCAAAATGTTGATACAAACTGGACAACCCTAAGAGAATCTATATATGACACTGCTACAGAGATCCTGGACACCAAAACCAAGAAACATAACGATTGGTTCGACGAAAACTCTGTGGAAATAAAACAAATGATGGCTGAGAAATCCAACCTTTATAATGCTCTTCAAAATGATCCTAAATCATCATCAAAGAAAAAACATATTTAACAACTTCAAGATCCATCCAATGTAAACTACGCCAGATGCGTGACTCATGTCTGAGTAGAAAGGCAGAAGAGATTCAGAACTTTGCAGATAGACACGACCTAAAGAACTTTTATCATGAACTTAAAGAGGTCTATGGTAAAACATCACCATCATCATTTACTCTCCTTAGCTCAGATGGAACCAAACTGCTGACAGATAGGAAAACAATTCTTCTTCGCTGGAGTGAGCATTTCAGCAGCATATTAAATTAACCATTGTCTATAAATGACATAGCCATAACCCGCCTACCTCAAATCCCCATAAATAACACATTAAATGAAACTCCAACCTTAGAGGAGACAAGAAGAGCTATTTCTCAGATTTCTAGGATCCTCAGATTTCTAGATTTCTCAGATGCAAGGCTCCCGGTGCTGATTCAATTCCTGCAGAGATCTACAAAGAGGGCGGTACAATTCTCATTGAGAAGCTCCATATTATCTTCCAACAAATATGGCAGAGTGAAATCATCCCACAAGAAATGAAAGATGCATCCATTATCTACCTATATAAACGAAAGGGAAACAGACATGAATGTAACAATCATTGAGGCATCTCCCTACTATCTGTTGCAGGAAAGATATTTGCCAGAATCCTTTTGAACCGCCTCACGGCTCATCTAGACAGAGGACTCTTATCTGAAAGCCAGTGTGGATTCCGTAAAGATCGTGGGACCACAGACATGGTATTTGCGGCAAGGCAACTGCAAGAAAATGCCAAGAACAACATCATGACCTATACACAGCGTTCATCGACTTGACCAAGGCGTTTGATACGGTCAGTGAGAAGATCTCTGGAAGATCATGGCTAAATATGGCTGTACTGAAAAATTCATCAAGATTGTGCAGGAATTGCATGAGGGGATGCACGCCAGAGTGCAGGACCAAGGTGAGCTATCAGAGCCTTTTCCCGTCCTGAATGGAGTCAAACAAGGCTGTGTGATTGCACCAACTCTATTTAGCATTATGTTTTCTGCCATGCTGACAGATGCATTCAGAGACGGTAACATAGGTGTCAACATCAAGTATCGTACAGATGGAAAACTCTTCAATCCAAGGAGATTTCAAGCAAAAACAAAAGTAAAGTCCGATACCATCAGAGATCTCTTATTTGCTGACGACTGCACCCTCACTGCCAACACTGAGGCAGATCTCCAGACTAGCATGAACAGATTCTCACAAGCCTGCTCCAACTTTGGTCTTACCATCAATACCGAGAAATCTGAAGTCATGTACCAAACAGCTCCTGGAAAAGTATATGCCGAACCAAATATTACAACAAGCGGCAGGAAACTGAAAGTAGTGGACAGATTTACTTATCTTGGAAGCACACTGTCCCAAAATGTCACCATGATGAAATAAATACCAGAATCTCTAAAGCTAGCAGCACCTTTGGCAGACTACATAGAAATGTCTGGCACAGATGTGGTATTGGCCAAGCCACAAAACTGAAGGTATATCGAGCTGTCGTGCTCCCAGTCCTTCTTCACGCATGCGAAACTTGGACTGTATATCAGAGACACGCAAGGAAGCTAAACCACTTTCACACAGTCTACCTTAGGAAAATAATGAACATCAAATGGCAGGATATGATCCCAGATACAGAGGTCCTAAAAGAGCTGCTCTTCCCAGCATCTACACAATCTTGATGCAGTCCCAGACAAGATGGGCAGGACATGTGGCTCGAATGCCAGATTGAAGAATACCCAAACGACTCTTTTATGGTGAACTGCATAGCGATAAACGCTCACAGGGGGCCAGAAAAAGCGATTCAAAGATACACTCAAGAACTCGATGAAATCTTTTGGCATAGATGTCAACAACTGGGAAAATGCTACTCAAGACAGATCAGCCTGGCGCACACTTCTTCGACACGGTTCCTCTGCCTGCAACACGATAGAACAGCACGGATGGAGCAAAAACGTCAAAACAGAAAGGCAGTAAAACTACCCACAAGTGCAAGTATACCTTGCCCACACTGTACACGAACATTTCAAGCCCGTATCGGGCTCACTAGTCATCTAAGCACACACAGACAAACATAATGTAACTACATTCCCTTGGATGAAAATTTGTGTCGTCATCATCACCCGTGATTGACGAGCATCACATATATAAAGAGAGCAGTTAGACTGATTTATACAACATATTGTTCATCAAGGCCCTTGAAAAGTTGGATTTTCGTTCTCACAATTTCAATTAGGTTTTTTTTAATACATGCTAATATTTTTCAAGCATAGTCAACACAACATTATATTTTCGGATACAATAAATATTTTATGAAAGTACATTCATTTATCTTTAATTTGATATAAAATAAGTTCAACTTTAAATAATATTTAGAAACAATATTTTAGTTTAGCTAAAGTATGTGTGCAATATTTTGAAACTAAAAATAATTCGGTCCAGAGGCAAAAATAGACCCTGTAGTGAATCAGTTAAATTAAGAAGGAACCAAAATTAAAAATTTTGTTGGTGCTGGTGCAATGTAAAACACGTAATCACAAAGTACTGTAGTTTTACAAATTACAAAAACAATGACAAAATACAGCAAAGTTTCGACTAACAAGGCCTTTATCAAGCAAACTAACAACAGGAGTGACAAATTTAAAAAACAAATGGACGACCAAATACAAATGTTTCTCATGGTGGAATTTACTACCTTATCTCTTTACATGCAGAGTTATTTCCTCAATTTTTAAGCAGCTAATTCAAGGGAGGTAAAAAAAAATGATTCCAACTACTTGTCAATAAATAAACATATATATATTATTATATACTAAATTGAAGAAAACTGGACAACCCAATAGAATAACACGGTTGAAAAGTAGTATAAGTAAAACAGTAGAAATAAAACTAGAAAGACTTCTTATAAGGAAGCAACTCTATGGCGCAGTGTGCGGCTAATAGCGTGAATGGACTTCCGCCATGGAGCAATGTGCGGATAAAAGCGTGGAAAGAGTTAAAGTTCAAATTACAGTTAAATGGACGAGTTCGAATTTGGAACATGTATGTTGTTAATACCCTGTAGTTGGATGTGAGAAATTTTACAAGTGAAGAATTAAAACATGAATGACAATATCAAAAATATGTTTTACCTATAAATGCCAGTATTATTACTGATAAATGTTTAGGGGCCTACCAAACCAATGTGCAACGTATACACATTCTTGGCAAAGATCAAACATATCACAAAGAGTGATTAAAATTGGTGGTAAAGAACGAACACAAAGAAGAAGAAGACTGATAAATGTCCAAGTGAAAGGCTGGAAATCAGTCTCCCATACAGAGGTAGTCTTTATAGATGGGTAGCCATTACTAGTTTCCACACATCTTTCTCATGCAGTCCTCATCTTCATTTTTTAACACCAACCTCAGGTCCGTTTTCTGCCAAACATCTGAGTCGGTTGCTGGTTATCCTGAATGTGAGTCTTGTAGTTGCTGAGTGATGTCTTGACCTTTAAAGCATGCTTGTTTGCCTGGACATGAGGGCCCTCATACAATAAAGACAGAAGCTCAGAGGCCCAATGTTGCACATTGCATCATATATATATATAAATATATAAATAAAGGGTTTAAAAAGGGTTTAAAAGCCGAAGGATTGACTTCATTGCACCGGGTTTTACCCCATCTGGCTCAGTCCCTTTCCGCAGAAATGGCACGCAACCTGCCGAGACTATTGCACAAAGCACAAACTCCGTAGCTCCAGCAACAATCCTAGGGTTCTCTGGAAAAAAACTGCACTCGTGAACAGAATGGCGCGGTTCGGACTCGAACCCACGACCTTCGACTCACAAGGCAAAGGGCTTAACCATTTAGCCACAGAGACCCCATATATATGTAAACCAGGTTATGCTGGAGGAAACAGTTCTACATGATGTAGAATCATGCACATACCTTGGTAGGAACATAGACACAGAAGGAGGAACAAACAAAGATGTCAAGATAAGAATACCAAAAGCAAGGGGACATCTTATTGCATTGAGTATGATATGGAAGTCAAAGGAGATCGAAACAAAGCTGAGAATCTTTCAATCAAATGTGATGTCAGTGCTGTTCTATGGCTTGGAAACATGGAGGACAACAAAAGAAACCACCCAAAAATTACAGACTTTCATAAATGGATGTTTATGTAGAATAGAGGACTATGATGGTATGATAAGATTACAACGAGGAACTCAGAGAAAGAACTAAGCGGATACCAGTGGAGAAAGAGCTAAGAAAGAGATGCTGGCAATGGATAAGACACACATTGAGAAGACCGACCAGAAGCATTGCAAGACAGGCACTGGAAGACCTGCAGGGAAAGAGGAGTAGGGGAAGGCTTAGACATATCTGGAGAAGAGAACTGGAGACATATTAAAAGGATAGGTAAAACATGGATAGAATTGGAAGGGATGGCAGGAGAGAGGAAGAGCTGAAAGAAGTTTGTTGAAGACCTCGCTTGGAAGTTGAAAGGTGAAGAATAACCTATCAAAGATGAAAAAACGTTATTGCTGAATACTATATAGAAATGGGGCATTTGGGGGATATTGGCAAAAAAATTCAAGAACCAATAACCTTTCAACGGGAAGGAGGAAATGCACATCATGATTTTTGTGGTTGTCCTGCAACAAACTATAAGGCATGTTGATGACTGACTGCTTTTACAGTCTGTCACTAATGTAGAGAAAAAAGAACTGCACAGAGTTAGCAATCTTATGATGTCAAACAAATTGGTACACACACTGCCACTATAAGATCACATCATTGTTTTGGTGCAAACTTCTTGTAAGGAGATCAATTGCAGTGAGAAAAGAAATAAAAGAATAAAATAGCTTGTCCTGAGCAGAACTTTGCCACCCCAACAGTCCTCTGGAATTTCTCTCTCTCATAGGCTATATGTCCTGCCTCTGCAGCCGTCATTTTCAAACTATCAGTTACATCCTGAATCCATCTTCTCCGTGGTCTTCCTCTTCTCTTTGCCGGTATGCCTCCTTCCACGATGGTCTTCGCCAGCCCTTCATGTCTTTTTATATATCAAAAATATCTCAATTTTCTCTTCCGTATTTGTAGCATCGGCCAGTTTTCTTTGATTTCGAGTTCCTTTCTGGATAGATCTATTTGTTCTCTTCTCTGTCCATGATATACGATTGACTCTTCTATAACACTTATATTCAAAACACATACATGTTTTTCCACTGCCTTGTTAAATGTCCATGCTTCACACCCATATGTTGCCACTGGAAATATGCATGCTCTTAGTATTCTGAGCTTTGTTTTCCTATCAGTTCCGTTCCATACTGTTTTTAGTTGTTTAATTTTTTGTAAAGTATGTTTGTTCTTCTTTTAATTTCCTTCATCCCATTTCCATCTGTCGTTAGCAGTGAACTAAGATATTCAAAACTGTTCACATTTTCTACTTTCTCTCTGTTTATAAAAATATCTTTTGTCATTTTCATTTTATCTGTTGTCATTATTTTTGTTTTTGCCACATTGAGATATATATATATATAGAAAAACTATGGAATCAAGGGACAACTGCTAGACAATATCAGAGCAATATACACAAATAGCCACAGTGTGGTAAGAACAACAGATGGAATGACAGACTCATTTGAAACAAAATCAGGAGTAAGACAGGGTTGTGTGCTCTCACCTCTTCGCTTCAACATATATATCAACAAAATAGTGAAAGAGGCACAGTGCGAAAAGACCTTATTGACATAGACAATGATCACGATGACCAATTAAACAACCAAATCAACTAATTGCTTTTTGTGGACGACCAAAGTTTAATCTATGAAGATGAAGATCAGCTACAACATCACATGAATTCACTGCTAATAGCATGTAGAAAGTACAACATGAAAATCAACAAACAAAAGACCGAGACCATGAAAATCAGAACACCAAGTCAAGCAAACATACAAATAGATAACACCAGAGTAAAGCAAGTTTCTGAATTCAAATATTTAGGCAGCATTTTCACAGAGGACGGAAAACTCGATAGAGAAATAGAGACAAGGTGTCAAAAAGCAAATGCAGTGGCCTACCAGCTGGCACCATTACTACAACACTTAAAAATCAAGATGGAAGTGAAAAGACAGATGATAAAAAGTATTTTCCTACCAGCACTTTGTTACCAGTGCCAAACTTGGTCTCTTACAGCAACACACCACAGAAAGCTCACCACGTGTGAAATGAAATGCTTGAGGAAGGCAGTGGGAGTCACCAGGAAAGACAGACTATGAAATGAGGACATCAGAAGCAGAGTGGGCATAACTTCATGCATCGAATACATTGAAAGACAACAAATGCAGTGGTTTGGACATCTAATGAGAATGAAATACAACCAACCACCAATAACAGCATACAATAAAAAGAGATCGGTTACTAGAGCTAAGGGAAGACCAAGAAAAGATGGATAGACAATATCAAGACCAGACTACATAAACACGGATACAACACAAGGGTGACTCATCTAGCCCTAGCACGCAAATTAAAGCTCCCATCCCTACGCTTAACGGCAAGAATGGACAGCCAACTACATCTTTCACCTGGGAATAGACAATAGAGATATAGATTTTGTTTTTCGTTTTTATCTTTCACTTCCTCTAGTAATTTCTCAATCCCTTTTTGTGATGTTGACAGTGACACTGTATCGTCAGCATATCTTAGTTCAAGTATTTCTCTTCCTCCGATTATAAAAGGATCATATTGTTCTATTCCGCTATCTTCTGTAACATTCCTCATGATGTTTTCTGCATATATGTTAAACAGACATGGCGACAAAATGCAGCCTTGTCTGACTCCCTGCCTCATGTCAAACCAGTCTGATGTATCATCACATGTTCTTACAGCCACCATTTGATCACTATAAAGTTCTCTTATGATCTGTATTAAATGTAATGGAAATTCCATTTCTTCCATTATTTTTCACAATTCCTGATGTTCTACACAATCAAATGCCTTTGTATAGTCAATAAAGCATGAATATAGATCTACATAATACTCCCTAGATTTTTCTATGATTGTTCTCATGTTAAATGTATGGTCACATGTACCTCTTGTTCTGTCTAAACCCAGCTTGTGTTATGTTGATATTTTCTTCCATTTTCCTATATAGTCTTCCCATAATCATTTTTAATAAGATTTACTTGCGTGGCTAATCAATGCCACTGTTCTATAGTTGGTACATAATTTGGTGTCCTTTTAGGTATTGGGATAAATATTGATCTTTTCCATTCCTTTGGCCATATTCTTGTTTTCCATACCTTTTTACAAATTGGGTAATATATCTTTATGCTTTGTTCTTCTCCTGCTTTGATAAACTCTGCTGAAATATTATCACCTCCTGGTGATTTTCCCATCCTCAAACTTTTTATTGCCCATTCAACTTCCTCTAGCGATGGTTCTGGCTCTTTCTCTGTGATTATTTCAGTGTTTGCTCTATTGTCCTTTTCGTCTCTGTTCATATATATTTTGCTGCAATATTCTTTCCATCTGTTGAGAATTTCTGCTTGTTCTGTTAGGTTCTTCCAACACTATCTTTTATTGCATTTAGTTGGTCTTTAGTTGCATTTTATTGCATTATGGTAATTCATTTTATTTCTTTGAACATTTTCTGCTCTCTCTTTCTTCTGGTGTTCTTCTAACCTTGCACAACAATTTTGTAGGTATTGCTTTTTATCTCTTCTTATGTTCTTCCATATTTATTTTCCTATATTTTTGTATGCTAACCTATTTTCTTCCTTCGCTATTCACTGTGCCTTTTTCTCTCTTCTCTGTGCCTTTTTCTCTCTTCTCTGTGCCTTTTTCTCTCTTCTCTTTTGTATTAACTAGTGTATCTCTATTGTATTAACTCTAGTAATAAAAGAATGTTGATTCTTAATGTACGAAAATTGCTACATCTTCTTAAATTTGTCAGTGCTAGAAACTACAGTAAACAAACTATCACAAGAAGAAGATTGTAATTACTGGATACAATATCGCCCGAGTGGTTACCGGGCCCAAATTTGGGTGTAAAGAATAGAACCACTGTTACCTGCCATGCATGTCGAAGAGGCGACTAAGGAGGTTTGGCTGAAATCGGATGCATGTATTCGCTAGGGAATGCTAACCCGAAACAAATGCTTGCAGAAAACGATGCACCAGGCCGTAAGGCGCATAACATGGTGTAACGACCCTCACAATGAGGAATGGGATAACGGATACTATGGTCGCCAATCTGCCTCTGAGATTTAGCCATGCAAGTAAGAATGTCAGACCTACCATCATGAGGGTGGCCAAAACTTACTGCGGAAGAGGTCGGCACAAATGGGGAAGCAGAAATCATAGGAATGCCGAAATTCCAATCTAGTGAGAACGCAGAAGAGGAAGAAGGATACAATAGACAACAGAAACTAATGATAAAATAAAAAGTAGTTTTATAATTTAACCAAGTACTTCTAGTAAATACTTTGAAGTTAAATGACATTTTTTAAATCACTGAAGTTCTAGCTCTAGATGTTTCACTCTTAATATATTTTTCTTCACATATTTTTTTTTTAACAGGCCACTCGACCCCAAAAAAGTTGTCAATAATGCTTTGACAAAACTGGGGGAAGTTGGATACAATATTTTCTATTCAAACTGTGAACACTTTGTCAACTGGTGTCGTTATGGCATCTCAAAAAGTGATCAGGTGCATTAAAATATTTATTTTCATTTTAACTTTGTTCTCATCTTGAATAATCTACTTTGACATGGTAGGATGCCTTCCAGATCTCATGAACTATATCAGTTGGAGCCATCTAGTCTTGGCAGGTGTTGTGTCACCAAACTGAATAGATCATTATAATAAAGTAGATCTCATGAGTTTGTGCCCAACAAGGATGAAAATAATGGAAAATGAGAAACAATAAAGATATTTAGAATTTGTAAATCACCATTAATTACCACCATCAAGAAAGGTTAATAAAACATTTTATAACCCATTAATTAATATAATGGTGTATTGAAAGAATGGCAGAGAACAGAGATAAAATAGAGTCTGCTTGTGAACAGCAGCCAAGTCCATTACCTTCCCTTGAGTAATGTCTTTGACTGGCCAACTAAACTCCATTGAGCAAATTAAGGAGTTCCACTTAAACAATATGCACAACGCTGACAACAAATGTACTCAACAATGACTTCTGAGACAGGAGCTGGTATCGGACCCAAGGGCACACCAGGGACCACAGCTGGTAAATGGTAAGGACCATTCAGAAAGCAATAGCAAACTACTGAACAGACAATATCCAAGAAATCCTGACAGCACTAATTTATACTATCATTAGAAAACTTAGCAGTAGTTGGAAAATTGGGAAAGTCTAATAAAGATATGGTCCTCCTCATGAGGCCATTGACTTGTAGTGGTGGGGAGTCTTGCGTGCTCCAATGGTATAATGGGCTAGATCGGCGGGAACTTATGTTCCGACAGGGTCACCTAGGCCAGACAGGTCACTGAAAGGGACCAGACTAAATATGTCTTCCTGGTCCTCCAGATTGGGGGTTTGACTTAGGACTAACAATCCCATCCTGAAAAAAAAACAAATGGCTACCAGAGTCATGGACTCATATGACTCGAAGTGATGAAAGCCGAAAGGAAACTACTTTCATGAGGACAGAAGTCCTGAATACCAAAACCAGAATTGGATTCTGGAATGTAAGAACAATATACAAAGCAGGTAAACTGTCGAGATAACAAACAGAAATTAGACGATATAATTTTCATGTTCAGAGCCGGCAGACAAAAAGAAGTAACAGGTGAAGCAGTTCTCTTTTCTGGGAGTTATGATGACCAACACCATGAAGGAGTAGCAATCATTTTAGGAAAAGGCATGGAAAATGCATGTTAGAATGGAAACCCATCAGAAGCTGTCTGATTAAGATCAGAATAAATGGTAGGCATACCAATATAACCATTCTACAATGCTAAACAACTTAGCTAATGATAGTAAAGATGCAGAGATAAATGTTGATTCTACGAAAATCTGCAAGCAGAGTTAGACAAATCACCATGTCATGATGTTATTATGTTAGGGAGATGTCAACGGAAATGTGGACAAGACAAACACTACAGCTACAGAACTATGGAAAACGTGGTGTAGTATGATCTCTCTCTCTTTGCCTTTTTCCCGGATTGGGGCATAGCCTCAACCAACTCATGCCAAGTCTTCCTATCTCTAGCTATCTCCTGCAGCTTCCTCCAGCTCTTCTTTATATTGTTGATTCTGCCTCAAATCTGTCTCCATTGACGAATGATAATGGGAACATTTAGTGAACTTTTTGTTCATTTATGATCACCTGCAAGTGGTGCAACAAGGTTCATATTGGTGAGACTTGCAAGAGGCTCAGTGACGATTCGCTAACACTTCGCGAATACGCCAATGCTCTGTGACCCCTGTAGCTACTCATTTCAATTATACTGGCCATTCAGGAGCTTGCAATGTCCAGGTCACAGCCATCCGATCATGTTCCTTTGATGATCCTAGTTGATTTGCAATGGAGAACCGTTTTATTTGTTATGTACTTTGCAACCTCTGGACTCAACGCATTACATTCCTATGCTTTAGTATTTTCTCATGTCTTGTAATCTATATGTGTATTTGCTTCATATATATAAGTTATATATTCACTTGATTGTTTATTGTTTCTCTTCTTTTCCACTTCTAGTTTTGTGTTGCACTCATTTTCGTTATTCGTTTTTATTCCCAGATTTTCATTAGATACGCTTTGAATGTTTCCGTATGTAATCGTCCATTTGAGTGTTCTTTGAAATTACACATGTTGTATCTTTTTGCTTGATAAGGCTTTGACAAACGTTACTGTTTATCTTCACTGTTTCTGATTTTGTAAAACTATAGTACTTTGTTTTTACGTGTTTTTCTATTTTACCAAGTTTTACTGCAGTCTTCCCCTTTTTCGATAGCAGACATACCAGAGCCAACAGAGGAACAAGAAATTGACATTGAAACACCCAGGCGAGATGAGATTATTACAGCCATTGCATCTCTTAAGAGTAGCAAGGCACCAGGATAATTTAACTGCTGAATTATTCAAATAGACACAGAACTCTCAGCTTATGTACTACTACCATTGTTTACGTCTATATTTTGTTTATGCAAATAATACCTGATGCATGGAACAGTCACCATCAAGATACCCAAGAAGGGTTCCCTTTGGCAATTGTTACAACTAGTGGAATAACCCTTCTTTCCATACCAAGCAAAATCATTGTACATACGCTGTAAGCAGTAGATAAGACAATGAGAAAAGAATAAGCTGGATTTCTTAGAGGGACGGATGCGGTGTAGACTAAATATTTTCTCTTATAAACATCATATAACAATGCACAGAATGGTAATGCAAACTCTGTCATCTTTATTGGTGTCGAAAAAGCATTTGATAGCATACACCGTAAAAGTCTTTGTAGTATTCTAAGATGGTATGGAGTTTGACTGTGTTTTATAAAGCTGCTACAGCAAATTCACATGCAGTGTTGAAACTTCAGAGCTGAAGTTTGAAGTCAAAACAGGCATATGACAGGATTGTGATGTCAGAATATATTCAACATTGTCATAGATTGGATAATGCTTAAAACAATTGAAGATAATTAAGAGGTATCAGAGGTTAAGAGGCTCACATCCACCCTGGAAGACCAGATTTTGCAGATGACATTACACTTCTATCTCACACATATAAAGATTTTAAGAAAAAGACTAGCCACCTTAACCAGTACAGCCAGATCGTTGGGTTGAAAATCAGTCAAAAGAAAACAAATATAATTACTCTAAACATTGCCACCCCATTACCAGTAAAACTAGCAGATAAAATCCTGTCAAATACAACTGCTTTCACATATCTTGGAAGTGTTATCAGCCGTGAAGGAGGAGCTGGATCTGACATTAAAAGCAGAGTAAGACACAAAGTGCATTCATGCCT